>JBCEWE010000492.1:785000-1217500 GCA_039877035.1 Silurus lanzhouensis | reverse complement strand
ATATTTCAAAACAGTGGGTTTGTATGTGTGAGGGCTAGGGATTTTTAGTATACCACCAGGACCACATTTAACGGGTTTAACATTTTTAAGTTTATTCAATGTCAATTTTCCACCGTATGTGCACAGTCCACAGATCCACATCCGTTCCAAATAAAAACACAAAAACACAAGGATCAAAACAAAAAAATGGAACACAGAAATATAAAGATTACTGGGGCAAAAAAATGCACATACACTTCATAACACTTACTACCCAAAATACGGCAGTGGAATACTCTACAAAAAAAATAAACAAAATAAAATGAGCATAAAATATTACCCACTAAATGCAACTAGATGGTAGGAAAGAATACCACTTACAGGATGAGCTTCCAGACAACCATCCACACTCCACTTCACAAAAGTTGCAATTCCCAACGTTATGTGTACACTGTGCAAAAAGTTAAATACATTTTGAATCACATGAACTAACTAACAAAACGTAGTGCATATTTTAATATAACATCCTAAATTAGTGGCCTACACCGCATGGTGACTTAAGACGGAAATAAACATTGCACAAAACGAAATAAAACAACCATTCTAAATGAAACTATAAAATGCACATCTCCCATTTGGTATTTTAAAGAATGTTGTAAAAAAAATTACATTTACCTTAGATTGCATCTTAAAGATTTCAACTTCCCGAGAGTGCATCTCTCTCACTCCTGCTTGCTGAGCGCGGTGTCCAAAAGTTAGTTTACAGAGCACATGTGCACTTCCTATCTGCACCACACAGACATACACACACCCGATACTGCCCCTATCGCCAGCCTTAGGATTACAGGTGTATACATGCAACAAACTCAAATGCCATTTTCCACCCGTTACATCCTCCCCTGCAATTAAGTCAGCGTCGCGATGACCACTCACCACAAGTTCAGCATTTATAGACCCTGTAAGGCTTTCTCAAACAGAGCAGTGCCAATGCTGGCCAGCACCTGAGACTCATTTCGGTACTGACACTTACCGCATTGCAAGCAGACCTTGGTGTATGAAAAGGATTTGGTGAACACCAGCAGTTGCCGCTTACTTACGCACAGCAGAACTGTACTCTCTCTTGCTGGCGTCACACATTTCCCCGACATCTAACTTCTGTGATGGTGCATGCTCATCTGTGGCCTCTGGAGTCAGGACTACAATATCAGGTTCTACAGAGTCCTACCAGCTTCTATGAGATTTGAATCTGGCCACCTTCAAGCTGACACTTTCAGACTCCGAAAAACTAGTGCCTCTGAGTCCATTATATTGTCTGTGCCCAATCTCACACAGGGTTGAACAACCTCCTCTACAACCACAAAACCTGGTTCAGAAGCTTCATTATGATCCACGCAGCCTGGCTGCGTACCCGTCTGCACACCTGATCAAACTTTTACCCCTAGGCCTAGGGGTCGGCACAGCACTGACCGCAACTCCGACCGGTGAACCCTTTTGGCTGGCCCTCCTCCAGTGGCTCAACAGTGTAAGTTGTGCCCACTATTTCACTACTTGGTACACGACCGGGCTCCAGGCATCTTGAATTTTGTTCCTGCCTGGAAGCCGTTGGCGCAGATACACCAACTCACCCACACTGACCTGGACAAAACATTTTTCATTCAGACGAGTTACTCTCTCCGAGCTTTTTCCTCTGAATACTCCCTAGCCTTTTCATGGGCAAATCTCAGTCTCTTGATGAACAGACAACCATCGTGCTTCCCCTCAATGACCTCCTCACTACCCAACAATGCATCAATTGCAGATATGGCTGTACCCAAAAAGTAATAGTAAGGGAGAACCCTGTAGTTGAGTGCGGAGTAACTTATACGCATGGACTAACTCCGGCAAGTACTCCGGCCAACGGCGTTTCTTCTCGACGCAAAGTACGTAATAGATATGAAGTGTGCGATTGTACCGTTCACATTGAGCATTTCCTTGTGGCCGATACGGGGTCGTACGAGTCTTTTTCACCCCATAAAGCCTGCACAGCTCGCGATTACCTCACTCTCAAATGTTCTACCCTGATCAGAGTGCAACCTCTCAGGAACACCGTACTTCATGAACCACTCTCGTAGCAAGATTTTTGCTGTGGTATCGGCCTTTTGGTCTTTGTAGGAAATGCTTGTGTAAACTTTGTGAAAACATCGTAACAACCAAAACATTTTCACGCCCATCCCGAAGCCGGCTCTAGAAGCGTAAAGTCTACTGCGATCACTTCCAATGGTCTGGAAGCCAGAATGCTCTCATTGGGGCACGGACTTTGGGCTGAGGCATCTTGGTCAGAATACAACGCTGGCACTTCTTTATCCATTCCTCGACATCCTCATGCATACCAGACCAAAACACCTCTGTTTCAACAACCCCAGTGTTCGTTCAATGCCCTGGTGCCCCAAATCATCATGCACACTCTGTAACACTCGTTCCTTCAAACAACTTGGCAACAACATTTGCCAACAGCCTTTTTCATTTGGGTTGTCTACAACTCGATATAACAACCCATTCCTCTCTCTTATAAGGCTCCACTGCTTCAAGAGACACTTCACTGGCCTGGACAAAGACTTTCTTTCCAGATGAACTGGCCTCTTTTCTTTGTCCCAAAACTCTCTGAAACCCTGTATAACCGGGTCATTCTTTTGAAACTCAGCTAGCTGCTCTTTAGTGTAACCAGGGAGAGTATGAGTGTTCCTTGGAGGCTGGTGACAGCCTCTTCACCGGCCTCTAATGCACGGATCTGCCTTAACCTGCCGCACTCTAGCCCTTTCAAAGCAAGCTCGGTGTCCAAAGCTGTCCCTCGACTAATTACACTACAGATTGCTACACCCTGATCCCAATCAGCATCAGGATCAGGTCCAGGCTCCCCTGCAAACTCCTGCCTGGAAAGAGCATCAGCTGCAGCGTTATTCCTTCCTGGCCTGTACTTCACCTCAAAGTTAAACACAGAGAGCTGTGCCACCCATCTTTGCTCGATCGCTCCTAACTTAGCAGTCTGCAAGTGACATAGCGGATTATTGTCCGTTATCACCTCAAACCAAGACCCAAGTAGGTAGCCACGAAACTTTTCGACCACAGCCCACTTAAGGGCCAGTAGCTCGAGCTTCATGCTGCTGTAATTGCGATCGTTCCGCTCAGCATTGCGTAACCTCCTGCTCGCATATGCAATGACTCTCTTCTTGTCACCTTGCTTCTGGTAAAGGATGGCTCCTAAGCCATTCTGGCTAGCATCGGTTTCAAGAATGAAAGGACATGTGAAGTCTGCAAAACCAAGCACAGGTGCTGTTGTCAGTTCCGTCTTCAAATTAATAAATGCCTGCTCACACTCATTAGACCACAGAGTACTAAAGTAGCGACTGCCCTTTGCATACCTGCCCTCACGCAAGCAAGCATTTACCAAGTCATGTAAAGGTCCAGCTATCCTCGAGAACCTTCAATAAACTTCCGATAATAGCTGCAAAACCGAGAAATGATCTTAGCTCTTTTACAGTTTCTGGGGTCTTCCAGTCACTGACTGCAGCAACCTTGTCTGGGTCAGGAGAAATCCCCTGCGCTGACACCTGGTGACCAAGGAAACGTACAGAGTCTTGGAGGAAACGGCACTTTGTCAGCTTGACCTTTAAACCGGTTTCCAACAACCGCTTCAATACCACCTCTAACCTCTCCAGGTGTTCCTCAAATGTCTGTGAAAACAGCAAGATATCATCTAAGTACACAATCAACACCTGAAAAATTAGATCGCTCATCACTGCCTGCATGAGCCGTTGGAAGGTTGAAGGCCCATTGCAGACTCCAAACGGCATCCTCCGGTATTCAAATAAACCAAAGGGCGTGGTAAATGCCGTCTTAGCCCTATCTCTGTCACTCACAGCAATCTGGTGGTACCCTGACGCCAAGTCCACAGTTGAGAAAAACTGAGCTCCCCTGAGGGCATCAAAGCTCTCGTCAATTCTGGGTAATGGAAATGCGTCACGCCTTGTCTTGGCGTTGAGCTTCCGGTAATCTACACATAACCTTAGCGAACCATCAGTTTGCGCACCAGCACCACAGGAGAGGCGTAAGCACTCATGCTCTCTTGAATGACACCACCTTTCAACAGTTTAGTAATGTGCTCTCTAACCTCCTGATACTGATTTGGTGAATTCGTCGGTAAGGCTGATTTACTGGCACATCATCAGTCAATGTATCTCATGCTGAACTTTATCTGTATAACCCAACTCATCATCCTCCATGGCAAATACACTTGAATACTTGTTCAGCACAGCTTTCAAGCGAACCTGTTGTTCAGGCGTGCCACCCAGGTCAACATGATCCAAGATTGACTGAGCTGGGTGCTCCAAATCCTCACCTACACCTATAGTAACCTGTTCTGTGTCTGCAGAGATTCGCTGAAACCTTACTTCACAGGACGAGCCTACGCTGTAACTATCAACTGGGGACAACATACCCAGCCGGCTCTAGGTTGAAGCCAAAGATCTTCTTGAGACAGGTTAAGTATTCTTACTGGACACACTGGTACTTCTGCTGGGACCAGGGTAGGTACTACGACCAATCCATCTGTAAGGGTGTATTTGCTGATTCTACTAACCATGCCGAACCATCCTTTTTACAGGACTCTTTGCCTTTAATTAGGACAGTAGTTGCTGACCAAGCAGGCACATGTGTAGGAGTCTTACCCACCGTCCGAGCAAACGATACTCGTTCAACTAACTCTACTGACTGTGCCTGCTGAAAGGCCACCCTCCAGTTGGAATCAAGGCTACCCCCCAACGTGGTATCGAATTCAGCATGAACAATTTGTCGGCACTTACTAATGATATTCATTCCAATAAGCACAGGCACGGAGGCTGGACAAGGATTTCCTTTGATGATCAAAAACCCACATTCAGGCAGGACCATCCCCATAACCTCCACATCCAGCTCCATGTAACCCAAATAGGGGATTTCTAAACCATTGGCTGCAGTGATCTTTAGCCAATTTGAGGTAGCCAACACATCACTCTCATCCCCAAATGAATGCTCACGGAAGAACCCCTCAGTAATAGTGCTAACCTGACTTCCAGTGTCTAACAGGCATGACACTGGCACACCCTTGATCATCAATCCACCATTGGGCATGTCCCCACCGCCCGTTCAAGAAACCTGTCCTTACAAGTTCCCTTGGCCGTCGGACCGGAACTTTTCCCTATTGCAGCCCGACTCTGCGCGACAGAGGGGTCTTGTTTTTCTTGCTCTTCAGTAGTTCTGGTAGCACTCTTTGGTCTCCCACCCCGTCTCCCAGTGCAATGTCTAGCAATATGCCCAACCCCATTGCATCTGAAACAGATAGGTTCACCCTCCTCAGTAAACCTCGGAGAAGACTTTAACGGAGGTACAACATTCTGAGAAACAGACACTGACCGTTGCGCAGTTAACTCCTTGACTGCCTTAGTGAGCTCCAAAATAGTCTGCTCTTGCTCACTTATTCGCTTCTCTTGCCGGGTAATCACCTGCAAAATATCATTTAATACAGCCGAGGTTTGATTCGCAGATGAAGCAGTTTCCCCCTCTTTTTCCTGCAACAATCCTAAATGAACGGGTCGACTAGTAGCTACTCTGGTTGGTCTGCTCTCTTCCATAGACCAAAGAATGGCCTCATTACGAATCTCAAGCAGGGTCAAACGGGGTCTTTCTCTGATTAGTTTACGCAGCTCCCTCCTTAAAGCAGTATCTCGCACACCCTCCACAAATTGATCACGCAAAACTACCTGTTCATTAGCCAAGCCACCTGGCAACTGCTTCGCAGCAGAGCTTACAAGGCGAGACAGAGCATGAGAAAAACGGCGAAGATCTTCACCGTCCAATTGTTTGCGGTTATAAAACATTTGCAATAATTGAGTCCCACTACGTCGCTCCCCAAATGCCTCTTGCAGAAAAATTAACAAATCCTCAACCTGTCTAGACTGGTTTCCAACACATAAGCGCACCTCTTCCAGTGCGGGCCCCCTCAAAAGTGAGATAATAAAATCCATTTGTTCTTCCTGTGTCTGGTTTCTAGCACGTAAAACCCTTTCCACCTCCTCAACAAACTCTTCTACAGAGCGGCCATCTTTGTTATACTCCCCACTAAAAGGCTGAACCTGACGTTCGCGAGGGACATAAATGTAAGAACGAGTTGGGTTTCCCTCCCCGACGGCCCTATTGGCCAAAGTATTGTCTCTCCAATCTGTTAATTCTTGAATTTGACCTCTCAGTTGCTCTATGACATTACCACCAACAGCCCCATCAGCAGGGATTTCATCAGAATCTGACATTTTTACATCAGTGGTTCAAATAGCATTAACTCACAAATTAATTCAATTCAGTACAGTTCAGAGTAATTGTCCTTTGGGCAAAACCCATCCAACCTTTTTAATTCTCTTTAGTACCTTCAACACACCCTCGCGTTGATGCACAGTTCCTGGGTGTGAAGGAGAAATCCTGAAAGCTAATACGTCGACAGAAGGAAGCGCTTCAATAAGGACCAGTCTCTTCCACAGAATTCCTGCTCAGTCCCACGATGACCACCTCGACTGAGATCCTCCACACTGCAGACGTTCTCCACCTCTGCAAAAATATTCACCACTGCCGTATTTGTCTACCCCGCTATGCCAATCTTTATAAATGAGTCAGATTGAATAAACGACCCCACTTCTGGTACCAAAATGTGAGGGCTAGGGATTTTTAGTATACCACCAGGACCACATTTAACGGGTTTAACATTTTTAAGTTTATTCAATGTCCAATTTTCCACCGTATGTGCACAGATCCACAGATCCACATCCGTTCCAAATAAAAAACACAAAAAACACAAGGATCAAAAACAAAAAAAATGAAAACACAGAAATATAAAGATTACTGGGGCAAAAAAAATGCACATACACTTCATAACACTTACTACCCAAAATACGGCAGTGGGAATACTCTACAAAAAAAAAATAAACAAAATAACATGAGCATAAAATATTACCCACTAAATGCAACTAGATGGTAGGAAAAGAATACCACTTACAGGATGAGCTTCCAGACAACCATCCACACTCACTTCACAAAAGTTGCAATTCCCAACGTTATGTTGTACACTGTGCAAAAAGTTAAATACATTTTGAATCACATGAACTAACTAACAAAACGTAGTGCATATTTTATATAACATCCTAAATTAGTGGCCTACACCGCATGGTGACTTAAGACGGAAATAAACATTGCACAAAACGAAATAAAACAACCATTCTAAATGAAACTATAAAATGCACATCTCCATTTGGTATTTTAAAGAATGTTGTAAAGAAAAATTACATTTACCTTAGGATTGCATCTTAAAGATTTCAACTTCCCCGAGAGTGCATCTCTCTCACTCCGCTTGCTGAGCGCGTGTCCAAAAGTTAGTTTACAAGAGCACATGTGCACTTCCTCATCTGCACCACACAGACATACACACACCCGAATACTGCCCCTATCGCCAGCCTTAGGAATTACAGGTGTATACATGCAACACAACTCAAATGCCATTTTCCACCCGGTTACATATATATGGTAGAAATGAAATCACAATAAAAGCTTCTTGATAATGGAGAACATTTGTGTGTGTGTGTGTGTGTGTGTGTTCACAAAGAGAGGTCTCTATCTATCTATCTATCTATCTATCTATCTATCTATCTATCTATCTATCTATCTATCTATCTGTCTGTCTGTCTGTCTGTCTGTCTGTCTGTCTGTCTGTCTGTCTGTCTGTCTGTCTGTCCTTCAATGTAGTGTAAAAAATTCAGGTTTGTAATTCATCTCATTTGTTATTGATCATGTGAACTGATCATTTACACAATTTTTTTTTTTTTATAAAGATTGAACATGCTAAAATTAATTCATCCTTTTTTCACTGTGTAAACTTTTATTTTTAACCACTTAAACACTATTTTGGTTTCTTGATTTTGCATTACTCGCTATTCAACATTTCTCACTAACTTATCCAACCCAAGGCTAAAGTAAGTATGAATAACAGAGAGCAACAGTTTTACTGCACATACAATCACACCTGAAAAACTGTTAACCAACCACATACCGTGGTCTGAAATTAAAATCCATTTATGGTAATGAATTAAGACAGGAGTTGTGTATAAATAGTGCTGAGGTGAAGCTTTGGCAAGAGTGCTTTTTATTAGGCGAGCACTTCAGCTGTTTCAGTAAAGAAACAATCTTTTTACAATTATTACCTGTAGTCAAGACAACTGGATGAATGTCAGAGGTGATAGTTTGAGCAGGTCCTTGTTATAAACAAACTTCTGTCTTTTTATTACAAATTGAGAAGCTTGAAAGCATCAGAGCTGTGAGTATTATGATCACATCACATCGATTATTTGTTATGTAACTTCAATCAGATTTGGTTTTATCTAGTCATCTATCTAATCTAATCATCTAATCATCAAGCATTGTTTTTATACTTAAAACATGTTCTTCAATGAATTATTCATGCTGGGATGTTTAATATTCATTGTGATTCTGTTGTGTTGTTGATTTTATTATATGCACTGTGTCATTGCACTGGGTGAGACCTAAAAAGATTAAAAGATTTGGATGTTTTCAAACTTTTTAGATGCTATACATATGCATGCATGCTTTTACCCAGTTCAAACATAATATGTACAGCGGGAAAAAAAAGTATTTGACACATCAGCATTTTTATCAGGGGATTTCTAAGTGGGCTATTGTTACAAAATTTCCACCAGATGTAGCCATCAAGCCAAATATTGAATTCATACAAAGAAATCAGAACATTTAAGTATACAAATTGAGTCATAATAAATAAAGTGAAATGACACAGGGAATAAGTATTGAACACACTTAATTTAATACTTTGTAGAAAAGCCTTTGTTAGTGATTACATCTTCTAGACGCCTCTTATATGGAGAGACCAGACGTCTGCATTGCTCAGGAGTGATTCTGGCCCATTCTGTAGTTGGTTGACTTGCTCTCCTTTGGCTCACTATAAGAGTGTCATACAATTGACGCTGGTTCAAGTCCTGTTCCTAAATGTTCTGATTTCTTTGTATGAATATTTATATTTAAATGTATTATTATTTGGCTTGATGGCTACATCTGGTGGAAATTTTGTGTCAATAGCCCACTTAGAAACTCCCTTACTGATAAAAATGCTGATCTGTCAAATACTTATTTTTCCCACTGTAACTCATCACATTTGCTTTGAATCATGTGTAATACTGTTATTTTCTAGGTTGAATATGCTTAATTAAAAAATTGTTTTCTTTTTTTCTTTTTTTAATATATTTGCAAACATTTCTGTTGGTAGAATTTTGTGGAAAATAATGAATTTAATCCATTTTGGAATAAGGTTGCAACATAACAAAATGTGTAAAAATGCGGATGCAGTGAAAATAGTGTATCTTTGAGAGCATCTATTACAGCAGCATGACTTCATAGTAGAAGGGTCTGGGTGCTGAACCTTTCCTGCCTGCAGTCTAGACATTTCAACATTTAAAAACATTTACTGCATCATGAAATAAAAAATACAACAAAGGACACCCAGAACTCTTAAGCAGCTAGAATCCTGTATCAGACTCATATGGGTCAAAATTCCTCTCCCAAAACTTGTCCTGTCATTTTCCATATGTATATAGAGAGAAGACATGATGCTACACAGTGGTGCTACACATTATAAATCCCTGTCCCAACTTTTTTTAAACATGTTGCAGCCTTCAAATTCAAAATGACCTTGTTTTTTCCCTTAAAATGGTATCAATTCTCAATTCAAACATTTGAAAGTTTTTTGTTTAATTGTGAATAGAATATTATAATATAATATATGGATTTATGAGATTAGCAAAAAAAAAATGCATTTTGTTTTTATTTACATTTTGCACAGTGTCCCAACTTTGTTAGGTTTGGGGTTGTATATAAACATTGTATTATATGATAATAATAAAAAAAATATTTATGGTCTTAAATAAACACCAATCTAAAAGAATTCATAACTGTGATGAAACAATGCCATTTTATTATATAAATAGGAATTAATTAATTTGGTTTAAACTAATCTTAATTATGGGCAAAATGAAATATGAGTATCAGAATACATTTTTCTCTAAAAAATAACAGTGATAACAGTATAAAATACATAAAGAATAAAAATAAAAAAAAATAAAAAAAATAAATAAAAATGAAAAACTGACAGAACAACATTGGGAAGAATGGGAATGTCTAGTGGACACAACACACAACCGAAACACAAAATAAACATACATGTACTGTTTATTACATGTTTATTACATGTTTATTTTGTGTTTATGTATTTTATACTGTCAGGATTACTGTGGTTGTTACCAGTATCCGTCGTTAGAGGGCGCTGGAACAGAGGAAAAAACCCGTTATGTTGTAGGTAAAAAATGAAGTAAAAGGTGCTTGAAAAATGCACAGGTGTGTGTGAGGTTATTTTAATATAGGCAGAAATGATACAATACATGTGGAATTTGCTTAATGTTTCAGATTAACAATGAAAAGAGCTGTGAAGTTCTCCTGCACCGGCAACAACACTGTCTCTGCACTCCTCATTATTTTGATTGTTTGCTACATGGTGGTGAGTTTTTACAGTATGGCAAGTTGTGCATTGAACAGGCTTTTTTTAATCACTAGTTTTGTAAAAGTAATTTTATTCCTCATTTGTTTAATAGAAATTATCCTGGACTTCAGATTCTGGCATTACACTGGACATGGCACCAAATTCTGTCGATGATCAATTCATAGGCTGTGAGGATGACACGAACAAACTGATTATAAATAGGATTCTACCTAAAGAGTTAAATTTAGATGTAGATTTTAATAAAGCTTGGAAAAAATACAATAAGTTTAAGAATTATTTTGAAAGGATAATAAAAGTCTACACGTATGGAAAGGGGTCTTATCAAAATCTCAATAATGCTGTGAGCTCAGGCAGGCTGAGATATAAAGAAGATTTTAAGTTTAAAGCCTACCATTTCTTCCTAACACGTGCCATACAAATATATCAAGCAAAGAAATGCACTGATGTTTTCCGTAGGACCAACATCGCTTTTAATTCAGCTGTTCGTGGTCAGGAAATCAGATTTGGCAGGTTTGCATCAGCTTCGTTTTTTTATAATTTGACTCATTTTGGTACAAAATCCTGTTTTAAGATTAAGACATGCTTTGGTGCAGACATATCCACAATGTCTACGGTCTCTCGTGAGACAGAGGTGCTAATCCCACCTTATGAAAAATTCAAAATCACAGATATTATGGAAAATGAGAGGGCAAATGAGATTGACTGTGAGATTGTTTACACTCTAAAGAGTGCTGGCACATGTAGTAATATGAACTGTGAGCTGTTAAAAAATAAAATGTAAGTAAAACACAGATTGTTTGAAATGCTCCTCATACATTAGAAAGTCTCCTGATTGTTTTATCATTATTACTATAATTATATTATTATTATGTATAATCAGTGCTTGGTGAGGTGACTGTCTAAAATGTCTATTAAATTTCTACAAAGTTTTATGTTATTTTGTGTCAACATTTATCTTTTTTAAAATGCATTTGATCTTTGTGGTTTTTTTCCTGATTCCACACAATTTAGTTCATTGTAAATTTCCAAATGTACTTTAATCCTATGACTACTGGTCATTTGGTAGGTAGCAGGTATTAACCTGAGCTAGTTTGGATGTAGCATGCGGTCATTTACAACAACTTATGTAACAGTTGTCAATCTCTGTATTTTAACTTAAACATTTCTCATCAGACACTTTGTTAAACAAACATGGCTGCCTTGGACCCCAACTCTATTATAATAATGCTGTAAATAAAAATGTGAAATGAAAGAAGATAACAATGTCTGGGATATTCTGTAAAAGTATATTCTCTTTGTGTTTATTCTTGTTATTATTCTGGTTTAATGATCCAAACTGTTTTTATTCATTTTCTTCTAAATCTTTGTGTGATATTTATGGCTTTAAAATCTTTTACGAATGTTTATCCAAATTGCCTTTCATTTTAACTTTAGTTAAAGTACTTAAGTAGTTTTGATTGCTTTATTAGAAAGCTGTTTCTGTGTGCTGTGTGTGTAAGAAAATAAAAGTTGTTTTACCCACTTCTTCTTCTTTTTTTATGGTATTAATTGATATTTTTTGTGGCATAATACCACTTTATTGGTTATTCTATAAATTATATCATTATATTTAAATATTTTAATATATTAAATATAATAATTAAATATAATATTAATTATTATAATAATTAATACATTCCTTGACTTGCTTTTAATGGTTTTTAATTAATTTTTTTCTTTTAATTCTAGATACATTTAAAATAATTTAGATTTGTGTTGTCACAATACCCCCTTTTTAATTAAAAAAAGATTTCACACAAAATCACGTACATTATATATTTAAACAATTGTTAATAAAGATACACTATATGGCTAATAGTATATGTAATATGTAAGTATATGCCTGTAGCAATGCCACTGACACCATTATCACTCATAGATTTAAGAAAATTGTAATATGTTCAATAATCTTGATCTCACACTGAAAAAGTCTGACTGAAGGATAAGTTAATGTATTTATGTATTACAGATTGTTAAAAAAAAAACAACCTTACAAACCTAACCGCCATGCAATAAAACATTTCAGGACCAGGACTTGAATCAGCGTCAATTGTCTGAAACGCTCATAGTGAGCCACAACTTTTGTCCACCAGATGTCGCCATTATCCCTCCATGTTTTTGCATTCACAAAGAAAAAAAAAATCACAAAAAAGATCTCATAAGTATGACTTACTATCTCATAATTGTTGCTCACTATCTCATAATTATGACTTACTAACTTATAATTATGACTTAGTATTTTGTATGCTCCCCTGACACAGACTGCCCCAACTTATTCTTACTTTGGAAGTGCCTCATTGCGTAACCATGGAGCTGTAGCAGATATCCTATAATTTAACTTGACACATTCTGACTGTCCACTTGATAAAACAAACCAAGTGACGTGCTTGGTGAACTCAAGCTGAGTCGCAATGCTTTGGGAACTACTGACCAGTTTCTGAAAAGCATGTATATAGCTAGGTCGAAAGACGGAGAGGCCAGGAGTGGCACTGAGGTCAAGGTTTTAAAACCAAACAAAGGTCAGCGGGGTGGACCAGCCCGCAGCATTGCACATTAAAATTCCAGAGAACCAAGCCTTAGAGGCTGCCACATTCTGGGGCGAGTGAGCTCTGACCCAGAATGGAGCGAGGAGACCAAAAGACTCATGAAAGAATGCAGTGGCATCAATAATCCATCAGCTCAGGGTCTGCTTATTTAGCATTTATTTGATGGGAAGGCCTCTGTCGAAATGGGGCCTCGAAAGAGGCGGCTAGTCCTCCTGGTCCGCAACGATGCCGGGCGCAAACCGTCCTGAAGCACATTTCGTGGCAAGGTTAACCAACCAGGTCCCTGAGGGGGCCAAGTGGTGCCCCCCAGAATGTCCTGTCAGGACCTTATGGTCAATGCCCTCTAATCAAAAAATGACAGGCCTCAGATCTCTCACCTCACAGGGCTTCAGCGGCGTGCTGTATCCCCTTACAGGGGGAGAGCGTGTCGCGATGCTTCGTTTCTGCACCTCCCGATGATTTAGATTGGGGCTGCGCCCGCCTAACAGCCACCCTTCTAGAATAGGGTGCAACACACCGTCCTATTTGAAAACTATGAAGTACGGGCTGTAGAACCCCATCCATAAACCTATCAGAAACCCTCTTCACCTCCACTACACTCTTAATAAACTCTTCCTTCAGGATCACCCCTACACCATTTTTCTTTCCACCCACACCATGATAGAACAGTTTAACCACCCCTCCAATGTTACTGGTCTTACTCCCTTTCTACTTGGTCTTCTGAACACACACCATGTTTACATTTCACCTCTTCATCATATCAGCTACCTCTCTTTATTTACCAGTCATAGTAGCAACATTTAAAGTACCAACCCGAACCTCCACTCTCCTCCACTTCTCCTTTCCCTGTTGTCTCTGTAGACATCTTCCTCCTCTCCTTCACATCCATCGGTCAACAGTAGCCCAATTTCCACCGGTACCCTGTTGGCTAACGATACCTGTGGCGGTCAATGGTAACCCGGCCCTTGACCGATCCAGTATAAATTTCTGATTTGTTTGATTTGATTTGGCTGATTTGTGCTGGATTTCCTTTCTAACGCAACCCTCCCCACTTATCCGGGCTTTGGACTGGCACTAAGGGTGCACTGGCTTGTGCAACCCTAATGGCGGGGTTATTACAATGCTATGATTAGGCTTCATTAATAAAAATAGAGTGCCCCTCCTGGCAAGCTTGTTGGTTTGTAAAAGAAAATTAGTGAAGCCGCACTGCAAAAACCTATTTTGAGTATTTTGTATATTTGTATTAAGTAGTAATACGATATATTCGGACCATACTCAGACCGTGAAAGGTTATATTCTGACAAGTATTAAAGAAGAAGCAGAAAGAGTTTATATTCTGACAGGAATCAGATGGAAGAAGTCATATTCTGCCTGAAATCAGACCAGAAGAAAAAAGATTTCATATTCTGACTAAAAACAGACCAGAAGTGAAAAGAGTTAATATTCGGTCCGGAATCAAACCAGTAGAGATCAAATTCTGAAAGGAATCAGATAGATGAAGACATAATCTGACTTGAAAAAAGGACATCTCACTCCACAGTTTTATTATAATGTCTTTATTGTTTGTGCATGATAAATTGTGTGTGGATCTGCAAACCTATAATACAAACATGAACGTGAATATAAAGAACACAAGGCAATATAATTATTTGGACAAAAGACTAATCAATGGAAAGGCAAGTAAACTTATAGTAACTAATATAAATGGGCTGAAAATGTAGAAAACTTGAACAATGAAAACAACTTCAAAGCACTAGTGCACTACCTGAGCTGCTATAGATTATTGGAACACATACAAGTCAGGATTGTAAGGTTTCCTCCTGGCATGTCTTTGGATGGTGTTCTCTTCGATTGGAGGTCACTCTGTGCAGCTGGGGATGGTTTCTCATCAATTTCCTGGGGATTCATGAAATTCCTGAGTAAGAACGGGAGCTTTGAGGATGGATTTGGACTGTAGTTAATGTTAACAGTCTGCTACACTGACTCAGGAGTACAGTTTGCTTATAATCACCATCACTGCACACCTCAACATTGTTTATCTGTAATAAATTGGCATTCAGTGCAATCCAAATGAGGATGGGTTACCTCTTGAGTCTGGTTCCTCTCAATGTTTCTTCCTTATGCCATCTCAGGGAGTTTTTCCTTGCCACAGTCGCCCGTCAAGGACAAACTTACACCTATTCATTTTTTTCACCACATTATCTGTGTAAAGCTGCTTTAAGACAATGTTAATTGTAAAAAAAAATATGCAAATAAAAATTTATTGAATTGAATTGTAATCTGTTCATATTCATTACTACATACTACATACATAATTCATACATAATTCATACTACAACAGGAAAAAAGTTGAACCAACTAATAGCAATACATAAATTAAATTAGTTATTAATTATTTAGATTGACAAAAGTAATAGTAAAAAACAAACATTTAAACTCTAAAACCAAATATTTAAACCAAAAATGAAAAATCCAAGAAAATAAAAAATATTTATTTTGGTTAAATAATAGATAATGAAGAAAATGTATGTGTGTGCACGTGTGTTCACAAAAGAAACTTTAGAGGTCTTGGCACAATGTGGTTGTCACCACAAGCTGCTCTGCTTGCTGAGTGTTAAAATGACTTTTCACACATTTGCAGCATACCATGCATGGAGCTTAATTTTGTACTTGTCTCACTGAGTTAGATACAATAACCTGTGGCTTTCCACAAGCCTATTATTAATTCTTTCATTTCATTTTTAGCATGCACTGAACTGGCTACTCACAACTGGCAAGTGTTTGCATACTGCACATCAGTGTGTACCACAGAGTAAGTGATGTACAGTAATTTCACTTTTTACAAGGCCATAAAATGGAGGAAGAAATTCTGACTGAGCAAGAAAAGCAGGTGGTAGTCAGTTCAATCCAGGCAAGAAATCATTCTCACCTTATTAATATTTATCAGTAAACTTTTCATGATGATGTTCAACAACAGTGGTGTAAATTATTTGAGTAAATATACGTTGTTACTGTATTTAAGTATTTTTTGGCCACTTTCATTATTAAAGATATAGGCAAAATTTACTTTCTATTTAACTACATTTATCATTCGATATATGTTCTTTTTACTCCACTATATTTTAATTGGCAATGCACATTACAAATAACATTTTGCAGCACAGCTTTCTCTGCTGTGGCTTATTTATTCTGCACGAAAGCTGATATTGCCAAACATATTTCATTTGTCCATTGAATACCAATGGTTCTTCTAATTATTGACATGATACTGTCATTTTATTTGTTAATTAAAAATACCTTTTTGAAAGACACCCTTACTGCTTTGTCTATTTTTTAGCATTCCAATTCCTCTCAAAGGTGTTCAGTAGGATGGAGGTCAGAGCTGCATATCAGGCCCCTCAAGATCTTCAGTCAAACCAATGTAAAGCATATCTTTATGGACTGACATGATGGAACATGTTTGGGTCTCCTGGTTTAAGAGAAGGGATAATTTCATGCTACTACATCCAATTGTGTGCCTTCAACTTTATGGTTGGAATTCCTTTGTTTTGCTAATTCCAGCATACAGACCGCTCTTCAGATGCTTGGCTAGCATGGGCCACCTCTGCTCTTCAGGGCTGTTTTGAGTGCACCCTGTTTAGGGAGTTTGCAACAAACAGCGATTCTTTCAACTTGGAGACCCTACAGAGGATAGTGAGGACGGCTGAGAAGATAATTGGAGTCTTTCTCACTTCCATCGCAAACATTTATAGCACACGCTGCATCCGCAAAGCCAAGAGCATTGTGGACGACCCCGTTCACCCCTCACACACACTCTTCAAACACACCCCTCTCACACACTCTTCACCCTCCTGCCATCAGCGGTTCTAAAGCATTCGGGCCTCACATCCAGACTGTGCAACAGTTTTTCCCCTTAAGCAATCACACTCCTCAACACACAGACCTGACCTGAAACTGATACTCACACGCACCCACACTCACTGAACTGTGTTTTACTGAACTGTACAACCTGAACTCAACACACACTCATTATTTATCTTAATTCATTCCACCATATTATATTTATATTTAACCATATTATACTGTTTACATGCTGTTTTTTGCACAACATTGTGTTTATGTATAGTCCTCTTTTGCACATTACTGTATAATCAGAGTATACTGCAGGTTTACTGGTTTGGCAGTATTTTGTGTTTTGTGTATCTGTCCCACACTGTCTTGTGTTGTCTGTCTGCATCTATCTATCTATCTATCTATCTATCTATCTATCTATCTATCTATCTATCTATCTATCTATCTATCTATCTATCTATCTATCTATCTATCTGTCTGTCTGTCTGTCTGTCTGTCTGTCTGTCTGTCTGTCTGTCTGTCTGTCTGTCTGTCTGTGTCTCTGTCTGTGTCTCTGTCTGTTCTTTAATGTAGTTGAATTCAGGGTTGTAAATCATCTAATTTGTTAGGGGTAATTTGAACTGCTCATTTACACTATTTAAAAAAAAACATGCTAAAATAAATGTATCCCTTTTTTCACTGTCTAAACCACTTATACACTATTTTGGTTTCTTGATATTGCATTATTTGCTATTCAACATTTCTCACTAACTTATCCAACCCAAGGCTAAAGTAAGTATGAATAACAGAGAGCAACAGTTTTACTGCACATACAATCACACCTCAAAAACTGTTAACCAACCACATACCGTGGTCTGACTGAGTTAAGACAGGAGTTGTGTATAAATAGTGTCAATTCTTACCTGTAGACAGGAAGACTGTCTGAATGTCAGAGGTGATAGTTTGAGCAGGTCCTTGTTATAAACAAACTTGTGTCTTTTTTTTTTTTACAAATTAAAAAGCCTTGAAAGCATCAGAGCTGTGAGTATTATGATCAAATCATACCGAATGTTATGTAACTTTTATCAGATTCTGTTTAATCAGATAAAAACCATTAATCTTTAATCTAACAATCTAACAATCGAATCATTAAGCATAACTTTTTTATCCTTAAGACATGTTTCTTCATTGTTCATGGTATAACAAGACTTAATTCATTCTGAAATGTTTAATATTATTTATTGTGCTTTAAATAATGTTGTGTTGTTGATTTTACAGTATGCGCTGTGTCATTGCACTGCGTGAAAAATAGATTTCTTGATAGGCTGAAAGTTACATGCTCATTGTGAGGAGGTTATAACAATTTCACACAATGGTTTTCACAACTCACTTGTTTCTGCAGATTTTTTTGCACCATATGAACTGTCACACTAATGTTAAAACAAATTGAATGTTATAATACTCAAATCAAAAGGACATTTCATTTGTCACATACACATAAAGAGTATAATATGTAGTAAAATGCTTTTATACAACAGTTACAGTTTTTATATATATACATGCATACATACATACATACATACATACAGGTAGTCTTCTACTTACAATGGAGATACGTTACGACGACACCATTGTGAGTCAAAGATATCGACTGTGACAGCCTGATTTATAATCTTTATTTTCTGCTGTTAAATGATGGCTTTCCTCTCTTTTTTTCACCACCAGCAGACTAAAATTGCTGTTTGAAACCATTTTAAACAGATAATAATACACACTGAGGCCACTTAACCTGTCGACAGCTAGCAAAAGTGGGGCAAGTCTGCCACCTCCAGCTCCACCTGTCTTTTAGTCAATGCCACTAAAAGTCAGTAGGCTACTTTGCTATGTTAGAGGCTTTTGCAAGTGAAAAATGGGCAAAGATTCCAATCGAGACGTGCAAGAAGCTTGTCAGCACTTATCGAAAACGCTTGTTAGAAGTTATAAAAACTAAAGGGCGCTCCACAAGGTACTGAAGCTGCGGGTTGAATAATACTGCACATGCTCATGTGTTACAAGACTTACAATTTTCATTTGAACGTCAAAGTTAAGTCAACTTCTGTTGTCAAAATAACTTAAATATGTATCAATAAACATAGCACTCGGCATTATTTCACAAGTTTTTTTTCCATTTATTTTCCTTATCTTTCATCAACATCACTGTATTGTCTATTGAGGTGAGGGGGTTGAATATTTCTGCGAGTATATATATATATATATATACATATACATACATACACTATACTATCGAATATATATACAAAACAATTTACAAAACATATAAGATATACCTTTATTCATCCCACAGTGGGGAAATTTCTGAAAGTTTTTTGCTTATCCCAGCTTGTCTGGAAGCTGGGGTCAGAGCGCAGGGTCAACCATGGCACAGCGGAGCTGATTGGGTTAAGGGGATTGTTCCAGGTGTCAACAGTGGCAGCTTGGCAGTACAAATACAAATACTTTGTAACAGTACTTAAGTAGATTTCTCTGGTGTCACCGCTGTACTATTCATTTTCCGGACAATTTTTACCTTTCACTCATTACATTTTTACACAAATATCTGTACTTTTACCTCATACATTTTCAAACCAGGCTAATTACTTTAGTTTAGTTTTAGTAAAATGTCAATATATTTTATTTTCATTTTTCCGTTTTCAGACCATCAAATTATTTCCTGTCTTTGTGTGGCCTTTTCAATCTACCACTGGTATATCATTTCCTGGCTCTCACACACCACATATGTAGACTAGTTTAGTAGACAATCAGCAAGACAGAAGGCAACAAGAAGTATGTGGTTAACGTGGATGAGACAGAGGGAGTCAGTGATGTAAACATGACTGAGAACAGAGACATTCCTAATCAGATCATCCTGGATACATTTATTAGGTAATAATATTTGAAATTTTGTATTAATGAATTAATTAGGGCTGTCAAAATTAATCTGTTAATAACGTGTTAACACAAATTCATTTTAACGGCACTACCTTTATTAACTCGCGATTAATGCAGCCCGCATTTCTTTTAGAACATTTTTATAAAAGAAATTAAAATATAAAAGAGGCAGAATTAAAACCAGCAATGCAACATACTTTTATTTACCACATACTTTCTATATATATATAAACATACTGTAATTTCCGGATTATTAAACGCACCCAAATATAAGCCGCACCCATTGAATTTTACAAAGATTTTTATTTTGAACATAAATACGCTGCATCTGTCTATAGGCCGCAGGTGTCTACATTGAAACTAATGAACTTTACACAGGCTTTAATGAAAGACAGTGTCTGTAACACCGCTTGTATCTAAACAGTAGCCTACCAAGAAAGTCATTGTTCACTGTCTTTCTCCTTCCCTTCACAACTATTTCTCTCGAGAGTTTTTCTTTTGGCATCGTCGTGCGTTTAAAAATCACCATCAGTGAATCTTTTCAAAAAAGTGTTTTTTCATGCCCGGTTGTTTTCAGCGTGACGAATGATTCGCATTTCCTGTAGACAGTCCGAGTGAGCAGCAGGTCAAATATATATTTATAATTTTTATTTTCTGCTGTAAAATGATGGCTTTCCTCTTCTTTTTTCACTACCAGCAGACTAAAATTGCTGTTTGAAACCATTTTAAACAGAAAATAATACACACCGAGGCAGCTTTACCTGTCGACAGCTATCAAAAGTGGGGCAACTCTGCCACCTCCAGCTCCACCTCCTGTCACTTAAAAGTCAGTAGGCTACTTTGCTATGTTACCACATGGACAGTTTTAATTGCCAGATGTGTGCATCATGGTGGATTTTGGTGCTTGATCTGAGACTTCGGTACAACAAATGTTTAATGATTATTAAAAAATAAATTTCAGTGGAGTTTATTTGTTTCATTTATATCCAAACAAAGAAAAGACGCAGATTTGGAACTCAGACCCCATGTCCGAGCAGACATATCAGCTAAGTGGCTTAATACTAAAATTAGTTTTAGCTATTGACTGATTAATTACCAATAAGTTCCACAACTTTAAATAATACATAAACAAACGAAATTAAGACATCTTCCATTCACAATTGAGATGGAGCAAATCAGTTTTATTTCAGTCAATTTACCCCTGACCTATCTTTCGCATGCAAGTGCAAAATTAATATTCAAAAGCCTCACTTTTTTTTATCTCACACCTGGTAAAATATTCCTATTTTCTCTAATATCTCCTCTCTAACAATTTACATCCACCAATAATTTTATGAGGGCTTGCATACTACACCCATTTGCTTCCGCACATTCTGGTAAATTAATCCTCTTTCCTGGAAGTCTCATTTAACCACATACTATTCTAATTTACATGTACAAAAAATATCTCTTGATAGTGAACTTTTCTTAACAAAATCCCCTGATTGTGCACTTTCGCAAATAACAATGCAACAGATCATCCCCCGCAATATTCACACCTTTTCTTAAAATCTCATCTGGGTTTTTTTTCTCTGTCTGCAAATCATCCTTTGATTTGTTTACACCTTGTCTAGAAACGTGTTATTTGTTATAATAGTTTTTCCGAACCAGTGCTTTAGTTTTAAACACTAGCACTTTTCTCTAAATGCTTTTCTTATTATTTATTGCTCTCCTCTGTTAGTTAGTTTTTCTTAAACTGTTCTCAATATATATTTCTCATGCCATAATAATTTTTTATATGGAATTTCCTGTCTTACGTTCATCCTGCCTGTACCTTAAGCTCATGCTCTAATAGAAACATCTTACTTCCTGTGTGTTTTTGGCATTGGAAGTAAGCATCTCTTATACAATTTCTTGCAACTATTCTACTACGTTGCTTATTAAAAGCTGAAGCTGACATAAGCTAAGTTATATGGGTGAACTTTATGCATACTATTATGCAAGATAAGTCAAGACATCATGCAGTCTCTGTTTTCTTCACATAGCCAAGGTGTTTAACCACAGAGGCAGCAGATGTGTATCAAAATCTTTGTCTGACATTTACATACCATCGTATAGACTCAATGTTTTTCTGTTTGGGACATTTTCTGACTTTTACTATCCTTCTCTCTGCCTGCATTTTGCAATATGCACGCTAATTTTTTTGCTTACATACCTGGGTACCTAAATCAGGGAGCAGACACCCTCTCGAGGCAAGGGTAGAGGATCCACCCCGAGGTAATGGAACTGACATGGCGGAGGTTTTACAGAGCACAAGTGGATTTGTTTGCAACTCAAGAGGCATCGTACTCCGTCTCCTCTGGTTTTCCCTCACTCACTCATCCACCCTGGGGCTGGACACCATGGTACAGAAGTGGCAGAGTGGCCGAGTCTCCCATTGTGCTGCCCAGAGTGCCTGTGTGGTACTTGGTTCACTACTGGCATGGCCAGTGCCTTTCTTTACGTTGGTCCCACCCCAGGAGATTAGCAATGCTGGGGGCTGGTTAACCCCACTGACCTTCATCATGTTCTATGACCTTGACATTAGAGCCACTCCCGGCTATCTGTCCTGCACTCTTGCTGTGCCCATACACACTAGGCAGGGACTGGTCAATGTGGCGTGATTGGACACTCGTTCCCAAAGCATTTTTGATGCAGCTTGAGTTCCTGAAAGGGAACGTCTCTATGTTACGTATGTAACCCTAGTTCCCTGAGGGAAGTGACCCTGCGTCTCCAAGCCACACCACCTGCATCCATGCGGCGCTTCATTCGCCTTTCAGAAGCTAGCATCAGCTCCACCACATGCGTGGTTTATAGCTTCCTGGTCTGGTTCCTTATGTCTCTCCATTGGCCGAATTACACACGTGATTCCAAGTGTGGACAACGCGGTAGCGTTTCCGAACCGTTGTTGACGCAGCGTCTCATTCCCTCAGGGAACTAGGGTTACATATGTAACCTAGAAATGTTTTGGTACCTGTGGTCAACAGTGCAAAGCAATGGAGAGTGTGTTAGAGAAGTAAAGAAAAGAGTGCAGGCAGGGTGTAGCGGGTGGAGAAGCTGTAAGTCATAATCATCAAAATTAAAAGAAATAAACAATTGAATTGTATCAGTCTGTGTGTAATGAATCTATATAATATGTTACACTATTTTAATTGAATTACTGAAATAAATCAACTTTCAGTGATATTCCAATTTATTAAGATGCACCTGAATATCTCTAAAATCACACAAACAGTAGTTTGAAAATAGTTTGAAAGAGGCAGATGTAGAGGACAGAGTGGTATAGAGACAGATGATCCGCTGTGGCGACCCCTGGTGGAAGCAGCCGAAGGAAGAAGAAGAAGAAAATTTAATATTAAATAAATATTTATGGTCTGAATTAAAGACAAATCTATAAAAATAAACATTTGTGTTGGCACATACCACTTTATTTTATAAATTATAATAATTCAATTATTAAATAATTATTAAACTAATCTTAATTATGGGCAAAATGAGTATTAGCATTTTTTTTTCTTGAATATATATACACATACTGTATGTTCACTGAAGCACTTAAAAAAAGAGAATTAAGGCAAAAAATTAGTTGGACATCTGTTGGATACAACACACGGCCAAAACGGCCAAAACACTGACACAAAGTAGACATACATGTGGAATTTGCTTCTCTTTTTAGATTAAAAATGAAGACAGCTGTGAAGTTCTCCAGCACCGGCATCAACATCGTCACTGCACTCCTCATTATTTTGACTGTTTGCTGCCCAGTGGTGAGTTTCTATGTCCAGTTAAACTAACCAGAATTTTATATCACTAGTGTTGCACAAACATTGTTTTTTCCCCATTTTTTTAATAGAAACTGTCCCGGACATCAGACTCTGGATATAAACTGGACATGGCAAAAGATTCTGTCGATGATCAATTCATAGGCTGCGAGAATAAAATGTTCCAGCTGATTAAAGATAAGATTCTACCTAAAGAATTCAAATTTGATGTAAATTTTACTACAACTTGGAACAAATACAAGAACATTCAGAATTATTTTAAAAGGATAATAAAAGTCTACACATCTCCTACTGGGTCTTATTCAAAGCTCAATAATGCTGTGAGTTTAGGAAGACCAAAATATAAAACACATTTCAATTATAAAGCCTACCATTTCTTGCTAACACGCGCCATACAAACATATCAATTTAAAAAATGCACTGATGTTTATCGTAAGACCTCCGCTACTTTTGATTTAGCTGTTCGTGGTCAGGAAATGCGATTCGGCAGGTTTACCTCAACTTCGCTTAAAAAGAATTTTCCTGGATTTGGTAACGCCACCTGTTTCAAGATTAAGACGTGTTTTGGTGCAGACATATCGAATATGTCTTCTGTGCCTTATGAGAAGGAGGTGCTAATCCCACCTTATGAAAAATTCCAAATAAAAAAAATTCAGAAAAACAAGAACAAATGTAATGTCCGTTACACGCTAGAGAGCGCTGGCAGATTTAGTAATATGAACTGTGTGCTGCAACCCAATTCACACCTGTAAGTAAATCCACATTTCCTTAGTGCTTGGTGAAGTGACTTTTAATGTCGAAATTATTTATTAAATTTCTATCAAATATTTGATATTTTGTGTCAACAACTTTTTAAATGCATTTGTCCATTACATTTTCAGCTTTTCTGCTGTAAACTTTAGCATCCTCATCCTCATTTTATTGTCAAGATTCATCCTTTCTGTATCCCATAGTTGAATTGCTTACATTTCTATTTCTTAAAAAAATCATTTTCCAGATTTAGTTGAATTCTATGACTGCTGGCAATTTGACAGATCGCAGGTATCAACCTAGTTTGTTTGGATGTAGCATGCTGTATTTTGAATTGATTTCTCATCACACACTCTGATCATCAAACATGGCTGCCTTGGACCCCAACTCTATTATGATAATGCTGTAAATAAAAAGGTAAAAAGAAAGAAGCTAACAATGTCTGGGATATTCTATAAAAAAATATTATCCTGTAAATTACTTTTTGATTGTTTAAAAATTACAATTTGATTTGCCAACATGTGAAATGCAAATCCTGTCTGCAGTGTGGCATTTCTGCACTTATTTACTGTATTTAAAAAAAAAAAAATTTTTGGTTTATTGATCCAAACTGTTTCTATACATTTTCTTTTATATATTTGTGTGATATTCTGTACATCATGGCTATAAAATGTTATGAGGAATCGTTTTACGAATGTTTATCCACACCGCCTTTCATTTTAACTTTGATAATTCCTTTCATATCTTTTGAGTTTTTTCTAGCACTTGACAGGTAGCTTTGGTCGCTTTATTAGAAAGTTGTTTCTGTGTGTGAAAGAAAATAAAAGTTGTTTTACTCAATTGTTGACTACCTGGTGACATTGTTGATCACCCCCCACCCCCACATCCATAGACAAATACACAAACACACACACACACACACACACACACACACACACACACACACACACACACACACACACACACACACACTTTGATTACTATATATATATATATTTACATGGTCTACATAAAGTTTAATAATAATTATTCATTGATTTCTTGTGGCATAATACCACTTAATTATTTATTATATAAATGATAATAAATATCATAAATATTATATTTATCTACATATCTTGATTTGCTATTACTTGTTTTTAATTAATTAATTAATACTTTGTGACAGCAAAAAAAAAACAACTTTTAAATTTAAACCTTTATATGAACATATTTGAACCCGAAGCATTTAAAGATACAGATTTCACACAAAGTCACGTAATTTATATATCCAATCAATCGTTAATAAAGATACACTATATGGCGAAAGTATCTGTAATCTGTAAGTATACCCCTGTTGCAATGCCACTGACACTATTATCACTCAGAGATTAAAGAAAATTGTAATATGTTCAATAATCTTGATTTCACACTGAAAAAGTCTGACAGAAGGATAAGGATAGATATTGTGAACTTGCTTTGTTAATGTATTTTATGTATTACAGCTTATTAAAAAAACAACCATCATATGAGCTGAGCAGCTCTGACCTAACCGTCATACAATAAAGAATTTCAGGACCAGGACTTGTATCAGCGTCAATTGTATGACACTCTTATAGTGAGCCACAGGAGAGCAGGTCAACCAACCACAGAATTAAAAAAATACTTTTGTTCACCAGATGTCGTCATTATTCCTCCAAGTCGTTCTTCCCATGTGTGTTTATCAATTTTTAATCACCACTTGTGTTCAATTTCCCTTTTCCTATCTATCTATCTATCTATCTATCTATCTATCTATCTATCTATCTATCTATCTATCTATCTATCTATCTATCTGTCTGTCTGTCTGTCTGTCTGTCTGTCTGTCTGTCTGTCTGTCTGTCTGTCTGTCTGTCTGTCTGTCTGTCTGTCTGTCTATGGATAACATATGGTGGACAAAAAACAATAAAGTAAAATAACAGACAACTTGAGAACAAATCACTGACACAAAATAGATATACATGTGAAATTTGCTTATTGTGTCATATTAACACTGAAAGCAGCCATGGAGTTTTTCCATCATAGTCCCAACATAGTTGCTGCAATCCTTAATATTTTGATTGTTTGCTACACAGTGGTGAGTTTCTTTCTTAATTTAATGGAGACAATTCAGTAAGTATAAAATATACATGATACTTTTTCAATGTCTTCTACACATTTTATATCATAAGTGTTCTTTTTATTAGTGTAAATTTTTAGCTCAGGTTTTTTTAACTGTATAAAACATAAGAAATTCAACAATCTACACACATTTGTTTGGGTTGTTTTAAGTGATATTGAGGTCAGGTGGATCTAGATAAACAGTTGAAGATCCCTAGCAGAATATCATCTACACAACTTTGTCTCAGAGTCCACCAAGCAATTGATTTTATTGGAGCTCACTGTGCACTGGGAAGAGGCCAACGAGAGGGTTAGTTGAAGAGTGTAGAAAGCAGGGCGTTCACTTTGTAAAATACTTACTCAACTAGGCATCACTGGGGAGGCAAAGAGGAAGGCGATTAAAACCGCAACTGAAACCGCAGAAAAAGCCACTATCATGTTGTTAACTTGCTGTCCATGATGAAATTGCAGATGTGGTAACGCACGTACCCAGCTTAGAGAGGAGAAAGATAAGACCCAAAGGGGGACAATTGTAAAGCCTTGATGTGACTGACTTGCAAGCCTACATTGGCTTTCTCATTTTTAAAGGAGTGTGCAAGTCAAAAGGAGAAGAAACAGCAAGTCTTTGAAATGCTGAAAAGTAGGGGAATGAAAAGTCAGTAAGAGTAGGACAGAGTACATGTGTATGAATGAGAGGGGGGGCAGTGGAGCTGTGCAGTTGCAGGCAGAAAAGAGGTGGTGAAGGTGGAGGAGTTCAGGTACCTGAGGTCAACAATGCAAAGTGATGGAGCGAAGTTAAGAAAAAAGTGCAGGCAGGAGTGATATGTGATAGAAGGGTCTCTGCAAGAGTGAAAGGGAAAGTGTATAGGACTGTGGTGAGACCTGAGATGTTGTATGGTTTAGAGACAGTGGCATTGACTAAAAGACAGGAGGCAGCTGGAGGTAGCAGAGCTGAAGATGTTGAGATTTTTATTGGGAGTGATGACGATGGACAGGATTAGAAACGAGTTTATGAGGGACTGCGCATTGTGCACAGTGTTGGCTGTGACCATAAAGTTGGAGGAATGGACTGGCCTTTTCTTGACAGTTAGAAGCTCAGATGGGAACTCTGTCTTATGTTTCTTAATTGTTTGAACCATTGTTATCTTTTTTTAGAGACACTGTCTTAGGCTGTATGGCATGAACAAATTGCCACTGGTAATGTTGTGGCCACTGTGCCCTGTGTCCCCTGGTTTCTTTCAGAAGCTCCTCCATTTGGCTTCCCTGGATAAATTAGCTTGTTCCATGCATAAGATTGTATGATCCTTGAGAATACTTTGACGCTCTTAAAAGACATTGTGGCTCTAAACATTGCTCTCACCTCTTGACCTATAGACACCAGCAAGGATGGATAAGGGCTAAAGTTAGGCATGCAGATGCATGTTGTTCATCTTTTTTCACTGGTCACTGAAAACTCCCCTCAAGATTGATCATATCCAGAATAATTTTCTAAATTGTAAGGAATCAGCAGCTCAAAGGATGACCATGACTCACTGCAAATTGTGTGGGTCCTGGTACCCTCCGTGTCATGTTAACACCTGAGCGTGAGGGATATATTTTTCAAGATCATTCAATATGTCCGTTCTAAGACAAATAAGTCTGTGGGGCTGCTCCATTGGCTGATTGTGGGGCTTTTGTAGTGGCTGGCTCTTGGGCTGCTCCAGCAGCCATCTGTGGTGCATATTCTGAGTGAAGCCATTCTACGAATTTACTTCTATAATTTAAATACTCTGAATTGATTTCTTATTATTCTCATATTCTAAAACATCCTTTCTCTTCCACATCACTATGTGCCTGACTTTGAATATGAGCTCTAAAGCCCTCTGCCAGCTTTCATTTGGTCATACTGATGGTGGAAGATTCTATACTGTGATATAATGTAAATGTGTGGTGTGTGTACTTAATATTCTGTCACAGAAAATAAGCCAATGTCATCAAATATCAGGTAGAAAAAAAACTGTATTAGTACCATTTTTCATCCTGTAGACATTTGAAACATTACAATTCAACCAAAATAACAAACAGGTTAATGTAACTTTGAGAAACACAGTGTAACAAGTTTACTACACACACAATGACACTTTAAATCTTTTAACCAATCTTGTACTGTCATCTGAAAACAACTCCATTTATGGTATTGGGATTAAAAAAGGTTGTGTATAAATATTGGTGAGATGTGGCTTTAACAACTTCAGCTGTATCAGGAAACCTGTAGGCAAACTATCACCTATAAGCAAGAAGATTGGACGAATCTCAGGGGTGATTGATTGAGCACGTCTTCTTTACACACAATAACTTAGAGCTTAAAGGGTAACTAATATAGAAGAAGTCTTGAAAGCACCGGAGCTGTGAGTATTATGATAACATCACACCAGAAATATTATGGTATCTGATTTTCAATTTTTTCTCTTTCAAGAATTCTACATTTACAACAAAATTCTGCATTATTTGTGGCACCTGTAAGTGGGTGGGATATATTTATTAATCAGCAAATTAACATTTTGCCTCCAAAGTCAATGTGTTGGAAGCAGGAAAATTTGGCAAGTGTAAGGATTTGTGCGAGTTTATCAAGGACCAACATTTTTCTAGCTACTGTAGCTCACATCTGGAATAGTCTTCCTGGTGGAATAGTCTTCCTGACGGTGTTCGGGGCTCAGACACACTCACCCAGTTTAAGTGTAGATTAAAAACATATCTTTTTAGCAAAGCCTACACATAACACACATCACATCATAACCTTGTGCTCCAGAACATCTGATCACATGCACATTATCAACTTGTGCTGTTAATATCATGAACAGCAGCTACGCTAATTGCTCTCCACTGCTTCTCTTTCTCTCCCCATCCCGAGACACCCTGAGGTTTGGCCAGCTCCAGTCACCTCCCACCTCGTGATGATTACGGACCTTTGAAGAAGTAGATGCCGAACTCACAAACATCCCGAACCATCTAGAGACGTACCAGTGCCATTTGGATCCCGCTACATGTGTGGAGTTTGGCATTGGACCTCCTGGAGTGTTAAAGGCTCTGGCATGGAGAAGCTGATGCTGGATCTGTGGTGATCACAAATGCTGAGCTCATAAAACTCGGAGCTACTAACCATATAGACTGTAT
The DNA here is from genome assembly GCA_039877035.1 of Silurus lanzhouensis. NCBI lineage: Eukaryota > Metazoa > Chordata > Actinopteri > Siluriformes > Siluridae > Silurus > Silurus lanzhouensis. The sequence continues at coordinate 1,187,720 of JBCEWE010000492.1, read as the reverse complement.
AAGACTGCAGAAAGAACATCACTTATAATCTTATACTCCAGTGCTCATGTTAGCTCTCACTCTCCAGTGTTCTGTATTGTTGAAAGATTTATGATCAAACTCTTGATGTCACCCAAAATGAGGATGGGTTTCCCTTTTGAGTCTGGTTCCTCTCAAGGTTTCTTCCTCATAACATCTAAGGGAGTTTTTCCTTGCCACAGTCGCCACAGCTTGCTCATCAGGGACAAATTCACACCATTCACCTTCACTGTTGATTTGTGTAAAGCTGCTTTGAGACAATGTCTGTTGTGAAAAGCGCTATACAAATAAACTTGACTTGACTTGACTTGACATTGCTGAAGAAGTTAATGCTGTTAATGCTTGATGGATCACGACCAAAATATTAGGCAGGTGCTCATAATGTAGTTTGCCTCGGTTGCCTAGACATCACAATTTGGCCCTTGTCAAACACCCTCAAATGCTTACGCTTGCCTGATTCGAACGCATCAAGATTAAGGACAAAATGTTTACTTGTTGCCTACTATATCCCACCCACTAACAGGTGCCATGATAATTGATAGTTCATTATTCTAATGTCATAATGTTTGCTTAAATATATATAATCCATATAACTGTATCAACTGTAGAACAAAGTAGACATTCATGTGAAATCTTCTTCTTTTATTAGATAAAAAAATGACAGCTGTTAAGTTCTCCAGCACCGGCAACAACATCGTCGCTGCACTCCTCATTATTTTTACTGTTTGCTGCCAAGTGGTGAGTTTTTGTCTCAATTTGGAAGTGAACAGACTTTTTTAAATCACTAGTTTTGCACAAACCATGCTTTTTCTTTATTTGTTTAATAGAAACTGTCTTGGACATCCCACTCTGGATATAAACTGGACATGGCACAAGATTCTGTCGATGATCAATTCATAGGCTGTGAGAATAACATGTTCTACAAGATTAAACAAAATATTCTACCTAAAGAGTTCAAATTTGATGTAGGTTTTTCTACAACTTGGAACAAATACAAGAACATTCAGAATTATTTCAAAAGGGTAATAAAAGTCTACACATCCCCTTTTGGGTCTTATTCAAAGCTCAATAATGCTGTGGGCTCTGGAAGGCCAAAATATAAAACACATTTCAATTATAAAGCCTACCATTTCTTGCTAACACGCGCCATACAAACATATCAATTGAAGAAATGTACTAATGTTTTCCGGTGGACCACCGTTAATTTTGATTCAGCTTTTCCTGGTCAGCAGATGAGATTCGGCAGGTTTGCGTCAACTTCACTTAAATCTAGCTTGCCTGGATTTGGTACAAACACCTGTTTTAAAATTAGGACCTGCTTTGGTGCAGACATATCCAGTATGTCTGTGATCCCTGGTGAGGGAGAGGTGCTAATCCCACCTTATGAAAAATTCATAATTACAAATGTTATGTATAACACAATGAATTGCAGGATCGTTTACACTCTTCAGAGCACTGGCAAATTTAGTAATATGAACTGTGCGCTGCAAAAAAAATATTAAAATCTAAATAAAACACTTAAAAAAAACAGCTTGTTTGAAATGCTCCTTGCTAATTAGAAGAACTCTTGATTTTTGTATCATTAATATTATTATTATTATATTTTTATCATTAGCTTTAATGAAGTAAGTTTAAAAATATAAAATATATTATGTAAATCCACATTTCCTCAGTGCTCTGTGAGGTGATTTTCCTTTGTTGAAATTTCTATTAATTTCTATTCAAAATTAGATATTTTGTATCAACAATTAACTTTTTAAAATGTATTTGTTCGTCACTTATTCAGCTTTTCTGAAGTCAACATACTCATCCTCATTTTATTGTTAAGGTCGTCCTTTGTGTTTTTCCTGATCCCACAGAATTTCATTAATTGCAAATGTCCAAGATTCTATGACTACTGGCCATTTTGCAGATAGCGCATATCAACCTGAGCTGGTTTAGGTGTAGCATGCGGTCATTTAAACCAATTTGAGTTACAGGTGTTGAATTGAACTCCTTCAAACATTTTGCCTTGGGTCAGCACATAATACATGTTAAACAAAAAGCTAACAACGTCTAATTCTGCAAACTAATATTCAATTGTTTTTGTTGTATGCGAATCTTGTGGCCTTTCTGCAGTTATTGATTTGTTATTTTTTGTTTGTTGATCTGAAATGTTTTTATACATTTTCTTTTTATTTTAATTTCGACTTAAAAAAATAAAAAAATAAAAATCATTGTCTCTTTTGTCTATCATTTGAAAGGCAGTTTTGGTTGCTTTATTAGAAAGTGCTTTCTGTGTGCTGAGTAAGAAAGACACACACACACACACACACAGACATCCTGGTGGCTCCATCCTCAGCATTCTCCTACTGATATACCCCATGTCCCTTCTCTGCACATGTCCAAATCATCTCAATCTCACCTCTCTCACCTTGTCTCCAAAACATCCTACATGTGATGTCCCTCTAATAAACTCGTTTCTAATCCTGTCCATCCTCGTCCCTCCCAACGAAAACCTCAACATCTTCAGCTCTGCAACCTCCAGCTCCACTTCATGTCTTTTGGTCAATGCCACTGTCTTTACACCATACAACATCGCAGGTCTCACCCCAGTCCTATAAACTTTCCCTTTCACTCTCGCAGATACCCTTCTATTACAAATCACTCCTACAACTCTTCTCCACCCATGTCTGCACTCTTTTCTTTACTTCTCTAACACACTCTCCATTAATTTGCACTTTTGAACCAAGGTACCTGATCTCCTCCACCTTCTCCACCTCTCCTCCCTGCAACCGCACCGCTCCACTGCCCTCCCTCTTATTCACACACATGTACTCTGTCTTACTCCTACTGACTTTCATTCCCCTTCTCTCCAGCGTGTACCTCCACCTCTCCAGGCTCTTCTTAACCTGCTCCACACTCTCACCACAAATCACAATATCATCCACAAACATCATAGTCCAAGGAGACTCCTGTCTGACCTCGTCCGTCAACCTGTCCATCACCACTGCACACAGAAAAGGGCTTAGAGCCGATCCTTGATGCAGTCCAACCTTCACCTTGAAACAGTCTGTCGTTCCTACTGCACACTGTCCTCATACAGTACCAAAAGTGTGCTTTCTCTAAATCCACAAACACCCAATGCAACTCCTTCTGACCTTCTCTATACTTCTCCATCAAATTTTGAAAGCAAATAATGCATCTGTGGTGCTCTTCCTCGGCATAAAACCTGTTGCTCACAGATGGTCACCTCTTCTTTCAGCTTGGCTTTCACTACACTTTCCATACCTTCATGGTGTGACTGATCAACTCAATTCCCCTGTAGATGTGCAGGTCTGCACATCTCCCTTATTCTTAACGATCGGTACCAGCACACTCCTTCTCTATTCCTCAGGCATCCTCTCACCTTTCAAAATCCTGTTAAACAATCTTGTTAAAAACTTCACTGCCATCTCAGCTAAACATTTCCATGCTTCTACCGGTATGTTATCTGGTCCAACTGTCTTTCCACATTTTATCCTCTTAATTGCTGCTCTCACTTCGTTCTTACTAATCCTATGCACTTCCTGCTTAACCAACTCACACACCACATCTCTCTCTCTCATTTTCCTCGTTCATCAGCTGCTCAAAATACTCCCTCTCAACTGTTGCTCTAACTTGCAGCACATCCTTCCCAGCTTTCTTGTCTCTGCCTGGCCAATCAGTACAAATCCTGTTCTCCTTCCTTAGTGTCCAACTTCTCATTCAGCTCCTCTTGTGCCTTTTCCTTGGCTTTTGACACATCCCTCTTTACCTGCCACCCCATCTCCTTGTACTCCTTTTTACTTTTCTCATCACTCTGTCAATCCAAATTCTGTTTTCTCTTTCTGCTTATGCTTTCCTGCACTTCCTCGTTCCACCACAATGTCTCTTTGTCTTCCTTTCTATTTCCAGATGTCACACCAAGTACCTTTCTAGCTGTCTCCCTTATCACTTCTGCAGTAGTTGCCCAATCATTGAGCATCTTAATAACTCCACCTAGCCCCTGTCTGACCTCTTTCCTGAATCTCACACTAGAGTCTTCCGCCTTCAGTCTCCTCATCTTCTTATTCACCTCCAAAACCATCCTACAGACCACCATCTGATGTCTAGCTACACTGTCCCCTGACAACACCTTACAATCTCCATTGTCTTTCAGGTTGCATCTCCTACATAGAACATAGTCCACCTGTGTGCACCTTCCTCCACTCTTATATGTCACCCTATGATCCTCCTTCTTCTTAAAATAAGTGTTCACCACTGCCATTTCCATCCTTTTAGCAAAATCTACCACTATCTGCTCTTCCACATTCCTCTCCTTAAAGCCATACCTACCCATCACCTCCTCAACACCTTTCCTCTCTTCACCTACATGCCCATTGAAATCTGCCACAATCACCATGAAAGAATAATTTCTAGGTACACCTTCTACCAATTCATCCAACTCACTCCAGAATTTTTCCTTTTTCTCCATCTCACAACCCACTTGTGAAGCATAAGCACTGATGACATTTATCATCGCCCCTTCAACTTCCAGCTTCACAATCATTACTCTATCAGAAACTCTCTTCACCTCCACTACACTCTTACTGTACTCTTACTTCAGAATCACTCCTACACCATTCGTTTTCCATCCACACCATGAAAGAACAGTTGAAACCCCCCTCCATTGTTTCTGGTCTTACTCCCTTTCCACTTGGTCTCCTGAACACACAACATATCTACCTTTCTCTGCTCCATCCTATAAGCTACCTCCCTCCAACCCGAACCTCCACTCTCCTCCACTTCTCCTTTCCTTTCCGGCTCTGTAGACGTCTTCCTCCTCTCCTTTTCCACCTCTGGCCAACAGTAGCCAAATTTTCACCGGTACCCTGTCGGCTAACGATACCTGTGGGGGTCATTGGTTACCTGGGCCTCGACCGATCTGTTATGAATTTTTCTTTTGTGATCCACATATTTGATGTTTTACGCTGGATGCCCTTACTAATGCAACCCCGCCTTTCATCCAGGCTTGGGACCAGCACTAAGAGTGCACTGGCTTGTGCAATCCTAATGGCTGAGTTAAGGAAAATATTTTGCACAATGTGTATTTATTACTTTTTATTTAATCAGAAAGCTAAATAAACTGAAATCCATACATTGTATTTTCAGATGGGGATCATGTTTCTGAGCTTGTTTTAAGTCTTAGAGTTACTGTTACTGACTGCAAAACAATTGTATAGAAAATACTCTGTACAATGTTTTCTTTTAATAAGCTCCTTACTGAAACTGATTAGTCATTTAAAATATTGTGAAATATAACTACCATTCTGTGGACAAGTACTAATGGTAAAATACACCCCGAATTGTCGTGGAAATGTAGCAACATTATTTTAATTCGATTTAAATAAAAATTAAAAGACTTTTATATTACACGAGACAATATTTTATTCACAATAGAACATAGAGAACATAACAAATGTTTAAACTGAGAAATTTTACACTTTATGCACAAAATAAGCTCATTTCAAATTTGATGCCTGCAACAGGCAATAAGTTGCCGGGGGCAACAAAGGGCTGAAAAACCCAGAAATTTTGAAAATATGCAGCTGGAAGAACATCTAGCAACTTATCAAGTTAATTGACATCAGGTTTAAACATTTGCTATGTTCTCTTTATTCTATTGTAAATAAAATATTGGCTCTTCTAGAATTTGGGTTGTAGTAAATAGTAGTAATGCAATTATAGTTAAAGTACAAATACTCAAATGCTAATCAGAAAATGTTAGTATATGTAACTTAAAAATACACTAACAACTTTGGAAAAACAATGTAGACCTCACTTGAATTTTGTAATATTGAAATAAAAAAAATAAGCTGTATTCAATCAAAAGTACACATTTTAGGTACAATTGTCCAACCCCTTACCATGTTGTTTCAGTTTACCTGGCTGACTTTCTGGAGCACTGTATACGGTCTTTGCCAGTGTGCCAGGAACTAGTAGCACCTAATCCCCTGCTTGGCCCCGTCTAACAGTCGTTGTGGTCTTCTCCCAAATAGGAGCGTGAACAGGGTCAAATCTGTGAAAGCTTGGGGGGTCTCTCTTGCAGCAAACAGAACATCCAAAGTTTCCTTCCTGGGTGACCTGCTGGAGCACAGCGAAGACTGGGTTAGTGAAAACATTTGACTTACATTTGGCGCCGGTGTCATTGTTTTCCACTTACCATGCCATAAGCGCTGTTTGTGATTGTGTTTTTTTATGTAGATGCTTTTGACTTTTCCTGGTGCCTTGGGTGTCCCTTACAGGGACTACATCTGCCAGGAACCCTGGTCAGTCTCTTCCTATGAGTAGAAGGACAGGTAAATTGGTTATGACCCCAACCAGAAGTGACCACTCGCCTTTATTGCTTCCCACCCACACTTTGGCTGTGGGAACCTTATGTATGTCCTCATGTATGCAGATGACTGGAATCGCACCTTTGCAGTCCCTGGCAGCATGGCTTCCCGGGCTAGAGTAATGGTGCTTCTTGTGTATAACAGCATCTGTGTGGGGCTGCCATTTATTTTGAATGCATTTTTACGATTCTGACTGAGTGGGCATGGGCTTGTCTTGAGGAAAGGTATAGTGCGAGGTGGTGGAATATTTCAATGCCACCTGTTCAGTTATCTCTTTCATTGTAACCATCTCTTTATCACCTTTTTAGGCATGTGAAAAGGGGGCATGTGTGTGGGTGAAGGCACCAAGGTGTGGCCGGCAGCAAAGCCGTGCAGTGCCAATTCGGTGGTGGAGCGCAGCGCTAAACAGCTTTGGTCCAATAGGAGGTCAGGAGAACCTGCCAAGATGCCATGTTTGGGGCTTTTTGTGACAAGCCAGGAGTTGCACAGGGAGGGAATCTTCGTCCTCTCTGATGCTGCTGCTGCCTGGAAGAAAAGCAACACATGGCAATAATGTAGTCTAAATCTTGCTCCCCTCCGCTGCAGGTGCAAGCTGCAGGTGCAAAGCCTTTGATACTATTTTGTCTCCTCTAGGGCAGTGTTCTATTTCGCAGCCCTGCCGTTTTGCCTTTTACTATGGTATGTTGTTAAGCCTGAATAAATAAACACAGCTGTACATCTAATCATAATTGCGTAAGGTATCACACTTATGCATAACCCATGTGAGTAACCACACTACTCTGAAAAATTGCTTCTTATGCAACTTGGCTTTTTTAAATATATTCTGCAATTCTGCACTACCTTGTAGTCTGTATGCAATTATCATCGCCATAAACACACGTATCACAATGTGCATATTTCCTTTGCGGTTGGGGTAGTTCCCCTTTTGCAGCTTTTGTTTTTTAAAAGCAAAAGCCAGTTTGTGTGTGTGTTAGATTTTTATCATGCCCAAACGAAACTTAATTCGTGGAGAGGTTTTCCATACGATCTGCGATACCCGTAGGCCTTTCTGATCAGGGAAGAATCACACCGCACACAGCAAATGCTTCCTCTTCAGTTTATTGCACTTTATCCGCTAACGTATTTCCCTGAATTTCCTCTGAATCACCTACGGCATGTCCTTTAACCTTCACTATGGCCACTTTGGCAGGGAGCTGAACAGCTTTTAAAAGGTCACCTATGAGATTAAAATGTGCTATGGGCTTTCCTTCAGCTGTTTTAAAGTCTCTTTGCTTCCATGTTTTGGCAAAATCATGCACAACACCATAAGCATACTTAGAATGAGTGTATATAGTCACTACTTTACCTTCAGACAACTGACATGCTCTTGTAAGTGCGACCAACTCTGCAGCTTGTGCTGATGTGTATGGTAATGATTTAGCTTCAACTATTACATCAGGTAATCTTACAACTGCATATCCACATAAATACACTCCATCAGAAGGTTTTGAACATGAACCATCTACATATAGACAATCCCCCTCTTCCAGGGCCGTATCCAAAAGATCGGGCCTACAAGAGGTCTCTCGTTCAATGTATTTAAGGCAATCATGTGCGTCGTCAAAACCATTGAAGTCAATATTGTCTAGCAGATCACGCAGAGCTACTACAGCTGAATGCGGCTGAGAAGAAGGCTTAATAGTTACGTTTTCCGTTGCCAAGAGTGTGGTCTCATAACCAGATCTACGTTGTGCTGTCATATGTTGTGTGTTGAGGTTGTGTAAAATAGCTGTTACCTGATGTGAGGGGTACAGTATCAAAGGATGTGACAGCACCGTTTTCTCAGCATCCCGGACCATCAGAGCCGCAGCAGCTACTGCACGCAAGCACAAGGGCAACCCTTGTGCTATGTTGTCTAAAGATTTGGAAAGATACGCAACAGGGCGATATCTGTCACCGTGTTCCTGGGCTAGGATCCCCGCAGCCGTACCACCACGTTCGTGCACATATAGGTGAAAAGGTTTAGTATAATTTGGCTGACGAGTCAACAAAACCCTGAGGAAGACGGGTCCAGGTGAATTGACGTCCCCTATAGGTAAATGCGAAAAGCATCTGCGTCTCTGAGGCCAAAGGGACACTGAAAAAAGCAGAACAAAGATCAATTACAGTAAAAAATCTGTGACCTGCTGGTATAGAGTTAACAATGGTAGCTACATCGGGCACCAAAGGAGCTAACGGAATAACAAATTTATTAATCTCACGTAAATCTTGTGTTAACCTCAAGCATTTCTTATCTGCCTTCAAGATGGGATTAATCGGTGTGTTATACGGTGAATGTGTCTCGATCAAAACACCTTGTGACAATAAATTGTCAATAACTGGAGCAATGCCAACATTCTTCTCTTTCGACAATGGATATTGTTTAAGAAAAATCGGATGGTGTGTTTTCATGAGTGCATGATACGGTTTTACCTGGATTAAACCTGCCTCATCTTTGTGAGAGGCCCATAATTTAGGGTTAACTTCACCTAAATTTGGTTCATCAGGCAGGACCTCTGTACTACCTTGGAAAAAATCTTCCGGATGTGGCTGTGGCTCGGTTGAGAGCATGAGGACAGAAGAAAAAGACAGTGAGACATTGCTTTCAAAAAACAGAATCTCCATTCCCATTTTATGCATCATATCTCTTCCTAAAAAGTTTAAAGGCGAATTTGGAATTATTGTAAAGCTATGATAAAAATTAGTACCAGTCGGTGTCACTACAGGCAAAAGGTGAGTTACCGGACATGAAATTGGTATCTATCTATTCCCTAATAGAAGAACTTCCCCTTTTTCCTAGGACCTTCTCCTTGAGTTTTGTGCTGAGGCTGGAATGCACCACTTCCTGTTGCAGTGCAGAGCATAACGGGTTAACTTAACCTGGAGCATAGTAGAAACCTCTAGCAGCATCTAAATCTCTAGGAAAAAGAGACATCTAGATGTGACACAATTTCACTCCATAATGCCAAATGGTCTAAATAAGGATTAGTTCAATAACCGGCACAATTCCTATAAATCCAATCTTTGGTATTTTCTTCCGGCAATAAGCGAGAAATGTAATGACCCATCTTCTTAACACAGAACAAAGAACAGACACACAACACTTAATATACAGACAATACACACAACACTAGGCACCAGGGGGATCGCAGTCTTCAAACAAAAAAAGTAATCCAATCTCTCCAATTGAATCACAAATTTTGTTAGGTAGGAGAAAAAAATAGACTATAAAGCCAAAACAAGATTGAAGTCTTTTAAAAAATGTCCGTTTTTCTTTAGTTCCTTTTCTATTTTCTCTCACTTTTTTTTTTTTTTTTTTGTTTGTTTATTTATTTTTTTCTTAAAAACAATTCATTTTTCATTCATCTATTTTTTTCGGGCATATAAATTATCGTGGATTCTTTTGGATACTTCAGACAATATCGCCTATATTAGACAGACCGTAAAAAAACGTCTTCTAATCTTGCATCTTACATCTAAGGTGAGGAAACCAATGTCGCGACGAAATCATCCCACCAAAGGAAATTATCATTAAACAATTAATGCATAACCATTTTGGCTGGCATACGGGACAATCCCCGCCAACAAGGAAGTACCTTAAACTTACCTTGATGCGTGATTTCCCTTTTTGGATATTGCTGAAGGTATCTCGCTTCTGACACCAAAACTGTTAGATTTTTATCATGCCCAAACGAAACTTAATTCGTGGAGAGGTTTTCCATACGATCTGCGATACCCGTAGGCCTTTCTGATCAGGGAAGAATCACACCGCACACAGCAAATGCTTCCTCTTCAGTTTATTGCAGGCGGCAGAACGTATATATACACATACAATGAAAAGGCTGTCCTAAACTTGTTTCCTGTTTAGACAAGAGGATATACTAGCCAGAGATGTGTGAGCCCAGATAAGACTCCCTGTTTACCTTACAGACTAACATCGTAAATATTCTATAGACACTGAGCAGACAAAGGAATGTGTGTGAAACAGTGTGAAAACCATCCTAACACTAACAGTGTGTAAATGTGTGCGCTTATAAATAAAAAAAAAAAAGATACAAGTTTTAGTGGATTGGCCACTCTTTAGAACCTGTTCCAATATGAAAATTTATCTGAGGAAACTTCGGCGGCTGGGCTAAATACTTTGAATTGTGGTTGCCCCAGGCCATGTAAAGCTGTGATTATATAGATATGTACAAGTATGAATTTATGTATATACAGAATAAATATGGGTGGAATATACAGTAGTGCAATGATAAACCTGTTATCGATGAAGCAAAAATGCATAGTGGTTAAAGCAGTGCAAAATACACAGAAAGTGACAGTGCAGTAGTGTGTTGTTAGCATTGTATGACGATCAGCTGTTAAGTGCAGTAAAATCTGCATGAAAAAAAATCTATTCTTCACTCTGCCCGATGGGAGACGGGTAAATAATCCATTCAATAGTCGGGATGAGAGGTAATTTAGATGATGCCCCTCACCATTTGCAGACAGCATTTATTGTAAATGTTCTCCAAGGTGGGTAGATGAGTGCTGGTGATTCGTTGGGTAGTTTTCACCACCCTCTAAAGGGCTTTTACGGTCCAAACTGTGTAGCTGCTGTGCCACACTGAGATGCAGTTTGTTAGGATGCTCTCAATGGCACAACTGTAAAAGTTCTCCAGTGTCCTGTAGAACAGACGGTTCTTTTAAAGCCTCCTCAGGAAATAGCAGTGGTGGCAAAAATACACACATCCCTAACTCAAGGAGAAGAACGGATACTTATGTATTAAAAGTTGAAGTACTGAATACACTTTTTCACTCAATTTAAAGTAAAGACGTTTGGGGTCTAATTAAAAAAAATGTAGCCATTATTACTACCTGCTTTAGTGTCATGCTGGTAACTGGACCTCATCGTATTAATATATTAATACACAACAAATTTCTAATTTTGTTATCTAATGAATGTATTCAGGCTAAAAAAACTCCATACAGAACACAAGCAGAGAAAAGATGATGTCTCTGTTTTCAGTCATGTTTATATTACTGACTCCCTCTGTCTCATCCACGTTAACACCAGACTTCTTGTTGCCTCTGCTGCACTCATTGTTAGCTTCATAAACTAGTCTACGTCTGTGGTAGCAGCCTGCATTCCCCCACAGGACCTGATGCAAATAAGTGTGGCTCGGGACAAGATTTAATTAGTGAATGCAGGTGCGGGCGATAAAATACTTGTGTGTGCAAGTTGCGGGACATTAAAATATTCACGGGACTCCCACAGATTGATCTTAAAAATATTTAAAAAAATAGTAAATTACTAAAAACAAATAAACTGGTACGTAACTATGGTAAAAAAGCAACAATGGCAACTAAAATAAAATAAAACAACACAGGCACAAGGTAGTAAGTAAACTCTCAAAAAGATAAAAACGCATCGTTAGTTTCTTCTAGCACTTGACAGACAGTTTTGATCGCTTTATTATTGTTTTACCCACTTGTTTTTGTTCTGTTATAACCCTTTATGGTTATCCATAACAAGTTTACTGCACACACAATCACACTTAAAAACTGCTAACCAACCTTTTTCCGTCAGCTGAAAACAACTACATTTATGTTATTTATAAAAAATCTTTGTGGTTTTTTGTTTTGGTGCTCACGATTACTCTTGTAATTCTCAGAAATCATCAAAAAGAAAAATGTCTAACACAGTTTATTTGCTTTTAGTTTGGCAAAAATATGTTGTTAAACTTGAATGTGTTTTCATTTTGTAGAACTAAAGTAGAAATGTTTTCGTTGATCCGGATTATGAACTTCACTATACTGGAGACAAACCGCTCTGTTTTCCAGTAAACATGAACACATACTATATATAGAATAAATCTGTATGTTAAAAGTAAATTGTATGACTATAACTTCTATGAAAATGCTATATTTAAACTACAACTATACACTGAAGCCACCAGGGGATGTAAAGTATATTATTTATTAATTAATTAGAGAACTAGAATGTTACTGACTTTAAGACAAATACTGGCCTTTTCCCCATTTCAAACTTTAAACACAGTTTTTTTTTACAATCACTTTGGCCTTATTTTCACAAACTGTCAGTTTTCACAAATCTACACACAAAACTCACAACTACTTCTTTCGGCTTCTCCCATTAGTGGTCGCCACAGCGGATCATCCGTTTCCATACCCCCCTGTCCTTTACATCTGCCTCTTTCAAACCAACTACCTGTATGTCTTCCTTCACCACATCCATAAACCTGCTCCTTGGTCTTCCTCTTTTCCTCCTTCCTGGTAGCTCCATCCTCAGCATTGTTCTACTGATATATCCTATGTCCCTCAATGTCCTACATGCGCTGTCCCTCTAATAAACTTATTTCTAATCCTGTTTATCATCATCGCTCCCAACGAAAACGTCAACATCTTCAGCTCTGCTACCTCCAGCTCCACCTCCTGTCTTTTACTTAATGCCACTATCTCTAAACCATACAACATCCCAGGTTACACCACAGTCCTATAAACTTTCTGAAACCCTTCTATCACAAATCACTCCTGCTATCACTCTTCTCCACCCACTCCACCCTGCCTGCACTCTTTTCTTTAGTTCTTTAACACACTCTCCATTACTTTGCACTGTTGACCGCAGGTACCTGAACTCCTCCACCTTCACAACTCCTTCCACACCAGTCCACTGCCCTCCCTCTCATTCACACACATGTACACTCTCTTTTACTTCTACTGACTTTCATTCCCCTTCTCTCCAGGGCGTACCTCCACCTCTCCAGGCTCTTCTCAATCACAATATCATCTGCAAACATCATAGTCCAAGGAGACTCCTGTCTGACCTCGTCCGTCAACCTGTCCACCACAACTGCTATCAGGAAAGGGCTCAGAGCCGATCCTTGATGCAGACCAACCTCTACCTTGATCCAGTCTGTCGTTCCTACTGCACACTTTACTGCTGTCACACTGTCCTGCACCACCCTTACATACTTCTCTGACACACCAGACTTCTTCGTACAATACCACAACCAATACAATATCTATCTAACACACATACACACACATATATCTGAATTGCTGTACATACATTTAATTCACTGTTTCATAAATTTCACTATATATCTATTGATTTTTTGTGATTTAAGCAAGTTTGAGAAACACAGTGTAACGAGTTTACTACACACACAGTCACACTTTAAAACTGTAAAACAACTTTGTACCGTCAGCTGAAAACAACTCCATTTTTGCACTAGGGTTAAAAAACATTGTGTGTAAATAATGCTGAAATGGTGCTTTTATCAGACAAGAACAACTTCAGCTGTATTAGCTACAAAGATTAACTGTTTGCAAGAATATATTAAGAATTCCAGAGGGGATTGTTTGAGCATGTCCTCGTAACACACGATAACTTAGAGCCTAAAAAGAAAACTAATCTTTGAGTCTTGAAAGCATCAGAGCTGTGAGTATTCTGATCACATCACATATTACATTACAAAACATTATAGTATCTGCGGAAGAGCGTGTGGTGGTGAGGAAAAAGGACAGCCACAACAGGCCGGTTTACAAGCGTCACCGCCGTTTTTATTCAATGAATTCTTTTCTGTTTATTTTTCTCACTGGTGTCTGGTCGCACAGCGCTCATGAGGCACTTCTGGCACACACATACACACACACGACTCCGTTCACTCGGCCTTTATGTGCCTAATGTAATAAGACATCAGATCTTATTAGTTGCAAGCGAGGCAAATCCCCACTTACCTGCGTCCTGCCCCGCCCCCCTTTCACAAGCCGACGCTCGGCCACGCCCCCGCTGCCACACACCCCCACCGCCCGACTCCGTCCGCCGACTCCCCACCCTGTGGCTAGAGGAAGTCAGCCACGACTTTCCCGTACCGACAGCTTACGGCTAATGAACAGCACCGGCCGTTCTTCCCCCTCCACCATCTGGGACAACACGGCCCCCAGCCCCCCATCCGACGCATCAGTCTGCAAAACAAAGGGGAGTGAGAAGTCAGGTGCATGCAAAAGCGGACCTCCGCAGAGCGCGGCTTTAACATGTGTAAAGGCCTGTTGGCACGGCTCCGACCACTGGACCAGATCTGGAACTCCCTTTTTAGTGAGATCGGTCAGCAAGCTGGTGATGTCCGAAAACATAGGGATGAACCTCCTGTAATAGTTCGGCAGCCCCAGAAACCGTCTCACCTCCCTTTTTGGTCTTAGGTTTAGGACGGCCGCAATCGCTGCCGTCTTGTCAATCTGGTGATGCACCTGTCCATGACCCAAGTGGAAACCCAGATACCGTACCTCCACCCGCCCAATCGTGCACTTCTTCGGGTTCGCCGTGAGCCCTGCCCGCCTCAAGGTCCGCAGGACCTCCCTGAGATGTTGCAGATGCCGTTGCCAGTCATTGCTATAAATGACAATGTCATCAAAATACGCAGCTGCGTAACCGTTGTGCGAATTCAGAATCCGGTCCATCAGACGTTGAAATGTTGCCGGGGCTCCGAACAAATCAAACGATAGTGTGACGAACTGGTGTAAACCGAACGGAGTGGAGAAAGACGTTTTTTTTCCCGGGATATTGGCGTCAAGGGGATCTGCCAATATCCCTTGGTTAGATCCAGTGTCGAATAAAAGCGAGCCGCGCCTAACCGATCAAGCAGCTCGTCGATGCGAGGCATTGGATACGCGTCAAACTTCGACACCACGTTGACTTTATGATAGTCCACACAGAACTGGACCGACCTGTCGGGATGGGAACCAAGACCACCGGGCTGCTCCAGTCGCTGTGGGACTCCTCGACCACCCCCATGTCGAGCATTGCCTGAAGTTCCTCCCATACCACGTTCTTTTTGTGTTCAGGCAGGCGGTACGGGCGACTGCTCACCACGACCCCGGGAGATGTCTCGATATGGTGTTCTATGAGATTCGTTCGCCCAGGCAGGGGAGAGAACACGTCCGCAAATTCTTGCTGTAATTCTGCAACCTGTGCTCTCTGCGACGGCGAGAGGTGATCTCTACAGGGGACTGAGGTGGGTTTTGACGCGGTTTTTGATCCTCCCTCTCTGGGATCACTGTCGCTAGAGACACAGGCCTCGTTCCATGGTTTCAGGAGATTGAGGTGGTACACCTGGAGCGCCCCACCCCTGTCCGTGTGCCACACCTCATAGTCAACATTACCCACCCGCCATGTAACCACGAAAGGCCCTTGCCACGTGGCGAGTAATTTAGAGCTCGACATGGGTAGCAGAATGAGGACTTTGTCCCCCGGTGTGAATTGCCGAAGCCGCGCGCCCTTGTCGTACAGCCGGGTTTGCCATTCCTGTGCCTGTAGCTAATTCTCCAATGTTAACTGTCCCAGTGAATGCAGTTTTGCTCTCAGGTCCAGGACGTATTGGATTTCATTCTTTGCGCTCAAAGGTCCCTCCTCCCAATTTTCCCGGAGCACGTCCAGTACTCCGCGCAGCTTACGGCCGTAAAGCAATTCAAACAGGGAAAACCCCGTGGAGGCTTGTGGGACCTCTCGTACTGTATACAACAAGGGCTTATACCATTTATCCCAATTCTTTGCGTCCCCCTGAACAAACTTCCGGATCTTGCTCTTCAGGGTCTTCTCCAGGACCTGTCGTGTTACAGCCATTCTGCCCCCCTCCGTTTCTAGCCCCCAGTCAGGAGAAACAGAAACGAATGTGGAAGCTGTTCGTCGGCTATGGCCCAAATCGCAAAGGTTTTCCGGCCAATAAACAGACGCTAAGCAGGTGGGTAGTGGATGCTATCTTGTTGGCTTACAACTCCTCTGGCCTCCCTGTACCACTCATGGTCAGGGCTCACTCCACCTGGAATGTGGCGGCCTCTATGGCCTGGTCCGCTGGAGTGTCACTCCAGGACATTTGTGACGCTGCGGGTTGGTCCACCCTGTTGACCTTCGTCAGGTTATATGACCTTGACCTCAGAGCCACTTCGGGCTCCTCTGTTCTGCGTGCAGGTGCCGAGGCCCTCACACCTTAGGCAGGGTCTGGTCAGTGTGGCGTGATTACAGCTGGAAGTTCCCGAATGGGGAACGTCTCTAGGTTAGGTATGTAACCCTAGTTCCCCGAGGGAACGAGACGCTGCGCCTTCATGCCACACTCTCTGCATCCCTGCAGCGCTTACCTTCTGTTTGTGCAGAAGCCAGCGTCACTACCACCGAGCAGCCATTTTGTAGCTTCCTGGTTTACGTGACGTCGCCTGCCGATGATGTCATGATTTGCCTATTGGTCAGATTTCACACGTGGTTCAGAGCGGGGACAACGTGGGGCGTTCCCAAAGTGTTACGATGCAGTCGTAGTGTTCATTTTAATTATTATTGCTTACAGCTAATAAAAACCCAAAATTCAGTGCATCAGAAAATTAGCATATCGTGAAAAAGTTCAATATTGGAGACTGGTGGTGTTACACTCACACATTCATGGGGAAGACTGCTGACTTGAAAGTTGTCCAGAAAATGATCATTGACACCCTGCACATGGAGGGTAAATCGCTAAAGATGCTGCTGTTCACAGAGTGCTGTGTCCAAGCACATTAATGAAAAGTTGAATGAAAGTAAATAATATGGTAGAAAAAGATAAAACAAAGCCCTTTTAAGATTTTGAGAGAAATTCACAAAGAGTGGACTGCAGCTGGAGTCAGTGCTTCAAGAGCCACCAAACACAGACGTAACCATGGGCTACAACTGATCCAGAGACAACGTCAGAGATGTCTCTCATAAATGTTTTATTTAAATAAAAGTTTTACTCAAATCTGGAGACACAGAAATTGCATGCGGGTTACACACAGGTAAGTAATGAAAAGCAGTTTATAGGTTATGAATTAAAAGGAAATACAAAAATACCTCGCTTTTCATCAGAAAAGTGTGTTTCAAGACATAGGTTGAAACACATAATAAACCCTTTGAAAAAACTAAATAAATAAACCCCTATAAGCAACCACATAACGTCTCTAATAGAAATGAAGTGAAAAATGTTCCGTGCCTGATGAGTGAGCTAGAATCCATGCCTTATTTCGAATAATACCATTGTCCGACTCAAGCCAAAAGAAAAAGACTGACAAAAGGATAAGTATATATACTGTGACAAAAGTCTACAAATTTGAAAGGAAAAAGGCAAGAAACAAAAGATTAATAACGCAGTCTAAAGTCCATTATATATATATATATATACAGTGGAACCCGGTTATGTCGATGTCCTAGGGGGTTGCCAAAAGGCATCGAGGTAACTGATGATCGAGATAAACGAAAAATCAAAATGGCGGCAATATATTAACGTGCTTGAAATTTCTTTATGTACATGAAGTGTGTTAATAAATGAGAATGTGCATGCACGTGTTTTTGAAGGTTTTTTTACACAATAGCGTTGCCGCGATTTGACATAACCGATAAAAAATTAATTTGGCGGTTCCACTTCAAAAACGTCGACTTAATAGGGTTGTCGAGGTAACCGAGGGCGAGATAACAGGGTTCCACTGTATATATATATATATATATATATATATATATATATATATATATATATATATATATATATATATATATACACACACACACACACACACACACACACACACAGACACACACACACACACATACACACACAAGAAGGGAAATTATACATAGATGGTGATTAAAAATTGATAATTAAACACAAATGGGATGAACAGCATGGAGGAACAATGGTGACATCTGGTGGACACTAAGTAAAACAAATAAATAAAGTAAAGCAAAATATATTTACACGTGAAATTTGCCCAACTTGATCAAAAGTGCAGAGCATAAAACAGTAGGAAAAATTGTAATTGAGGTGAACTTTGCTGCATCTTCTGGGGTGTTTGCTGATGGAGAGGTTACTTCTGAAAACTCTGTGGAACACACAGACTGACTGCAATTTAAACAAGTTTGCTCCACATCTGAAAGATTCATTTTGTTAAAGTTAAATTGTTAAGCAGGTGTGAAAAATTGTGGTGAGATCGGTTAAGTAATTCATTTTCTTACTCTTTTACTATTTGGAATTAGAATTGTAATAGTATCGATATAAATAATTAATAAACCAACTAAACAAATCTAAACAATTATTTGTTAATTCTAAATATTTGTGAGAACAATTTACAATAATATTTATTAATTAAATTACGAATTAAGCCACACTGTGAATGTGTCTACTTGGAGATGGACTCCTAGTTCTGACATATTTTATTGGCGAATCAGCCAGGAGCTCAGCGGGTCAGCGAAATTCACCAAACCGGGACCTCCACCCTCAAGGCTGCGGGTACCAGCATGTAATAAAAGGTAAGAAGACACCTGTTATACTCAAAAGTCTGTTAGTTGATCTGTGGCCTGAAGGGGAAGTCAGTCTTGGGTAGGGAGGAAGTTAGCTGGCCTTGAGCCAAAGAATCATAAGGGTGGCAGTACGAGACAGTGTTGAATGAGAAGCAGCAAATGTTAAGTACCTCCTGCCAGTAAATTAGCAAGACTTCCTATTAGCTTCCCACACACAAGAATTAGACAATGAATGAAATATGTTAGCAGACTTTCTCACCCCTACAGTCAAACACTGAGGTGGAAGCTTAATGGTTTGTGTTTTTTTTGGAGCAGGAAATGTTGGAGACATATTCCGGAAAGTTAAAAGGAATCCTGAACCAACATGGCTCCTATTCCATACTTCAACACCATGCATTTCCATCTGGACTGCAGCTCAGTGAAACCAACTTCACCATACAACAAGACGATGACACGAAGTGTACGTCCGAGCTCCGATTTAAAGAATAAACAGTCGTCTGGAGTGTTATCTAATATGGAATGGCCTGCCCAGTCACCACACCTTAATGCTATTGAACTACTTTGGATGAACTGGATGATGAGGTCAGAAAATTTTTTTTAACTTGTGAAGAACACCTTTGGCGAATTTTACAAGAGCTGAATTTACATTTCACACAAAATCACATACATTTCATATACAATCAATCTTTAACAAAATAATACAATAAAACATAATAAAATTTAATAAAATAAAACAATCCCACCCTTTTGCAACACAATATGTAAGTATATCCCTGTTGCAATTCCAGTGCAGTGACACCATTATCACTGGGACAGATGGTGATAATTAAAAATTGATTATTAAACACAAATGCGACGAACAGCATGGAGGAACAATGGCGACATCTGGTGGACAAAAAGTAAAACAACAGACAACTTGGGCCTAGATCACCGACACAAAATATATGCACGTGAAATTTGCTTATCGTTTCAGATTAACAATGAAAACAGCCATGAAGTAAGCAACAACATCATTGCTGCACTCATGATTATTTTGATTGATTGTTTGATTGATTGACTTTGGGGAATTTCTATTAGATTAGATTCAACTTTATTGTCATTGTGCAAGGTACATGTACAGAGCCAATAAAATATACTTAGCATCTAAAAAGAAGTGCATACACTGCCTATTTACAATAAACAGCAGTATGCTATACAAGGGTATGTGGTCCATTAGTACAGGGGTGAGGGTGACATGAATAATGTATGGAGCATATACAGTAACGTATAACTGTGCAAAAATTGTGAATAGGATAGACATGCCAGAAGATAACATGCTCATATGACATTATAAAGATATGTACAAGTATGAATTTATGTATATACACAAATATTTGTGGAATATACAAACCCATATTTAAACCCAAAAATGTATAATTTTAAAGGAAAAATAAGTTGATTTTATATTTCATGGCATCAACACATCTCAAAAAAGTTGGAACAAAGGGCATGTTTACCGCTGTGTGGCATCCCCTTTTGTTTTTATAACAGTCTGCAAACGTCTGGGGACTGAAGAGACAAGTTGCTCAAGTTTAGGAATAGAAGTGTTGTCCCATTTTTGTCTAATACAGGCTTCTAGTTGCTCAACTGTCTCAGGTATTCTTTGTCATATTTTCCTCTTTATGATGCGCCAAATGTTTTCTATGGGTGAAAGATCTGGACTGCAGGCTGGCCCTCAGTACCCAGATCCTTCTTCTACACAGCCATGATGTTGTAATTGATGCAGTATGTGGTCTGGCATTGTTATGTTGGAAAATGCAGGGTCTCCCCTAAAATAGACGTCGTCTGGATGGGAGCATATGTTGTTCTAGAACAGGGGTGGGCAAACTTTTTGACTCACGGGCCACAATGGGTTCTCAAAATTTGACAGAGGGGCCGGGCCAGGATATACGTACATACATACACACACACATTATACACACACACATATATATATTATATATATATATATATATATATATATATATATATATATATATATATATATATATTTATTTATTTATTTATTTATTTATTTATTTATTTAATATTACATTAGAGATTTGGCCTGTGACATGAATATTCATGACTCATTGTACAAATTGTTTTCCAAATGCATTAATTAAATTAATAATTAATTTATTAAATTTCAGTTAAATAAAAACAGCAGAAAAACACAAATTCAGTTTCATCAAGTGCCAAAACATCAACAACTTGTTTTTTTGCCATTGCATCAATAAACAGCATAAAAACTTAAGTTGAGTTTCAGTAGGAACAGTGTTGTTGAACTCCATGTTTTGCCAGTTCATCAAAGTCTGGAGTAAGTTTTGTTGTGGCAATTCTCAGGATAGATCCTAGGTGTTGGTCAGTTAACCTGGATCTGTGAGGGGCTTTAATCGGACCTCAGTAAAAAAATATTTTGTTGTCCACTCCGTATTAAACACTCGGCGCTCACTATCCACTTTTCTTTAATAAGCTGATTTTTGCAGAAGGGCTCATTAAAGAGGAGAAGAGAGTAATACACGCGAACAAGGTCAATGTAGATGAAGTGCACCATATTTTGGGGAAACGTGGGCATTACAGGGGAAAGGTAAAGTAAACAAGGTTTATCTGTTATTCATTTAACAGTGTGGGGGGGGGGGGA
This sequence comes from Silurus lanzhouensis, assembly GCA_039877035.1. NCBI lineage: Eukaryota > Metazoa > Chordata > Actinopteri > Siluriformes > Siluridae > Silurus > Silurus lanzhouensis. The sequence continues at coordinate 1,166,353 of JBCEWE010000492.1, read as the reverse complement.
GGGGGGGCAATAAATATAAAATTTCTCATGATAAATTTTTGAAAGGGAAACAAATAATACAGTCAAATTGTACTTATAAAGACACACAGTGACCCCACAGTGAAAAACTTTGCTTTTATAATTTTTATCAAGTTTTTCTCAGGTTCAATGACAAAGCAAAACAAGGAATTAAAAAAAAGTTTAAATTTGTATTTAAAATTAATTAAGACACTTAAGAACAGAATAGAAATTGATTATAAAAATACAGTGTGGTCAGTTCAGATGTAGCAGTGCTCATTTAATAAATGCACAGATAAACAATATGCTCATTGTGTGTTAATGTTAAATTAACATTATACCAAGTCGTCCCAAATAAAACACTGCATGGGAAACGGCTTTGGTGTGTTAGTGTCAGTGCACTATGCTACAAGATATTGTAAACAAGCTAACGTTCACTAGATAAGTCATATTTTAATCGCTAATAGAGCAGATTCATGGATAATTACATCCGAAATCAACATATTTGCCGCAACTAATTTATGAATGAGTCTGCATCAACTACATTAAAGAGAATCACTTTATTTAAAGTGAATAAAATACACTAGTTAATGGAGTTGAACATTAATTGGGCCTCAGACACACACCTGACTCGTGTGTGTAGAGAAGGTGAGATGAACTGGGAACGCAGGCAGTGGGTCAAACCACTGTGAGGAAGGGGGGGGAACTCAACTGTTTCTAAATGCATTTTTTTGCGGGGTTTTTTCTACTTACACAATTATTTAGGTATGCATACATTTATTTACCACAATAGAGAGTGCGATATAAAAAAAAAAAAAAAATGTAATCCCGGTCCCCCCCCGGGATTTACGCCCATGTTTACCTGTACCTATTTTAATATAATTTGGTCACGTTCGGCGGGCCAGATTAATAAATGTGGCCCGCAGGCCGTAGTTTGCCCATGTCTGTTCTAGAACTTAGATATACCTCTTAGCATTGATGATGCCTTTCCAGATGTGTAAGCTGCCCATGCCACATGCACTCATGCAACCCCATACTATCAGAGATGCGGGCTTCTGAACTGAGCGCTGATAACAACTTGTGTTGTCCTGATCCTCTTTAGTCTGGATAACATGGTGTCCCAGTTTTCCTAAAAGCACTTTAAATTTTGATTCGTCTGACCACAGAACAGTTTTCCACTTTGCCACAGTCCATTTTAAATGAGAGTTGGCCCAGAGAAAACGCCTGCGCTTCTGGATCATCTTTAGATATGGCTTCTTTTTTGACCTTTTGACCTGAGTTTTTTACCCAGCAACGGCTAATGGCACAGTGGATTGGGTTCACCAACAATGTTTTCTGGAAGTATTCCGGAGCCAATGTTGTGAATTCCAATACAGTAGCATTCCTGTATGTTATGCAGTGCCGTCTAAGGGCCCGAAGATCACTGGCATCCAGTATGGTTTTCTGGCCTTGACCCTTACGCACAGAAATTGTTCCAGATTCTCTGAATCTTTGGATGATATTATGCACTGTAGATGATGATAACTTCAAACTCTTTGCAATCTTTCTCTTAAAAACTCCTTTCTGATATTGCTCAACTATTTTTCGCCACAGCATTGGGGGAATTGGTGATCCTCTGCCCATCTTGACTTCTGAGAGACACTGCCACTCTGAGAGGCTCTTTTTATACCCAATCATGTTGCCAATTGATCTAATAAGTTGCAAATTGGTCCTCCAGCTGTTCCTTATGTGTACATTTAACTTTTCCGGCCTCTTATTGCTACCCATCCCAACATTTTTGGAATGTGTAGCTCTCATGAAATCTAAAATAAGCAAATATTTGGCATGACATTTCAAAATTTCTCACTTTCAACATTTGAAATTTGATCTATATTCTATTGTAAATAAAATATAAGTTTATGAGATTTGTAAATTAATGCATTCCTTTTTTTATTCACAATTTGTACAGTGTCCCAACTTTTTTGGAATCGGGTTTGTACATTAGTGCAATGATAAACCTGTTATCGATGGTGCAAAAATGTATAGTGGATAAAGCAGTGCAAAATACACAGGAAGTGACAGTCTAGTAGTGTGTTGTTAGCATTATATGACAATCAGCTGTTTAGTGCAGTAACAGCTGCAGGAAAAAAAGCTACTCTTCACTCTGCCCGATAGGAGAAGGGTAAAAGAGGTATCTTTGATGATTCCTCTCGCCCTTTGCAGACAGCATTTATTGTAAATGTTCTTCAAGGTGGGTAGATGAGTGCTGGTGATTCGTTGGGCAGTTTTCATCACCCTCTGAAGGGCTTTAAGGTCTGCACAGTGCAGCTGCTGTGCCACACTTGTTAGGATGCTCTCAATGGCACAGCGGTAAAAGTTCTTCAGTTTCCTGTAGCAAAGACGGCTAATTTTAAGTCTCCTCAGGAAATACCAGAGGTGGCAAAAGTACACACATCCCTCACATTTAGTAAAAGAACAGATACTCATGTTTTGAAAGACTCTGGTAAAAGTTAAAGTACTGAATACACTTTTTCATTCAAGTTAAAATAAAGTACATTTTGGGGATCTGTTTTAGTGTCACACTAGTAACTGGACCTCACGTCATATTAATATATCAATACACAACAAATTTCTAATTTTGTTATCTAATGAATGTATCCAGGCTTAAAAACCACCATATAGAACACAAGCAGAGAAAAGATGATGATGATCAGGTGATCAGGAATGTCTCTGTTCTCAGTCATGTTTATATTTCTGACTCCCTCTGTCTCATCCACGTTAACCCCAGACTTTTTGTTGCCTTCTGCCCTGCTCATTGTGAGCTTCGTAAACCAGTCTACGTCTGTGGTAGCAGCCTGCATTCCCACACAGGACTCAATGCAAATGAATGCGGCTCGGGACAAGATTTAATTGGTGAATGCAGGTGCGGGCGATAAAATACTCGTGTGTGCAAGTTGCGGGATAATAAAATTATTCACGGGACAGAATGGTCTTAAAAATATAAAAAAAAAAAAATAGTAAATTACTAAAAACAAATAAACTGGTATGTATCTATTGCACAAAAGCAACAGTAGCAACTAAAATAAAATATAATTTAGAAAATTTACAGTCACAAGGTAGTAAGCGAACTCTTACATGGTTCATGAGCGGTAAATATTAGACCACACCAAATGTCTGAAGCAGGTTTTTTTTTGCGGGAGCAGGACAGAAAAACCCGTCCTGCACAGGTCTCTAGTCTGTGGTGTGTGAGAGCCAGAAAAATTTACCAATGGTAGGTTAAAAAAACTGTGCAATGACAGGAAATCAGTTGATGGGCTGAAAACGGTATCCAATTAAAGGAAAAATATTGTTTGTCACCAAATAGATTAAAACTAAAGATTAAAACGAGTCTGGTTTGCAAATGTAAGAAGTAGAAGGTAAAGATATTTGTGTAAAAAATTTAATAAGTAAAAGTAAAAAGTTGTTCGAAAAATAAATATTGAACAAAGTACAAAAACCATATAATACATATCCAGTATGTCTGTAAACCTGTAAGAGGACGAGGTGCTAATCCCACCTTATAAAAAATTAAAAATCACAAATATTACGAAACACAAGATGAAATGTGATGTCTTTTACACAGATTGTTTAAAATGTTTGTTTCACCAAAGAAGAATTCTTGATTGTTTTATCATTAATATTATTATCATCATTATATTATTATCATTATCTCAAATGAAGTAAGGTAAAAATATTATAACTCTCTTTGGACAAACTGTGAGTAAATCCACATTTCCTCAGTGCTTGCTGAAGTGACTTTCTATGTCTATCATTTTTATTACATTTTTACAATATTTGTAATATTATGTGTCAACAATTAACTGTTAAAACTATATTTGTCCATCACATTTTTAGCTTTTCTGCTGTCAACTTACTCATCCTCATTTTACTGTCAATGTCGTCCATTGTGTTTTTACCTGATCTTCCAGAATTTCAATATGTTCTATGACTACTGGCCTTTTTGCAGGTAACAGGTATTGACCTGATATTTTGAGTGTAGCACGCGATCATTTAAACCAACTCATATAACTGTTCTCAAGCTTTCTATTTTGACTTGAACTCCATTTCTTATTAGACACTGTGTCCTTCAAACATGGCTGCCTTGGACCCCAACTTCCAGCACATGATTGCATACAGGCTTATATTATGATGCAGTAAATATAAATGTGAAAGAAAAAGGTATCAATGTATGGGTTGTTCTGTAAAAGTATATTCTGTAAATAATTTGTAACTTTTTTCAGGGTACACTGTACTTGGAGCACGCTCGCACAGGCAATTTAGCCAAATTAATTTGAGTTGCCAACATGTGAAATGCAAATCCTGTCTGCAGTGTGGCATTTCTGCACTTATTTACTGTATTCGATTTTTTTTTTGGTTTATTGATCCAAACTGATTCTTTACATTTATTCCTTTTTTAATATTTTTGTGTGATTATTATGTTCGTTGTGGCTTTAAAATGTTATGAGGAATTATTTTACGGATATTTATTCACATTGTCTTTCAATTTAAATTTAAAAATATAAAAACGCATCGTCAGTTTCTTCTAGCACTTGACAGGCAGTTTTGATCGCTTTATTAGAAAGTTGTTGGTGTGTGAGAAAGAAAATAAAAGTTGTTTTACTCACTTGTTTTTGTTCTGTTGTAACCCTTTATGGTTACCCATAACAAGTTTACTGCACACACAATCACACTTAAAAACTGCTAACCAACCTTTTTCCATCAGCTGAAAACAACTACATTTATGTTATTTATAATTATTTATTTGTTAGTTTTAATATTTTGTTTTGTTGCTCACTATTACTCTTGTAATTCTTAGTAATCATCACCAATACACACATCTAACAAAGTTTATTTGTTGTTAAACTTGAATGTGTGTTTTCATTAAACTAAAGTAGAAATTTTTTTGCAAGTGTGGATTATGAACTTCACTAGACTGGAGACAAACCTCTCTGTTTTCCAGTAAACATGAACACATACTATACCTAGAATAAATTGTACAGGTAGTCGTCGACTTACAACTTATGCAACTTACAAGCATTCGACTTTACGACCACAATCGCTAGCCGCAGCATACGTTATTTTTTTAACAGCTTCCGGCATAATTTCACAGTACTGTACATATAGCCTACTCTACTTATGACCAAATCGTGTTATGAGTGTCATACGCCGCTAGCCGCGGTGTACGACAGTGCGTACCAGCTTCCGGCATCATTTCACAGTACTGTACATATAGCCTACTCTACTTACGACCAAATCGTGTTACGACCGATTTGTCGGTCCCAATTGTGGTCGTAAGTCGACGACTACCTTTAAACTATATATTTTAACAACAACTATACAATGTGGCCACCAGGGGATGTAATGTATATTATTTATTAACTGATAAGAGAACTAGATTTGACATTTGTTTGTTAAACCAAAGTATAACCATATACAGTGGTACCCACTTATCTCAACCTCGGTTAACTCGACAACCCTATTAAGTCGACGTTTTTGAAGTGGAACCGCCAAATTCTCGCTTTGTCTTAGCATTTTTTAATCGGTTATGTCCAATATCTAATATCTCGAGCAGAAGGGGGAAAAAATTTGCCATTTAACGTTGGTTATCTCAATCGGCACTGTGCAGCCCTAGAAGAACTCGCGAAAGTGGCGGAAAAATCAAGCCTTACAGATTCTTAAGGTGTTGTATTGTATACTGGTGAATCTCTGTCGTTAGTTAGTGCACATATGCCTTTTGTTGTTAAATGTTATGCGATGAACGGGAGGCGAAAGCCGCGCTTGGTAGGAGCGCGGCGCGGAACGTGGGATGAGCAGCAAAAGCATAGAATTAACAACAGCAGGAACGGGGGAATCCACGATGCACTTTGGGAAGAAAAGCGCAGCCGTTGAGAGTATGCCGGTGGGAAGGCATGTACCGGGATACGCATGCGCGAGAACAACGACCGCCGTGAACCAACATATACCAACAATAACGGACGGTGAGAGTGTGGAAGTTTAAATAGGAGCTGGTGATGATGATAAACGAGCACCATATGTGCGCGATTGAAGCCGAGAGCTTCAGAGAAAGCGGCCGAGAAAGCACCTGCCACGCCGAAGGGGGCCGAAGGGGGCGTGGCAGGTGGATTCCTGACAGTTAACAAACATGTATGTACATTTTTATAGCATGCCTTCATCAAACAAATCTCGGCAACACTGTTGTGTAAAAAAACCCTCAAAAAACACGTGCATGCACATTCTCATTTATAAACCCACATCATGTACATAAAGAAATTTCAAGCAACCCCCTAGGACATCGACATAACCAGGTTCCACTGTATGTATATATATATATATATTACACACACACATACACACTGGAGATCAAAATTAGAGAACAATTTATAAACAATTGAACAATTCTAAAATAATGTCATCTTCACTGCTCAACAGTTGAGGGAGTTTTTGTCCTGTCTATACCATGCTACCAGAAAAGCTTTTCCACAAAATAACTAAGGCATTTAAAAAAAATAACATTATTTTGCAGAAAACACACTGATCAAAATTAGAGAACAACAATGACTGTAGCATGGAAAAAGATTACAACAAAATTTTCTGAAGGTTACAACAGTCAGCAATTAGTAGGAAGTGTTCAGGCCTCTGCTCTGAATGACTTCAGCACATCTGCGGCCACAGGACAGCACCAGTCTCTCACACTGCTCTGGTGTGATTTTGGTCCACTCTTCTTCCAGTCTCCTCCACAGTTCGGTGACTGTAGTGGGTTTCTTGGCCATAACTTTGTCACTAAGGATTTTCCAGAGGTTCTCTATTGGGTTGAGATCAGGACTCTGGGCAGGCCATGTCATTATTTCAATGTTTTCAGTTTCAAGGAACTGCTTTACCCATTTTGCTGTGTGACATGGAGCGTTGTCCTGCATGAACACTGCAGGCTGATTGGGTGATGAACGCAGGGAAGGAACCATATGTTGTTGAAGAAGGTTCTGATAAACATTTGCATTCACTCTGCCATGTAGCTGTTTAAGAGGCCCAACTCCTGCTGCAGAAAACATGCTCCAAACCATGACACTTCCTCCTCCACTTTTCATTGACTTCTTTACACACTTTGGGTTCAGTCTTTCTCCAGTTTGTCGCCAAACATAATGTTTCCCATCGGACCCAAATAAATTAAGCTTGCTTTCATCACTGAAGTGAACTTTGGACCAGTTCTCCTCTGTCCACACAACATGCTCCTCAGCAAAGCTTAGTCTAGCCTTTTGATTCTTTCTGCTAATGAGAGTTTTGGTCACTGCAGAGTGGGCTTTCCTCCGTGGACGACCAGCCTTCTTGGCGTACTTGAATGAGATTGTGATGTTGTAAAGATTCAATATTCTTGAAATCACAGATTTGGAATGACCAACTTGTCTTGCTATGGCTTATAGGGTCATCCCTTTAGCCTTCATCTGGACAACCTGCTCCTGGAGGCTTTCAGTCATTTTAGAACGGCCCACCATCTTGCAGAGTCAGTGAAACTGGAAGTTAAGCTGCCAGTTAAATAGGGGTTTACAGATAAGATAAGATAAGATAAGATAAGATAAGATAAGATAAGATAAGATAAGATAGGATAAGAAAAGATAAGATAAGATAAGATAAGATAAGATAAGATAAGATGAACCTTTATTCGTCCCACAGTGGGGAAATTTCTATGTTACAGCAGCAAGACAAAGAAATAAAAATAGATGCAAATATATAAAAAAGAATATACAAAAAATAAAAACAGAGAAATAAAAACAAATAATAATAATAATAATAATAATAACAAAGAAATAAAAATAAATGCAAATATATGAAAAAGAATATACATATACTACAATAACAGTATATACACAGTACAATGTATCGATACAAATAGGAAAAAAACTAAAGTACGCGTTTCAAGTAATATTTTAAGGTGGTATTGCACGTAATTGTGGGTAATATTGCACATAATATTGTAAGATAATCAAGGAAATTAGCACCAGGTGCCAGATTAACTCCCAATAACTGGGAGGTATCTGAAAGTGTTCTCTAATTTTGATCAGTGTGTTTTCTGCAAAATAATGTTTTATTTTAAATGCTTCAGTTATTTTGTGGAAAAGGTGTTCTGGTAGCATGGTATAGACAGGACAAAAACTCCTTCAACTGTTGAGCAGTGAAGATGACATTATTTCAGAATTGTTCAATTGTTTATAGATTGTTCTCTAATTTTGATCGCCAGTATATATATATATATATATGGCTCAGAGCATCTCAAAAACTGCAACTCTTGCGGGATGTTTCTGGTCTGCAGTGGTCAGTATTTATCAAAAGTGCTTTTAGGAAGGAACAGTGGTGAACAGGCGACAGGGTCGTGGGTGGACGAGGCTCATTGGTGCACATGAGGAGCAAAGGCTGGTTCATGCCTTATTGCTAAAGTTTGTGGATACTGCTTGGATTTGTAAATTTTCCATTGGGATGAAATAAGTATCAGTCTGTCTGTTGATCACTTTCACAGATCAGAAACAACCCCGCAAGAGCTGCAGTTTGGGAGATGCTCTGACCCAGTTGTCTAGCCGTCATAATTTTGGCCCCTTTTCAAACTGTCTCATATCCTTAAGTTTGCCAATTATATCCACCCACTAACAGGTGCCATGATGAAGAGATAATCAGTGTTTGACTAGGCAACTCCAAAGTCTTCTTCAGCCATTCAGAGGTGGACTTGCTGGTGTGTTTTGGATCATTGTCCTGCTGCAGAACCCAAGTTCGCTTCAAGTTGAGGTCAGGAACAGATGGCTGGACATTCTCCTTCAGGATTTTTTGAAAACCAGCAGAATTCATGGTTCAATTTGTCACAGCAAGTCTTCCAGGTTCTGAAGCAGCAAAACAGCCTCATACCATCACACTACCACCACCATATTTTACTGTTGGTATGATGTTCTTTTTCTGAAATGTGGTGTTACTTTTACACCAGACGTAATGGGACACACACACCTTCCAAAAAGTTCAACTTCTTGTCAGTCCATGGAGTATTTTCCCAAAAGTCTGGGGGATCATCAAGATGTTTTCTGGCAAATCTGAGACGAGCCTTTATGTTCTTTTTGCTCAGCAGCGGTTTTCGTCTTGGAACTCTGCCATTAGGACTATTTTTGTCCCGTCTCTTTCTTATGTCGAAGTCATGAACACTGACCTTAACTGAGGCAAGTGAGGTCTGCAGTTCTTTGGGTGTTGTTGTGGGGTCTTCTGTGACCTCTTTGATGAGTCGTCGCTGTGCTCTTGGGGTAATTTTGGTCGGCCGGTCACTCCTGGGAAGGTTTTCCACTGTTCCATGTTTTTGCTATTTGTGAATAATGGCTTTCCCTGTGGTTTGCTAGAGTCTCAAAGCTTTAGAAATGTCTTTAGAACCTTGTGTGTGTATACATGCCCAGCTGAAATGCTCTAAATACATTTAATTCACTGTTTTATCAATTTCACTACATATCTATTGAATTCTCATGATTAAAGCAAGTTTGAGAAACACAGTGTAACAAGTTTACTGCACACACAGTCACACTTCAAAACTGTTAACCAACTTCGTACCGTCAGCTGAAAACAACTCCATTTATGGCACTGGGGTTAAAAAACATTGTAAATAAATAATGCTGAAATGGTGCTTTTATCAGACAAGAACAACTTCATCTGTATCAGAAAATAAACAATCTTACAATTATAACCTGTATGCAAGAGGATTGGAAGAATTTCAGAGGTGATTGTTTGAGCACGTCCTTGTTACACACGATAACTTAGAGCCTAAAGGGAAACTAATATTCGAGTATTCAAGTCTTGAAAGCATCAGAGCTGTGAGTATTCTGATCACATCACAAATTACATTAATAAACTTTATAGTAACAGATTCAGTTTAATTACCTTTAAATATATTGTTTGATATTCAAGCATTTCAAGAATTTAAAATTTAAGATAAAATTGTGCATTGTTCATGGTATAACCAGAATCACTTTGTTTGCAACACAAATTATTCATGCTAGAAAGTGTAAGATTGTCGAATGTGAAGCTTTCAATATTCTTCATATTGATAATAAAAAGATCAGATTTTTGAAAAAGTTCTTTATTTTGAAAAAAAATTATATAAGCAGCAGCTAAAATTTGTTCTTTAATAACCAACAAAGCTTGTATATATAAACCGAAGCGAAAAAAAAAACCCAACAACAAAAAACAACAATTAGTGATGACAGTATAACTTCCATAAAGAATAGAAATTTAAAACATCTGGATACAACACACGACCAAAACACTGACAAAAATAAAAATAGACATACATGTGGAATTTGCTTCTCTTTTTAGATTAAAAATGAAGACATCTGTGAAGTTCTCCAGCCCTGGCAACAGCATTGTTGCTGCACTACTTATTATTTTGACTGTTTGCTGCCCAGTGGTGAGTTTCTATGTCCAGTTAAACTAACCAGAATTTTATATCACTAGTTTTGCACAAACATTGTTTTTTCCTTATTTGTTTAATAGAAACTGTCCTGGACATCAGACTCTGGAAATAAACTGGACATGGCACAAGATTCTGTCGATGATCAATTCATAGGCTGTGAGAATAAAATGTTCCAGCTGATTACAAAAGAGATTCTACCTAAAGAATTCAAATTTGATGCAAATTTTACTACAACTTGGAACAAATACAAGAACATTCAGAATGATTTTAAAAGGATAATAAAAGTCTACACATCTCCTACTGGTTCTTATTCAAAGCTTAATGATGCTGTGGGCTCTGGAAGGCCAAAATATAAAACACATTTTAATTATAAAGCCTACCATTTCTTGCTAACACGCGCCATACAAACATATCAATTGAAGAAATGCACTGATGTTTCCCGTTCTACCACCGTTATTTTTGATTCAGCTAAGCCTGGTCAGCAGATGAGATTTGGCAGGTTTGCATCAACTACACTTAAATCTAACTTGCCTGGATTTGGTACAAGCACCTGTTTTAAGATTAGGACCTGCTTTGGTGCATACATATCCAGTATGTCTGTGATCCCTAATGAGGAAGAGGTGCTAATCCCACCTTATGAAAAATTTGAAATCACAAATGTTATGTATAACACAACGAATTGCAGGATCGTTTACACTCTAAAGAGCAGTGGCAAATTTAGTAATATGAACTGTGCGCTGCTAAAAAAAAGATTTTTTAAATAAAACACACAGCTTGTTTGAAATGCTCCTTGCAAATTAAGAGGAACTCTTGTTGTTGTAGCTTTAATATTATCATTATACTATTATTATTCGATTTAATGAAGTTAGTTTAAAAATATTATAAAATATTAAACCTCTACTTATCAACTGTGAGTAAAGAAAAAAAAAATCTTTCAATTTCTATTCATTTATATATTTTTATATCAACAATTAACTTTTCAAAATGTATTTGTCCATCATTTTTTCAGTTTTTCTGCAGTCAACTTACAACATACTCATTTATGTTTTTAATTCAATTTCCAAATATAGTTGACTTCTATGACAACTGGTAATTTAAACCAACTAATGTAACAGTTGTCAAGCCTTGTATTTTAACTTGAACTTGAAAACTGTTTCTTTTAAACATGGCTGCCGTGGACCCCAACTCCCAGCACATGCTTGCATACAGGCTTATATTATAATGCTGTAAATAAAAATGTGAAAAGAAAGAAGCTAACAATGTTTGGGAAATTCTGTAAAAGTATATTTTCAATTAATATTTTATTAATTTCAAGGTATTGATGTTGCATTGTAATTAGTGCACGTTTACAAAGGCAATTTAGCCAATTTAATCTGAGATGGCGACATGTAAAATGCAAATCCTGTCTGCAGTGTTGCCTTTCTGCAATAATTTAATGTGTTTGTTATTTTTTTTGTTTTACTGATTAAAAGTTTCTTCTAACACTTTACAGGCAGTTTTGATCGCCTTATTATAAATTTGTGTCTGTGTGCTGTGTGTGAAAGGAAATAAAAATTGTTTTACCCACTTGTTGACTACCTGATGTCGTTGTCTCTAACAGACACACACACACACACACACACACACACACACACACACACACACACACACACACACACACACACACACACACACACACCCTTAGATGAATGGAAAGAAAGAAGGAACGTTTCTAGGTTACGTATGTCACAGTAATTCCATGAGGGAACGAGATGCTGCGTCGAAACGCATTGAGAACGCGACCGCATTGTCCACGCTCTAAAATAATATGTAAAAACTGAACGTGGGCCGTCACGGGCGGTGTTATATCACGATTAGGAAGTATAAAATGCACATGTAGTAAAGTTGGTGCCAGTTTCTGTAAAAGAGAAGGAAGCGCTGCAGGGACGCCGGCAGTGTGGCCTAGAGACACAGCGTCTCCTTCTCTCAGGGAACTAGGGTTACCTCAGAACCTAGAGACGTTTCAGATGGCAGGATGTGATGCGAGTTGAGAATGGTCTCTACCACATCGAGAGGCCAGAACTTTGGACAGAGTCTGTCCTGGTGTACTCTCTCCAGAAATCCTGGAAGCAGCGCACCGCCATTCCCCGGGTCTCAACCTCTTTCCAACAGGCTGTCTGCTGCTTTGTTTAACTGACCTGGAAACTACGATGATTTTACTAAGCAGAGCTTTCCCTGAGCCCACAGGAGGATCTGGTGTGTCAGCCTGTACAGGGGGTGCGAGCGCAGACCTCCTTAATAGTTGATGTAAGAGACCACATTGGTGTTGTCAGTACTGATCAGCACGTGATGATCTCTGAGGTCAGGGAGGAAATCTTCAAAGCTAGAAGCACAGCCAGCATCTCTAGGAAATTAATGTGCCAAAGTAGATGGGGCCCGTCCTTTGACCTTGGCTGGAGTGACCACTCATGAACGTGATGTCGGACCGCTAACTCCTCTAATTGAGCCAATATCTACCAATGGTTAGTATAGTTGAGGATGCGGATGCCCTGAAGTCTCAGGGAGGCCAGAGCTGCATCAACACATTTTATGAAGGTGCGGGGTAAGAGGGCAGGGCCAAACCGTTACTGGTAAACTTCTGATCTAAAAGTGAACCTCAGGAACTTCTTGTGAGAAGGAAGGATAGATACATCAATGTATGCATCCTTTAGATCTACCATGACAAACCAATCCTCAGATTTAATTTGAGACACAACCTGCTTGAGGGTCAGCATCCTGAACCTGAGTCTCATGAGTGAGCTGTTCAGCTGACATAGATCCAGAATAGGACGCAACCCACTGTCCTTTTTGGGAACTATAAAGTACTTGCTGTAGAACCCAGATTCTCGTTCTGATGGAGGGACCACATCGATGACCTCCTTCCTCAGGAGAGTGTTTACTTCTCATTCCATGACCAGAGCCTGCTCGGTTAAAACCAGAGTGGGAAGAACCTTGTTGAAACGGGGTGGATGAGACCCACTGAGACACGTCTGGCAGTTCTTTCCAGGCTGCTAGGAAGTCTCTTAGGGATATCAGTCTCTCTCTCCCTCTCTCTCTCTCTCTCTCTCTCTCTCTCTCCTCCTGGACCACTATGAGTCCGGGAGGAGACCGAGGAGGATGCTCGCTGGAGCTGGCCGTGCCCTAAAGCACATTCCGCAGTAGGGCCGAGCAGCCCTATTAGAGCCAGGTCCGCTATCCGGCAGAACTCATGAACTGCCCCTCCATGGCACTTCCCACATTCAGCTTATGCAGCAGGTCAGACTGATATGCTATCAGGGATGCAGCGGCTTGACCTGCCGAGGTGTAAGTCTTACCCATGAGCACCAACGTATTACGCAGGGGCATCATGGGTAATTTTGAAGTCTTGAGGGAGGTGGCCATCCAGGGAGAGAGATAGCTTACAAGCGTCTCTTCAACCCATGGCATTGCTCCAAAACTGTGTTTTTTCCACCCCATGAAGTGTGAATACAGCGTCAAGAAAGTGGCTAAGGGGGCGGGCCAAAAAAGGATTCACCCATGACCATGACACCTCGATTTGCAGGTTGGGAAAGAATGGGAGACCCCGATTGTTTTTTATAAGCTTTTATATATCTGTTGTATTTTGGTTTTAATAAAGGATTTATACATTTTTTAAAATTACATTCATTTTTAACTCATGTCTGGAGTCCTCGTAATTCATACAAATTATATTATGCAACTATGAACAGAGATGGCAAAAGTACACACATCCTTCACTGAAGTAGGAGTACAGATTTTTGTCTAAATTGTGTATATTTTATGAGTGAAAGTAAAAAGTGGTCTAAAAAAAAAAAAGAGAGAAGTGAAATTCTAATAACAGAAAAATTGGCATAACTACAGTAATGAACCTTATAACGTCTCTAATACAAATCTAGTGTAAAAAAGTGGTTACATGTGCCTGATGAGTGAACTAGAATCCATGTTTTACTATGAATAATACCAACTCAAGCCAAAAGTACAAGCTATGGCGGCAAATAAAGTATGACGCTTTGTAGCACCAGCACTAGCAGTAGGAATATTAAAGTCAGAAATTTAACAGTCAAGACACTTTTCCAAGACACACAATTCCAATACAAACACAAGTGTGAATAAACATTCATCCTGGTGGTCTAGTGGTTAGGATGCGGCGCTCTCACCGCTGTGGCCCGGGTTCGATCCCCGGTCAGGGAACCAACCCCAGCCACTCTCAGTGCCGGTCCCAAGCCCAGATAAATTGGGGAGGGTTGTGTTAGGAAGGGCATCCAGCGTAAAAACATGTGCCAAATCTAGCATGCAGAGGATCCGCTGTGGCGACCCCTAACGGGAGAAGCCGAAAGAAAGTTTAACCAGAACGTAGCAACTACATGCACACTACATAAGACAATATTTTTTTATTTTTTTACTTTTTAAATGATTTCATACATTATATTACATTATTTTATATATTTTATTATATATATAGTAATGTAAATTTGCATGATTCTATAGTTTTTTATTTATATTTTTTTATCTTTGTTTTGAATATTTTTTGCTGATGTCAAAACATAAACTAACTTTTTCAAATTATTATTATTATATTTGTCATAAATGAAAAGTTAAAACGAAGAGGTAAATGGAGGTATATCTTTAATTACGGGGTTCTAAAAATGCTGGAGCTATCACATACATAGAGGTTGCAGTCAAAATTGAATTATTTAAAATACTTTGTATTTGAATGCAATTACTTTATGCTATTTTGGATATAGGATATAGTGTTCTATAATACATTTAAATCCATTATATACATACACATTTGGCTCTTGCTTTGTTATTAACAAAAAATAGCAATGCAATAAGGGACACGCAATGGAAGCACAAAGAACCAAAAGTTGAGCATTACAGGAATACAGCAAACAGGAATTAATATCACAAATAAAATATTGTTAAAGCAAAAAAAAAAAAAAAAAAAAAAAGCAGTAGTAGTAGTGGAAGCAGCAGTAGGAGTAGTAGTGGCAGTAGTAGTAGTGACAGTAGTAGTAGTGGCAGCAGTAGTAGGAGTATTGGCATCAGCAGTAGTAGAAGAAGTGGAAGTAGTAGGAGAAGGGGTAATAGAAGTAGTAGAAGTGGCAGCAGTAGTAGGATTAGTGGCAATAGTTTGAGTAATGGTAGTAGGAGTATTAGAAGTGGCAGTAGTAGGAGTAATAAATGGCAGCAGAAGTATGAGTATTGGTAGTGGTAGAAGTGGCAGCAGTAGTAGAAGTAGTGGCAGTGATACGAGTAGTGGTAGTAGGTTTAGAAGAAGGGGCAGCAATAGTAGGAGTAGTAGTAGCAGCAGCAGTAGTAGGAGTAGTGGCAGTTGTTGAAGTAGTGGCAGCAGTAGTAGGATTAGTGGCAGTAGAAGTAGTAGTACTAGTAGTGGCAGCAGTATTAGAAGTAGTTGCAGTAGTAGCAGCAGCAGTGGTAAAAGTAGCAATAGAAGCAGAAAAACTGTCAGTAGTGGAATCTTTACAGGCTTGGCTGTCCACTGAAACCGGTTTTGACACAATCATTGCTAGATTATTGGTAGCCATTAAGCAGTAAATTTGAATAATTTCAGACAGGTCTCACAGTGTTTTTAATAAATATTATAATACAAAATACAAGAAATTTATTTTAGTTGCATTTAATGATGTCTCACATTTGAGAGAAAAGTTTCCATTTTAACATCCATCATAGCAGCACCTTCCTACAAAACCACTGGGAGGCGCTAAAGCACTGCAGTGTGCAGGACGCTTCCTTTCTGTGCTTTGTCTATTAGAGTAATTTAAAACATTTACTAAATAAATTTACACTTTTTTTGTTTGCAATTCCTCCAAATGTCTCTGTCTCGGAGACTTTGTGTTGTCTATAGATAACGAATGTAGGATTGATTTCATACCTTTACTGGTTGTCTGGTTAAATCTGCTACACTTATTATGAAGATATTCTCTATACACTTTTGCCTGTAAGGAATTCACATCTAAGTCAGTCTTTCAGTAACCCCTGGAGCCGGGTTTTTGTGAAAGCAGGAACTTTACAAGACCTCGAGTGACTGCATGAACCACGTCAGATCAGTGTTTTCAATGGCTGATTCAGGGGATTTCTTCTGAAAAATTATTGTGGCAACAGCTTTTTGGCATGATTATAACAAGGGACACAGTGGCAATATGACTGAGCCTGATCGAAGTCAATGGATATTTACAGCAGAAAACAGGATTACGGATCATTTATAACGGCACAGATGACTGTCAATTTAGTAGAATAGCGACTGAGTGGTGTTTAGTTTCTGAACAAATTGGTGGTTTTGAACAAATTTTCAGTCATCAAATCTTGAACAAGTTTAGATATATTTATTTATGTATTTATGAAATGGATTTATTAAAGCTGCATAAGATCATTTTGAAACAAAGCTCTAGATAGAGGGGATATATATATATATATATATATATATATATATATATATATATATATATATATATATATATATATATTATTGTATGTCCGCTTCTATTTGTTTTTATATTTGTGTTTTTTCTGGGATTTCTATCCATCCTGTGTATCAGGCCGGCCTGAACTACTGTAGAGGACTCACTTGAGAAAAATCACACCCTGTACCTTTAGGAGCTGAGTGTAAATCCACGGTAGACCTCAGAAACCCCGATCACTATCTTTCCGTCTGCCAGTCACTCCGTCGCTCACCACTCCATCTCACTTTACAGACTGAACCTCGCAGTGGGAGGCTCATCTCTCGAAAGGGACAGCTTGAGAGGAACCTGGCCTACTTTCTTCATTCTCGCTTTACTCTCGCACCCCAATGCCTCGCAGGACCGCTAATCAATGCTGCACTCTCGCCCCGGCTCATGATCTTCGTCCTCTAGCAACCTGATGCGATTGCTAATTGCATTATTTGGGTAGAGCCGTCCGTCATCCATCACGCCGCGTCTCTCTGTGGAATCGAGCACAGGCATGCTATGCTTTATGATGTATTAAGTCAGTGATATATTCGTTAAAAAAAATCCAATGCCTCTTGGAAAGTGCTCTGCTCAGTCTGTCCGTGAGGCTAAAGCTCTGATAGTCTCAGGGAGTCTCTGGAGGGTGTGTATGTGTCAGTGAGTGTGTGAGTGAGTGTGTGTTTGACTGTGTGTCTTGTTGCTACAGGCAGCAAAGGCCTGTCCAAGGCTGAAGGAGTGTCCTAGACCACTCGGTATTCATTACACATGGTCACCCTCCGGGGCGTTTTTTATTAACATTCCAATCAGCAGCATGTGAGATTGCTCGATCTGAGGACACAAATTGGGAATAGTCTTTGATGTAGGAGTTTGAAAAATGTTCCTGCAAGAGGAAGCAAAAAATAAAAAATAAAAAACTGAGCAACCAGTCCCTCAAAAAAGTTCATAATGCTATACAATGGCATTATTAGCAAATTTTTGGATAATGAATTGGGGGGGGGGGGGGGGGGGGGGGGGGATGGGGATGGGGGTCAATATGACATGGGCTCCAACTAAGGCTAATCCAAAATAATTTGAAAACGGCGTTCACACTTACGTTTTCAATCAATTGCCAAAGGTTGCTCATCTGCATTGCAAACGCTCACGTCCCTGTACTATACTGCAACTGTACTGCAACACAAAAACTGCTAACTGAAAACAGCGCCGCATTGTGGACGGAAGACCAAAATAAAGGAAATGTGTTTAAACCGATTACTCTGGACATGGAATACAAAGCTATAAGGTACATTTTTCTGGAATTCCTGACCAAGGAGATTTTACTCTCATGCTTAAAGAACTGGGTGATATTTACTCTCGAGTCAGCTTTTTTTTTGCATCTCTAATGCATACAGGACTGAGGAAATGCACACAACACGTCTCCGACCCTGAAACATCACCAACCTTGTCCTTATTCGATGATAGACACTTTTCCTGCTTCTCTAGGGCTCCATGCTTGACCCAATTCCTTTTTTCCCGTGCCAGTGATGGATTTCTGCAACACAGACACTATGACAGCCGTAGCTCTCCCCAAAACACACACTTTGCTCTCGCACGAAAGAGGCACTGAAGAATTACGAAGAAAAGACATAAAGGTGTCATCCCTCACGTTTCAGTCGCTCAGGCCTGTCAAGGTTCCAGAAGAAAAAAAAGTCTCTATCTACAGTATATGTCTCTGTATCTCTGGAGTGAGGAAGCTGTTTCAGCGCTGGCGGTGGAAGCGTAAAGGATTTGCATGACATCATTGAGGTATAAATATTTACAATACACGTGGTTAGAAAACAGTTACGTACTTGAATCTCCAGGGTCCCTGGTAAGTCTAAATTAATCGAATTGGTAAGTGTGTGAATGGGTGTGTGATCAAAATGGCACACTATTTATTTATTTATTGTTGAAGAAAAAGGTATGAAAAATCTCCTTAAGGATCGGGACTGAGAATTGCAGAATGAACAGCAGTTTTATTTCTGCTAATTTGTTGATATTTTGGGAGGAAACACAATTTGTTCAAGGCAGGAGCAAGTAATCATAAAAACTCTGTCAATGTGAATATAAAAAAACACCTCAGCGATAAGATGAATAAACAATGAAAGAAACTCTAACTCGCCACAACACCTGTGGCCTTATTTGCGTGATTTTTTTAGTAGCTGAAAAGACGATTTTGGGATAATTGTAATAGAAATCAATTAGTGTTTGACTCATTAATTTCATTCTATTAATAGATCAGTGTGCTGAGAGTGTGCTGTCTTTTCACATAAACTGATGATTAAAAGAATCTTGTGATAAAAATTGATAATAGGAACATTATAGCTATAATAAATAATAGTACTTTGGATACTTAAGTACATTTGAAGGCAAATAATTTGGTACTTTTGCTCAAGTGAAAGATTAAAGGGACACTTACTTTTACTGGAGTCATATTTTACCCACTGTATCTCTACTTTTACTCAACTACTTGGTTTGTGTACTTCATCCAACACTGAATATTTTAGATTGAATTATTATATATATTAAAATGCTGCCTCGAAGCCCTTGAAGTTCTTGGTTGTGATATTTAGTGTGTTCATGGTGTTGTGGACAAAAAAAACAAATTAGTTTTTCATTTTTGTGTGCCATCATTGACAAGAAATTCATTTCACCTGACTAAAAGAAAAATAGGGAGTCTACATTTATGGGAAAAAAAAAGAGTCCCTTAACTCTTTTGAAGTGAGGAAAGTCAGGGCTTATTGGAAAATACGAGTTCCCGAGTTTGACACAAGCTCGTAATTATGCTCAGGATTTGAAGGCAATATCAGTCTAATATCAGACCTTTCCTCGGAATAGTGATTAGGTTTGGATACACTGCTGTGAGTTTCAACTGGGGTCCTGATTTAAAGGTGATATAGGTGGTGTTCTTTACAGTAACGGATCCAACCGCACCCCCAAGACCACTAAGCCAAGAGACATTTCAGAGCAAGGAGCTTATCTAGAGTTGCAACTTGAACAAAATAATAATTGGATCAAGGCTCTCAAAAAATGATTTTCTTATAACACGACTGATTTTTTTTCCCCTCTATGCCTAAATGTAGGCTGGAAGTCTGTTGCAGTCTGGCATCTTAGGGCAATTTTATATCATGGTAACATAACATGAAGGTTATTTGATTGACATAAATAAAAAGTGAAAATAATTTTTTCTATATTTCTAAATTAATATAAGACACAAAACACCTTCAGATTATATTATTGAATTATTTGTCTCAATATCAGTCCATGACTGTCCAATTTCTTTGATTGGATTTTGTCTACAGGATTTGTATAAAAAATAGTCACATTTATGCAGAAATATAGAAAGGTTTTCTAAAGCACCACTGTATTGTCCACTTTGATAACTTGATAACATCCCACCGAAGATGATGCCCAAACCGTGATCGTTACACTGAGACATACACAGAAAGCAGCTGCTAGGAATCGCACATCAGGTCCAATCCAGAACACAAACTGGATGAAAGGAAAGAAGAAAGATAAGAAGTTCTACAGCTTGCCAGGCTTGGTGTAAAAGTCTTCAGGATAAACCATTTTGAAACAGGCCGGTGTGGGTGAGGCTTAGCAGACCTGACGGTCAGGGTGAGACCCATGCTTACCTGCCCACTGAGCAAGCCGTACAGAGCTCTGTCCGAGAGATTCTCATCCTTTACTCATGTCTGAAGCTTTCGTTTTGGAGAAACTACACACAGACTGACTAGTTGGCAAGGCGTATTGTTGGCTCGACTATTGCTTTTGAAATACTCCTAGGTGCTGTGGATGTTAAAATCAACCCCAGAAAATTCTGAAAAATACTTTTTTGGTTTTGTGTCTTTTAATAAATTGGCACTTGCAAACACACACATAAGAATAATTCTCCAAGAGGAAAAAACACAAAACTTTTATATATGTAAGCCCGTTTCTGGCACATGTCTGACTTAAATCCTCGCAATTCCATCTTTATTATTCCCAATTTTGTCTTTATTTCTCATGATTCCGACTTTATTTTCCGTAAGTCTGACCTTTTTTCCTCAATTCCGACTTTTTCTATACAATTCCTACTTTTTCTCTCAATTCTGACTCTATTACTGCCAATTCTGACTTATTTTCTCGCAATTTTGACTTTATTTCTCGCAAAACTGACTACATTTCGAACATCCGAGAGGCAGTTTGAGCGATCACTTCTGTTCCTGCTTCAGTGTTACAATGCAACTTGTGTACATTTCACTTTCAATGGGCACTACAGAGGGGGTGCTGCCCAACTGGCTAAAAAATTTCAGAATCATGAGAAAAAAGATGAAGAGCATCATGAAGCAGGGATCATATTGAAGAGAAAAGTTTGAATTGTAAAAAAAAAAGTCGAAATTGTCTGGAAAATCGTCAGATTTACGAGTAAGATTTTTGGACTAACGAGAAAAAAAGCCAGAATTGTGATAAGAAAGTCGGAATTGCGAGAAAAAAGTCAGATTTGCAAAAAAAGGCGGAATTGTTAGAACTAATGTAAAGCCAGGTACTGATGTAGGTGAGGTGAGGAGACCTGGGGTGCAGTCATTCTTTATGTTTATTCAAAAGGTGTTCTTTTAAGTTAGAGTTCTTTTGCAGGAGATCTTGTAAACCATATCATTATGAAGCTGGCTTTGTGCACATGCTGGAACACGTTTGGAACACGTCTCTTAATTCAAGTAAAGGGAAAATGTAGTTCTCCTTAATCTAAAGACATTCTATCCAATTGTGTACCTCCAACTCTGTGGTAACAGTTCAGCAAATGAATACATATGGACGGAAAAGTCAGGCGTCCCAATACTTTTATCCATACAGTTTATATTGGACAAAAATAACATTGTGAACTTTCACTTTCTTTCCTTTTCTTGAACTTTTTCCCCCTCCACATGTACGTACTCTGTAATTTTCCTCTCATGTGTCATGTCTCAGGCGAAAGAACTTTCAGCGATGCAAAAAATATCCTAACAGCTTATTACCTGCTCACATACAGTATATAAATGTTAAAGTTTAGAATTGGCGAATAACATCGGCGGCACGTACTTCTTATATTATTGATGAATTAAAGAAACTGGGGAATGGTGAAGGGGGGGCTTGTGGTATGAAATATGCCAGCGAGTGAATGTATGGCTTTAAACTTTTTTTTTATGTGTTCTACAGTAACTTGTAGGGTAAGAAAAAAGGGTAAGAAAAAAAATATGAAGACAAAAAAAGAAAGGAGAGGAGAAAGTCATAAAGAGAGAAAAGGCTGAAGAGAATAGGAAATGAGAGGAGAAATAAAAGAGAAGATAAGAGAAGAGAAGTTGCGAGAGAAAAAGTCAAGTCAAGTTTATCTCTATTGAGCTTTTCACAACAGACATTGTCTCAAAGCAGCTTTACAGAAATTAACAGTCAAGGTGAACGGTGTGCATTTATCCCTGATGAGCAGCCGTGGCGAAGCAAAGAGGAAATGAGAATTGAGAAGAGAAGACATGAGAGAAAAGAAGATTAGAGGGGAAAAGAAAAGACAAGATGAAAGAAGGGAGGAAAGGAAAGAAAAAGAAAATAAAAGGAATGAGGGAAGAGAAGAGGAAAAGAGAGAAGAGATGAGAGGAGAAGAAAAGATGAGAGAGGAGAAGAGATGAGAGAAGAATGAAAAACAGAGGATTCAAGAAGATAAAATAAGAAAAAAGGAAATGGGAAAAGAGCATAGATGGGAAAAGAAGACAAGACAAAATGAGAGAAGAGAAGAGAAGAGAAGAGAAGAGAAGAGAAGAGAAGAGAAGTTGCAAGAAAAAAAGCAAAGAGTAAATGAGAAGAGAAAGAAAAGATAAGAAGAAAAAGAAAAAAGAGAAGATCAAAGAATAGAGGAGAGAAAAAGAAAAGAAAAGAGAAGATTACAGAGAAGAAAAGATGCAAGAAAAAAAAGCAGAGTAAATGAGAAGAGAAAGAAAAGATAAGAAGAAAAAAGAGAGAAGAGAAGATAAAATATTTGAGGTGAGAAAAAGAGAAGAGAAGAGAAGAGAAGAGAAGAGAAGAGAAGAGAAGAGAAGAGAAGGAGAGAAAGTGGTGTTGGTTTTGTCTCCAGTAAAGCACAATCATAATTAATTGTAAAAAAGAAAATAGTACAGAATCACAATTTTCCATTAAAAATTGTTCAGAATTGATTTTACTGCAAATCTCTGATCCGTCAATCCCACAGTAATGACAAACAAAAAAATCACCATATATATGACAATGTTAGACATTTACACGACTAATTTCTGCTAATGTGAGCAGTACAATCGAAAACACCTGCAACAATCTCCAGCAAACACATACACACACACACACACACACACACACACACACACACACACACACACACACACACACATATATATATATTATATTATATATATATATATATATATATATATATACACAAAGACACACAAAAAACGTTTATCAGACCAATCAAAATATTTTTACCACCCAGAACAGAAATATAAGTAATTGGCTCATTTAAAAGCTTAAACATAACTGACCTTCTAGATCGCAATCAAAAAGTCAGGCCATGTCCAGAATGACACGTTTTTCTTTGATAACACATATACTTTCTACATTTTGGTCTTTTCTTCTCACTGTGACAGAGATTTCAGTCAATGAAAATGTAGCTTTTTTTGAAAACGTTTTCCAAAGTGGATAGATTTGAGAACGGCAATTTCGTGTAGCAGTGCGGACTGTAAAAATGTAGGCTTTTCTGATCTTTTTTTGGGTCATTGCCACGGTGTTTTAAAGAGCCAGAAAGTAAATAAACTCCATGAGGGAAATGACGCAGGTCGAAGCCTCTTACATTTTGTTTATGTGCGGTACAGAGACATAAGTGTTTTAAGATGTTTCTGTGTGGATGAGCAATTTTAAGGAACTTTTGTGGACGCAGATGATTTCAGATGAAAATGTCATTTTCAAATGTATTACATATTTATTTCGGATTAGTGTAGATGTAGCCCGAGATATTGATGTAGGTGAGAAGGTGAGGAGGCCTGGGGTTCAGTCAGCGTTCACATTCATCCCAAAGTTGTTCAATAGGGTCAAGAGATCTTCCACTCCAACCAATGTACAGCATGTCTTCATTAGGCTGACATTGTGCACAGGGGTATTGTCATACTGGAACAGGTGTGTTTCCTAGTACAATGTAAGAAAAACTGTCATGCTAAAGAATCCATTTTGGGCCTCAAACAATGTGGTAACAGTTTGGAAAGAACCACATATGGCTGGAAAATATTAGAGGTCCAAATACTTTTGTCCACATTGTGTACTTACCAAGGGTGCCAATATTATTGGAGCTTAATATATATTAAGCACTGACCTAAAGAAAAAAATACAATAAATTAAAAACTATTTAACTATTGTATAGAAACGTTTTGAATTACAAAACATTCAACAACAAACTTCTTGTTGCAGTTCATCCAATCTTCCGAAATTCACAAATGTTTAGGAACATTGTGACTGATAGAACGCTTTTTTTTTAGATTCCATAGTGTTGTTCCACCTTGACAGACCCATCAGGAAGTTGGCCAGTGTTTCCCCAAATGTGATAATAGATCAATATTTACTATTTATCAATTTTATTGATGATCAACACAACCTTAAAACTCCTCCAAAACAAACCTTTCAGAAACAAAACGTATCACAAGAATCAGGTAGTGTTTATTGTAAATAAATATAAGATGGTTTTCAGATCAATGTTCTAATAAGGTCTCTGTCCACATAATCCAGGAATGAAGAGTATGTGAAAATATATTCAAATGTGTGTTGTTCCTAGTGTGTGTATGTTGAACTTCCCTGGTTTGTGTGTGTTTTATCCCTAGATGTTTCCTTATAAGAATGTCCTCATAATTGTTCTTGTGTGTGTGTGTTGTGTTTCTAGAACCTGGTGTAGAACCTCCCTAGTGTGTTAGTTGTGTCCCTAGAACTACCATAGTGTGTGTGTGTGTGTGTGTGTGTGTGTGTGTGTGTGTGTGTTGTGTCCCTAAAATATCCCTAGTGTGTGTATGTGTACCTAGAACTTCTCTAGTTTGTTAGTTGTGTCTCTAGAACTTCCATATTGTGTGTGTGTGTGTGTGTGTGTGTGTGTGTGTGTGTGTGTGTGCAAACATTAAATAAAAAGCGACTGAAACAAGTGCAGAAAACACCCTGTAGCCTATGAAAATCAATAAAATTAATAAATCAAATTATTAAATAAAAAAAAACACCATTATTTCTGTTTGTCTTAGTACCAAATAATCCACAGCTCAGGCCCACAAATCACTGTTGAGACCTTGCAGGACCTCAGTACTCCATATGCAACCATATGTGCAGACATTAGCACACAGACAAAGAT
Organism: Silurus lanzhouensis; assembly: GCA_039877035.1. Lineage (NCBI taxonomy): Eukaryota > Metazoa > Chordata > Actinopteri > Siluriformes > Siluridae > Silurus > Silurus lanzhouensis. The sequence continues at coordinate 1,141,074 of JBCEWE010000492.1, read as the reverse complement.
AAAGTGGTATTTAAAGATATAAATCTATATAAATCTATACATACATATACATATATAGCATATATAAGCCTACATTTATATACACAACCTACAAACCTACAATGTGTGATTAATATAATGTAATTACATCAGAACATCACTAGGATCACAGCTGGTTTTAAAGCAACATTTATTGTTTATTCTCTGCTTCAGGTTTTTGGTGTGAACATCAACGGGGAGCACTGCATTTTCCGAAAATGATGTAAAAAAAGATTTCTTCTTGATTTATTTTTCATTTCAACCTAAATTAAGGTCTTCAATGGTTTGATACACGAGTGTCTGTCGATGAAGTTCAGCCAAAGATAATTTCCTCATGAAAAAAACCTTTACGCAACTTTTTTGCTTACGTTTCAAAAAAAAGAACATCTCAGAGGTTGGCAGGTATTAAACATGATGGAGTGAATATGACTTTGGGTGAACTCCATCAATCAGCCTCAGGTGTTATTAAACTGCCTGGGCTGCTGAATAATTCACAATATGTGCTATACATTAAAATTATTTATTTAATTTTTCCTCCTGATGGTTGGATTTCTAAATTGTGATTGATTGGGCGATAATGATGCGATTACCTGAAAAAGACCATGGTGTCATTCCTATTAAACCGATACCTTGTGGAGCAACGTTACCACCGTAATTTCCTTCCTTTTCAAACAAAATACTGGTTAAATAAGTTACATTTTTGACGCTGACTTTATACGTGAAGCCGAATTCTTCTTTTTCCTTTACTCAAACTAACAGACCTAAATGTGCTCCAGCATGATGATGCCCTTGTGCACAAAGCCAGCTCTGTGAAGATATGTTTTACATGTGTTGAAGTGGAACATCTCCTGCTACAGAGCTCTAAAATCAACCCGATTAAACACCTTTGGGATGAATGTGACTGCACTGACTGCACCCCAGGCTTCCTCACCTCACCTACATCAGTACCTCACTGTGGCAGAATGAGCACAAATCTCCACAAGGACACTGAAAAAATATATTGGAACATGTTCCCAGAAGGGTGGAAGTTCTTATAACAAATAGTAATGGTATGTTAAAAAACCCTAGAGATGAATCTGCTCAGATGTCCACAAACCATTGTCTATATAGTGTAGACAGACAGACAGACAGACAGACAGACGTACGCTTCGGCTAATTGTCTTGTAGTACTGTGAAGTTGGTTCCGATGAGCCACAGTCCAGACAGAACCACATGGTGTTAAAGTGTGGAACGGTTGCCATGTGGGTTCACTTATTTACTTTCCGGAATAAGTGTTCAACCTTCTCTGCTCCAGAACAACCCCGAACCATTAAGCTTCCACCTCCAGGTTTGACTGTAGGGGTGAGGCAGTCGGATCATATCTCTGTCATACATTCTTCTGTTAGAGAAAAAATGCCCATTTTGGACCTCCACAAAACTTCTAACAAACTAACTAGTGTGTTGTATATATCACATGGATAAGAGACAGCAGGGAAAAGTAGAGACTGCTGGAATACCCTTCTTTCTGAGTATGCTGAGTATGTTTGATGACAAAGAACAATTGTACCATTCTTTATTCAGCACAAAGAAGCCAGTTCAGCAGTAACAGAATCAGTTTTAATCTACTGGCTGCTATAAATGTACAGATAAACAGCACAGGGTTTAGTTATTCTCCGAAAGATATTTACGGCACAAGACTTTCATCACGCGATGCTCTAAATCATTCACATGGCTGGTTTTCTGAACCTGAGCTTCACTAGAAGGAGATGTGCACAGGGCAGTAAATGTCTTAGTAAGAGCTTATTTAAACATTCTATATGATTATTATAAACATTGGGAAAATAAGGAAGCTATTATTATTATTATTATTATTATTATATTATTATTATTATTATTATTATTATTATTGTTATTATTTTGTTCTACTACCACATCTCTTACTGCTGAATTTTTTTTTATCACGATTGATAAAAATCTATTCCATTTTTGAATTTTTAATTTTAATGCTGTTTTATTTGTATATAAAAGCAGCTTGCTGGTCGTATATTCATACACTGAAAAAATTAAGAAGCACGTTGGTCCTCCAGGGCCACAATTATTATTATTATTATTATTATCATTATTATTATTATTATTACTAATAATTTAAAAAATTAAAAAAATTAGATAAAAAATGATAATTATTAAAACTAGAAGAAAAGAAGAAATTCTTCTTCTTCTTCTTGTTATTATTATTAATAAAAATAATAATAATAAAAATAATAATAATAATAATAATAATAATAATAATACAATAGTAATACTAATATGAATTTCTTCTTTTCTTCTAGTTTTAATAATTATCATTTTTTATCTACAATTTTTTATTTTTAACGCTCTTTAATTTTCTGTGAAAGTAAACGTGAACATCAATGATGCTGTGATGATGCTGCCTCTAGAACTTGCTCTTATACACAGAATAAATTAAGCACTGATGATGAGGTAAAAATGTTTATTTATGTCAAGATCATGAGAAAATTACATTCATGATTACAAAAAACAATAAAACAATAAAATAGTAGAAATGCAGCCATCCAAGCTAAATAATAAAATATATTTTTTTTCTTTTGAGCGCTTGGTTCTCTCTGCGGATGCTTACCTTTTAAAGCATTAGTAATGTTCCAATGTTCCAATTAGGAGACACATGTTTGCTCTCCAGCTGTGTTTGATTAAATCAAACTTAGAGTAATAGATATACAGTACATTTGGTACCTTGGAGGTCCATTCAAAAAAGAGGACTTGTGCATTATATAGACCTACATTTGACTGACTATCTATCTATCTATCTATCTATCTATCTATCTATCTATCTATCTATCTATCTATCTATCTATCTATCTATCTATCTATCTATCTATCTATCTATCTATCTATCTTGCTATCTATCTTGCTATCTATCTTGCTATCTATCTATCTTGCTATCTATCCAAATATTTGTGGACACCTGACCATGATATCGGTAAGTGCATTTTCAACATGCCATTCCACATTTAGTTCCTATTTGCTGTTATAATTTACTCCACTCTTCTGGGAAGATGTTCTACTACATTTTAGAGTGTGCTTATGGAGATTTGTGCATATTCAGCTACAAGGGTGTTAGTGAAGTCAGGTACTGATGTAAGTGAGGTGAGGAAGTCTGGGGTACAGTCCACATCCCAAAGGTGTTCAATAGGGTTGAGCTAGTTTTGTGCACAGGGGCACAGTTTAATTCAATGCCACCACATTCAAAGACAACCTTTACAATTGTGTGCCTCCAACTTTGTGGTTACACTTCTGGGAAGAACCACATCTGGCTGGAAAAGTCTGGTGTCCCAATACTTTTGGCCCTATCGTTCCCCCAGTAATGTTATTGAATTCTAGCACTTAATATGAAGATTCAACAGCAAGACAGTGAAATGCAGCTGCCATACGTTGTCGTATTCAGTTTCCACTTGTCAAAGATACAAATCTATTCATCTTCTGATATAATTAGGATTTCAGCTCTGCATCTCACAGCTCCCGAGGAGTTAATCACGCTTCCTCGTCTCCCACTGAGTAGCACCACGGCTCCCGCTGAACCCTGCTAAAGGTTGTTAGCTGTTCCTGCAGCTCCACACAATCTGGCATCATTGTGCTTTTCAACAAACACCCAAGCACAAGTGCAAATTGCTTCAGTATTTTCTGAAGCCAAAGAGCGAATAGAAAAAAAAAACATTGTTGCGCACTTCCTGTGATGCGTCACTGGTGAGACCTGAAAAGTTCAAATCTGAAAAAAATAAACAAAGAAGAAAACAAAGCAAATTATAATAAAACACAATATGCACACAATGCATGAGGTAAATTTGTATACAAATTTTTTATTTGATTTAATTTGCTTTTAATTTATTTATTTAAAATGTCTAGACCTTTTATAGATTTTACATTCTAGTGATATATTTATAAATTGAATTATTATTATTATTAGTAGTATAGTTTTTTCTTCTTTTTATTATATTATTAGAAGTAACAACAAGGTTTCTGTACTCGACTTTTTATATTTTTATTTTATTTTATTTATATTGCAGTTATGACACTCACAAGAAAGAAATGATAAAGAAATTAATAATTAACATTAAAAAACTATTGATCTCTTCTTTCTTTCTTTCTTTCTTTCTTTCTTTCTTTCTTTCTTTCTTTCTTTCTTTCTTTCTTTCTTTCACATTCTCCTTTTTAGTAAGGGGAGTAAAATACAAAAAGTATGTGATGGTGTCGGGGGGTATTTTGCGTTGTGTCACTCGGAATTCCTGACTGACCCACAATGCACTCGATTTTAAGTGTATTGTACAGTCAATGTAAACGTTCCACTGGATTATTTTCCATATTGTGAGATAATGGAAAAGGGAAACCCAGAGAAAAGAATCTCTGGCATCAGCTCGAGGACACTGACAAGAAATGATATGTATTTACTAATATCTTAAAAACTTTGTATATTTTATATAAAACGCTGATATGAAGAAAGTCTATGGAGTCCAAAGTTTCTGACTCTAACAGAAGAACTTGTGTAAGACAAAGAACAGGACAGAAGATGTGATCAGGCTGCCTCACCCCCACAGTCAAACCTGGAGGTGGAAGCGTAATGGTTTGGGGTTGTTTTGGAGAATTATTCCAGGAAAGTGAAAATAATATTGAACCAACATGGCAACCATTCCATATTTTAACACTATTAGATTCCGTCTAGACTGCGGCTCGTCGGAACCGACTTCACCGTACAACAAGACAATGAGACGTGTGTTATTTATAGAGTAAACAGTAGTCTGGAGTGATATATATCATGGAACGACCTGCCCAGTCACCGCACCTAAATCCTATTGAACTGTTCTGGGATGAACTGGATCACAAGAAATGAATAAATAAATAAATAAATAAATAAATAAATAAATAAATAAATAAATCTCCAACTAGTAAAGTTAACCTTTGGCTAGTTTTAAAAGAAGCACAGCAAAGTATTTCAGCTAAATGTTTAGAGAAAAGAACCATTCGGATAGGAGAGTGTGTAAAGCTGTTCCAATTATTACATCTTGATTTAGATTTAGGTAAAATACAGCATCTTTACACTTGTCTCTGCTTCCTTTTCCCGTCTCTGTGATGCCGCTTGTATACTTGGAGGCCTAATTTCTTGGGTCATCAGCATCACTTTTGCAGTTTCCAAGGACACCGCCATTTGCTCAATTGTTTATCCTGGTTTTAAACTTCCAGTTCTTTTTTTTTTTTGCACATTTTTTTTCCCTTCTGACAAACATTTCCCCTTTTTTTCCCCACTTAAGAGACACATGTTCGCTCTCCAGCTGTGCCTGATTACATCAAGTGTTACTGTTTAATATCATGTGTAAAGGATTCTAAAATATTTAAGGACGTGTGTGTGTGTGTGTGTGTGTGTGTGTGTGTGTGTGTGTGTGGTGTGTGTGTGTTTTACAGATGGTGTGATTTATGTGCCCTCGATAAATGCTGCAAAAACACATCGAGTGTGATCTATTTATTTTTTATTTTTTTATCATCTATGAAAGTTGCAGTGAGAATGCTCCCATAAATTCAAACCTTCATATAAATATTGTGTGTGTGTGTGTGTTTGTGTGTGTGTGTGTGTGTGTGTGTGTGTATCTGCAGTTATCGCTGATCTGAAATGTGTTACAAATGAGTCGTTGTCATGGTTACGGCACTGGAAGTCTCAGTGCGGTGGGAGAGGTGCTGCAGGCTTGTGCTGATAGTCCACATCTCACACACTCAGGGTCGGGTCATCTTACACCGAGGCGTGGACACACACACATACACACAAGTGCACACACAAACACACTTGTACACACACTGTATGGGTTTGCAGCCGTGCTCTCTGGTGATCTGCACGTGCTCTGTGGGCTGATTGGTGCAAATACATGCAATTTTTACATGAAAATGAGGTAAAAAAAAAAAAAAAAAAAATACTTGCTGACAACATTTCTGCAAAAGTGTCATCGCCTGTGCACGAGACGAGAGGAAACAAAAAGCAGGATCAGATTAAAATGCTGAATTCAGAGCAGCATGAATTTTATACAAGCTGCAAAAAGTGAGGGTCTGACAACCGAGATCCATATGAGACACAGAGTGGGCGGAGCTTCACATTCATATAGGTTGGTGACACGATCTAAGCTTCAGGAACAGCTTTTCTATCTTTTCTAAAAAAAATTTATTATGACTTTTTGCTAAGGGTGTGTGTGTGTGTGTGTGTGTGTGTGTGTGTGTGTGTGCGAGAGAGAGAGTGAGCAAGGGAGTGTGTGTGTGTGTGTGTGTGTGTGTGCGAGAGAGAGAGTGAGCAAGGGAGTGTGTGTGTGTGTGTGTGTGTGTGTGTGTGTGTGTGTGTGTGTGTGTGTGTGTGTGTGCAGATATAAACACAAACACACCCTTTCTGAATTAAAGTACTCTCTCTCTCTCTCTCTCTCTCTCTCTCTCTCTCTCTAACACACACACACACACACACACACACACACACAGTGAAGAAGTGTTGGGATGCAGGAATATTTTGTGTAGATGAACTTTGTCATGGCTGTGTGTTGTACTTGTGTATCACTGGAGTCAGCAGTGTGAGCTCACACTAATGAATTAGCTTTAATATAAGTGTAAATCAGGAGGCGAGCGTTCGTTCGGAGCCCTAAACCCCTGAACTCAGCAGCAGACCAGCACACACTCATTTACACATAAATGCAAAGGTTTCGAGTGGTTTTTAAAAAAGTTTTGAAATGCATCCAGGTTAAATCCCGCTTCATGCATAACACATGCAGTGAGCAGCTCAGGCGTGACTATGTGATTGCTGTGAGTGAAGATGGGAGTCTTACCAGGGTGTTTCCTTTACGCAGGCTTCAGTCTGCTGGTGATCAAACAGAAGTCAATGTGCAAATATATTGCGTCATATAATGTATTATTATATTATCATATCATATCACATTATATTTTGTATCATATTATTTTATATCATATCGTATCATATCATATATCGTGTCATATCTCATTATATCATGTCATGTTATATAAAGAAAAAGTCTTTAAGCATAAAAGAGATGTGCAGACCTGCAGTAACTACAGGGGTATTAAGTTGATCAGTCACACCATGAAGTTATGGGAAAGAGTAGTGGAAGCCAGGCTGAGAGAAGAGGTGACCATCTGTGAGCAACAGTATGGTTTCATGCCGAGGAAGAGCACCACAGATGCCTTATTTGCTTTGAGAATGTTGATGGAGAAGTATAGAGAAGGACAGAAGGAATTGCATTGTGTATTTGTGGATTTAGAGAAGGCGTACGACAGGGTGCCAAGAGAGGAGTTGTGGTATTGTATGAGGAAGTCAGGTGTGTCAGAGAATTATGTGAGGGTGGTGCAGGACATGTATGAGGACAGTGTGACGGCAGTGAAGTGTGCAGTAGGTACGACAGACTGGTTTAGAGTGACGGTTGGACTGCATCAAGGATCGGCCCTGAGCCCTTTCCTGTTTGCAGTGGTGATGGACAGGTTGACGGACGAGGTCAGACAGGAGTCTCCCTGGACTATGATGTTTGCGGATGATATTGTGATTTGTTGTGAGAGTAGGGAGCAGGTTGAGAAGAGCCTGGAGAGGTGGAGATATGCGCTGGAGAGAAGGGGAATGAAACTCAGTAGGAGTAAGACAGAATACATGTGTGTGAATGAGAGGGAGGGCAGTGGAGTGGTGCGGTTGCAGCGAGAAGAGCTTCAGAAGGTGGAGGAATTCAGGTACCTGGGGTCAACAGTGCAAAGTAATGGAGAGTGTGTTAGAGAAGTGAAGAAAAGAGTGCAGGCAGGGTGGAGTGGGTGGAGAAGAGTGACAGGAGTGATTTGTGATAGTAGGGTATCTGCGAAATTGAAAGGGAAGGTTTATAGGACTGTGGTGAGACCTGCGATGTTGTATGGTTTAGAGACAGTGGCATTGAGTAAAAGACAGGAGGTGGAGCTGGAGGTAGCAGAGCTGAAGATGTTGAGGTTTTCGTTGGGAGTGACGAGGATGGATAAGATTAGAAATGAGTTTATTAGAGGGACAGCGCATGTAGGATGTTTTGGTGACAAGGTGAGGGAGGCGAGATTGAGATGGTTTGGACATGTGCAGAGGAGGGACATGAATTATATTGGTAGAAGAATGCTGAGGATGGAGCCACCAGGTAGGAGGAAAAGAGGAAGGCCAAGAAGGAGGTTCATGGATGTGGTGAGGGAAGACATGCAGGTAGTTGGTGTAAAAGAGGCAGATGTAGAGGACAGGGTGGTATGGAGACGGATGATCCGCTGTGGCGACCCCTAATGGGAGCAGCCGAAAGAAGAAGAAGAAGAGTTATATAAAGAAAAAGGGTAAATGTGCTTTATATAACATGACATGATATATGATATGATATTATGATTATAATATATTATATAGTTCAATGATATGATACAATATAATACCATATGATATATGATATAATGAGATATGACACGATATCATATTGCATCATAACATATATTGTATCATATATCATCCTTTTACATCGTATAATTTCATCATGTCCAATTCTCTGAAAACATATAATTTCTTATCATATCATGTCAAGCAATATCAAATCATGTCATGTTGTCATGTCATGTCAGTATTATGTCATGTCATGTCATGTCACAAGATGTGACACGATATCATATATCGTGTCACATCTTGTGAAATCATGTCATGTTATATAAAGAAAAAGGGTAAATGTGCTTTATATTTGTCACTTGTACTTTACAGCACAGTGAAATGTTAAGAATATTTCGGAAAGCCTGGATCAGAGTGAAGGGTCTGCCATGTTGCTTTGGAGCACAGAGGGTTCAGGGCCAAAAGTGGAAGCTTGGTGATCCGGGGGCTTGAACCCACGACCTTCTGATAACTTAGAAGACAGTAACAGTAACTCAGAGCTTTAAACATATATCATATCAAATCATATATCATATCATATATCATATCATATCATATCATATCATATCATATCATATCATATCATATATCATATCATATCATATCATATCATATCATATATCATATCATATATCATATCATATCATATCTCTCGACACAGATGTAATGAGTGAACTGCAGCTTCAGCCCTTCCTGTATCCTGTGGAGAAGTCTGGTGGCTTTGAGACGCAGCAGCAGCAGCAGCAGCAGTGAGAGGGAACACACGCCGCACTGCGCTGCTGCTACAGCTTGCTACAGCCTGCGAGTGGATGTCAGAGCGAGAAGAATCTGCCAGCTTCGCCACGCTGTTTGGCCGGCGCTATCTGGGCATGCTGACAGAAAGAAAGCCAGATCAGTGTGTGCGTGTTTTTTTTTGTTTCATTCCACTTTCCCTTTTTACAGTCCAGTTGACAGACGGCCTCTTTTGAAGCACAAGTCCTTTTTGACAAATGGCTGTCTGCCGCCGGTGACTAAGTGGTGCGTTGATGAGGAAACAGAGCGGGAGGCTGGACTAGTGCTGGCAGTCCGCCGTCAATTTAACCCTGCGTGGTGCTATGACTCGCTAATAAACGAGAGAGGATGCTCTCGTTATACAAGGACTCAGACCTACCTACTTCTGCATGTTATCCGGTTGAGAAACAAAATGACCATGGTGTCTCACATGGAATCACAATTTGTGCCAAAAGTATTGAAAAAAGTTTTAAACGAACAAACAACATAAATTCTACAGTATGTCTCTCTATCTGTCTGACTGCCTGTTTGTCTGCCTGCATGGTTGCCTGTCTGTCTGTCTGTCTGTCTGTCTGTCTGTCTGTCTGTCTGTCTGTCCGTCTGTCCATTATATGAACAAGAATTTGTACACACCTGACCATAAGATTCATGTGCTTCTTTCTAAACATCCCATTCCACATTTAGTTCCCATTTAAAAACCGCCGCTCTTCTAGGAAGATGCTCCACCAGATTTTGCTTATGGAGATTTGTGTGAGATTTTATTCAGCACAAAGGGTATTAGTAAAGTCTGGTACTGATGTAGGTGAGGTGTGGAGGCCTGAAGTGCATTCAATGTACACATTCATATCGAAGGTGTACAAAAGGGTTAAGGTCAGAGATCTATAGCAGGAGATCTTCCACTCCAACCTATGGAAAGCACCTCTTCATGTGATCTGGCTTTGGACACTTTGTGACACGCTGGAACAGGTCTGGGTTTCTGAGTTCAAGTGAAAAGAAAATATACTGCTATCACATTCAAAGACATCCTATGCCATTGTGTAATATTATGAGGAAGACATACATATGGCTGGAAAAGTCAGGTTTAATCTGGAGCATAAAAGAATGCCGTATAAGCTGAAAGCGAAATCCAAATGATGCGAAAGTGACCATCCAAATACTGCATATGGTCTGCCTTTTCTCTTTACCTTATTTGCCATAGTCAAGTCAAGTCAAGTCAGGTTTATTCGTATAGCGCTTTTCACAACAGACATTGTCTCAAAGCAGCTTTACACAAATCAACAGTTAAGGTGAATGGTGTGAATTTGTCCCTGATGAGCAGCCGTGGCGACTGTGGCAAGGAAAAACTCCCTTAGATGTTATGAGGAAGAAACCTTGAGAGGAACCAGACTCAAAAGGGAAACCCATCCTCATTTGGGTGACATCAAGAGTTTGATCATAAATCTTTCAACAATACAGAACACTGGAGAGTGAGAACTAGCATGAGTACTGGAGTATAAGTTTATAAGTGATGTTCTTTCTGCAGTCTTATACAGTCTATATGGTTAGTAGCTCCTAGTTTTATGAGCTCAGCATTTGTGATCATCACAGATCCAGCATCAGCTTCTCCATGCCAGAGCCTTTAAACACTCCAGGAGGTCCAATGTCAAACTCCACATATGTAGCGGGATCCAAATGGCACTGGTACGTCTCTAGATGGTTCAGGATGTTTGCGAGTTTGGCATCTACTTCTTTAAAGGTCCGTAATCATCAAGATGGTGGGAGGTGACTGGAGCTGGCCAAATATAGTATGGATTTGTACTCTTTCCTCTGCATGAGACAAATCTAAAGCATATTAAGCTTTAGATGTGATTAGATGTCCATACAGCGGAGTCCCTGGCTATCTTCAAGCGACGGTTGAAGACCTACCTCTTCCTGAAACACTTAAATTAGCACTTTTCAAGTTTGCTCTGTAGAATTCAAGAGTTATATATATATAATAAGTTTGTAATCTTGCATATCAGTGTAGATTTATTCATTGCTAGAGACTCAAAGCACTTTTGCACGTCGCTCTGAATAAGGGCGTCTGCTAAATGCCGCAAATGTAAATGTAAATTAAGATTGGCAAGAAATGTCACAAATGAACTCTTATCCAGGCTCAACCATTCCAGGTGACTACCTCGTGGATCTGATGAGTGATGTAATGAGTTTGCTGAACTGTTTCTTTGAAGAATCAGATTCTTGAAATTATTGGATTTTTAACACTTTTTTTTGTTTACTACAAAATTTCATATGTGTTCTTAGATTGGATGTCTTTAGTATTAATGTACAATGTTGAAAATAATAAAACATTATTACACTACAACCCGAATTCCAAAATAAAAAGTTGCACACTGTGTAAAATGTAAATAAAAACAGAATGCGATTATTTGCAAATCTCATAATTTCTCATATAAAATCTCATTTTATTTACAATCAACCATTTTAAATAAAAAAATAAGGGTTTAAATTTGATGGCTAAAACAGATGTCAAAAAAATTGGGACAGGGCCATGTTTACCACTGTGTAGCATCACATCTTCTCTCCATATACATCTGGGAATTGAGGAGACCAGTTGCTGAAGTTTCAGGATGGAAATATTGTCCCACGTGTCTGATACAGAATTGTTGCTGCTCAACAGTTCTACAGTAGGTATCCTTTGTTGTATTTTTCATTTTATGATGCATCAAATGTTTTCAAATGGTGAAAGGTCCAAACTGCAGGCAGGTCAATTCAGCACCTGCACTCCACTACTACAAATTCATGCTATATATATATAGATACAGTGAGGAAAATAAGTATTTGAACACCCTGCTATTTTGCAAGTTCTCCCACTTAGAAATCATGGAGGGGTCTGAAATTGTCATCGTGGGTGCATGTCCACTGTGAGAGACATAATCTAAAAAAAAAATCCAGAAATCACAATGTATGATTTTTTAACTATGTATTTGTATGATACAGCTGCAAATAAGTATTTAAACACCTGAGAAAGTCAATGTTAATATTTGCTACAGTCGCCTTTGTTTGCAATTACAGAGGTCAAAGGTTTCCTGTAGTTTTTCACCAGGTTTGCACACACTGCAGGAGGGATTTTGGCCCACTCCTCCACACAGATCTTCTCTAGATCAGTCAGGTTTCTGGCCTGTTGCTGAGAAACACGGAGTTTGAGCTCCCTTCAAATATTCTCTATTGGGTTTAGGTCTGGAGACTGGCTAGGCCATGCCAGAACCTTGATATGCTTCTTACAGAGCCACTCCTTGGTTATCCTGGCTGTGTGCTTCGGGTCATTGTCATGTTGGAAGACCCAGCCTCGACCCATCTTCAATGCTCTAACTGAGGGAAGGAGGTTGTTGCCCAAAATCTCGCAATACATGGCCCCGGTCATCCTCTCCTTAATACAGTGCAGTCGCCCTGTCCCATGTGCAGAAAAACACCCCCAAAGCATGATGCTACCACCCCCATGCTTCACAGTAGGGATGGTGTTCTTGGGATGGTACTCATCATTCTTCTTCTTCCAAACACGTTTAGTGGAATTATGACCCAAAAGTTATATTTTGGTCTCATCTGACCACATGACTTTCTCCCATGACTCCTCTGGATCATCCAAATGGTCATTGGCAAACTTAAGACGTGCCTGGACATGTGCTGGTTTAAGCAGGGGAACCTTCCGTGCCATGCAGGATTTCAAACCATGACGTCTTAGTGTATTACCAACAGTAACCTTGGAAACGGTGGTCCCAGCTCTTTTCAGGTCATTGACCAGCTCCTCCCGTGTAGTTCTGGGCTGAATTCTCATGTTCCTTAGGATCATTGAGACCCCACAAGGTGTGATCTTGCATGGAGCCAAAGTCCGAGGGAGATTGACAGTCATGTTTAGCTTCTTCCATTTTCTAATGATTGCTCCAACAGAGAGAGAGAGAGAGAGAGAGAGAGAGAGAGAGAGAGAGAGAGAATGATAAGCTTTTTATTTATTTATTTTATTTTATTTTACACACAAATAGAATTCATGTGTTGTCTTTATAAAATGTTGTGCTCACCTGTCTTATAATTTGTTTATAAAAAAAAAAAAAAAAATCCAAAAGGAAGAGAAAGAGAGTTTACACATCAATTCTATTTGTTAATAATTGTATTTAAATACATTGTAACAATTTTATATGTATTTATAATACTTTTAATGTATTTATGTAAAGTAAAATAAAATGAGGCCTTAATAATTAAAAATAGAATAGTAGTATGTAGTAGTGTGTTAAAATGATGATTTTTTTAAGATAAATATATCTGTTTTTTGATGTTATAACTTTTTAACATGTCATGTACTGTAGCATTATTATTTACCGACAAATAGAGTTCATATGTGTTTCCTGGGCTTCATAGTGCTTCTTTATAAATTATAGTGATCTCCTGTCTTATAAAATATTTATATAAAAAACATCAACAAAAAAAACAACAAAAAGAAAAATGAAGTAATTAAAGCAAAAAAAAATGCATGAAATCTTCATGACTCACAATCTCGGCAGGTACAGCAGCACAAGACAAACAGCAAAGAAAAAACATCCAATATATTATTGGTTGCCCTTTTTGTACATTGATTTCGCATTCAGTGACAAAGCAGCAATAATTTATATACGATGTGGACAAATTAGGCGTCAACTCCGGCAGAACCCCTCTGACTTCATTTCCTTTTAAAGGTTACAGCAACAAGCTGATTCTGCAGGGTGGCTTTGTTCTACCAAGAAAGGGCCCAGAACAAACAAAATGCTTTTAACATTTTGTTTTTTGGTTCCTGTGAGGTGCAATGAGAACAAAAAAAGAAGGGATAAAAAAAGATGAAGACAAATAGCCCTGCCCATGGTCCACACTTTACCTACAAACATCTGAGCAAAATGAGAATGTGAAGACCTCACGTACTCGCAAAGTGCCGAAGCCGGGGATGCAAAACAAAACAGAGCAAAAGTGAACCGTATTAGAGCCGAATGTGTATGTTTGTGTGTGTTTGTGTGTGTTTGTTCTATGCAGCAGAACCACTTCACTGTAGCTGCAGCTGGCCCCTGTGCTTTATTTCCTATTATATTCATCACTCAACACTCAGCAAGCCAGAAATACTCCTGCTATGATTTTCCCTGATTGGAGATCACTTTCTGAAGCTGCTCTTCCTGCTTTTAGTCAAACTTGAAAAAAAAGTTACTCATTACATTTTCCTATTCTTTAATAAACAGGTCATGGAAGTGTCATCATGTGCTTTAAATGATGTCACTAAATACTTGCATCTTAAAAAGATCTTATAAAGACCATCTTATTAGTGTTGTCTTCTGTAGATGTCGATGAAGGCGATTCAGATTGGATTAACAATACTTTTACAAATAAAATTAGGCCTTAATAATTACAATTAGAATTGTAGTAGTAGTTCCCTGGTGGTCTAGTGGCGCTCTCACTGCTGCGACCCGGGTTCGATCCCTGGTGGTCTAGTGGCGCTCTCACCGCTGCGACCCGGGTTCGATCCCCGGTCAGAGAACCAACCCCAGCCATTAGGGTTGCACAGGTCTTAGTGCCAGTCCCAAGCCCGGATAAATGGGGTTTAGGCGTTAGGAGGGGCATCCAGCGAAAAACGTGCCAAATCATACCATGCAGATGGTCCGCTGTGGCAAGCCCTAATGTAGCCAATGTCTGTTGTGAAAAGCGCTATAGAAATAAACTTGACAAACTTGACATAATGTGTTGCAACAAAAAATGTCTGGAAAAAGTCAAAAAAGTGTTATTAAAATTAAACAGTTGGGGAAACATTTTGCAACTAATGAGTTTAATCAACAACAGGTCAGCATGTTTGGGTATAAACAATGTATATTAGAGATGCAGAGACTCAGAAGATGGGCAGAGCTTCACTAATCTGTGAAAGACTGTGTCTACAAATTGTGGAACAATTCAGAATGATGTTTCTCAACATTAAATTGCAAAACAGTTAAATTTCATAATTAACAGTTAATTATATATCAAAAAGCTTTAAAGAATCTTAAGAAATCTCTGTGCACAAGGGACAAGGGTAAAAATCAATACGGGAGACTTGTGATTGCCGGACCCTCAGTCGGCATAGCAATTAAAACCGTCAGAATTCTGTAATGGAAATCACTGCATGAGCTCAGTAACACCTACAGAAATTATTTTCTGTGAACACAGTTTGCCATGTCATTCACAAATGCAGATTAAATCTTTATCATGAAAAGAAGAAAGCATGCGTGAACATGATCCAGAAATTATGCCATTCTCTCTGGGCCAAAACTCAATTGAAGGCAAAAATTTACAAGTGGAAAACTGTGGTAAAAAATTTTTTATTATATTTTGGAAAACATGGACACCACATTCTCTGGATTAAAGAGGAGAGAGACCATCTAGCATGTTATCAGTGCTCTGTTCATAAAGCTGCATCAATGCTAAACAGTATACAGGTTTTAGAACAACAAATGCTTCCATCTAGAAAACATCATTTTCAGGCAAGCCCTTAAATATTTAAACAAGACAAAGCTAACTGCATACTGCATATATTAGAATAGCATGACTTCGTAGTAAAAGAGTCCGGGTGCTAATCTGTCTATACATTTTTCCATTTAAAAACATTTGGCGTGAAACAAAAAATACAACAAAGGACACCCAGAAGCAGCTAAAATCCTGTTTTAGAAACACATGAGACAACATTCCTTTCCCAAAACTTCAGCAACTTGTCTCCTTAGTTCCCAGAAGTCTATGGAGAGAAGATGTGATGGTACACAATGGTAAACATGGCCCTGTCCCAACTGTATAAGACAATCAAATTAAAATGCTTTTATTTTTTCCTTACAATGGTACATAATCTCAGTTTAAACATTTGATAAACTTTTTGTTTGTTTTATTGTGAATAGAATATGGATGTATGAGATTTGTTTTATACATGTTTACCATAGTGTCCCTCTTGAAAGAATTCCATCCAGAATCTGGCTAGATTAGAAATGTATGGAGAGCAGAAAGGGGACTGGATCACTAGTACTTTAGGAGCATTATTACCATTACTACATTGTTGTAATGTATTATGACTTGTTGTTACACTACATTCTGCCATATGTGGTTCTTCTTCAAACTGTTACCACAAAGCTCTAGGCACACAGTGTGGATGTCTACGGATGTGGCATAGTAAAATTTTGCATTCCCTTGAACTTGGAATCCCAAACCTGTTCCAGCATGGCAATGCACTGTTCATGAAGTGAGCTCCTTGAAAATCTGCTTTTTACAGTTTGTAGAGGAAGATCTAAATTGGCCTGTGATAGATCTCTGATCTCATCTCTAGTGAACACCTTCTGGATGAATATGAACGCTGACTGCACCCCAGGCCTCCTCACCTCACTTACATCAGTACCTGACTTTACTAACACACTTGTGGCTGATGAACAGCCACAAGCACACTTCAAAATCTTCCCAGGAGAGTGGAGGGAATTATAAGGGCAAATTGAGACTAAATGTGGCATGCAATGTTAAAAAAACACATACCATACTTATGACCAGGTGTCTGCAAGCTTTTGGCAAATTAGTGTATGTATTCACAATGACATGCTACATTAGATGTACATAATGAAGTCTATAATATTTATGATTTGATAGAGGTAATTTACTTGTACATTGATGTAATATTGCATTGATGTTTCCTGATGTAGGTGCTGACATTTAAGTCAGGCTGTAGATAAAAAGTCAATTGTAAAGTGTTGTGCGAGTGAGCACTGAACAAGAACCCTACAAACACACAGAGCTGACCAGTGGCAAACTGTGCCATGGGAGCAATTTGGACTGCTAAATAAATGTTAGACCGTGTCACTGAGTGAGAGGAGGAACATCTCTGTGGGACGGATGCTGGGCAGCAGATCTGTAGGTGTTGGGTTACTGGAGGCAGGAAGCATCATCTCCTTTTGCTCTCTTCCAGAGTATGTGTGGGCGAGAAAAACCGAGAGCACGCTGACACACCTCACCTTCACATCTCTGTGTGGATTCTTTTTTTGCTTCTCTGCTCAAGTAGGTATACTAGCGGGGATAGTTTCAGCAGCTTGAGACAAAGAGTGTAGAGTTCTGGCAAGGTTTTTTTGCTGGTATTACTTGTACAGTTTAAATGCTCAGGTCATCCATGGCCTCAAGTCATAGTTCCAATCAAGGTTTTTCCAACATATACTGTATGGCTGATAGACCCCATAAGTGATCTGAGCTTGGGTACTGGCAGACAGGCCAGTTCAATTAAAACAGAATGCAATGATTCGCAACTCTGATAAACTCATGATTTTTTTGACAATAGAATATAAAAAAACATATCAAATGTGTAAACTGGTGAAATGTACCATTTTAAGGAAAAGAAAATTTGGGACAGGTCAACAAAAACAACAACAAAAAGGTAAAACATTTGGCGCATCATGAAATAAAAAATACAACAAAGAACACCCAGAACTGTTTAGCAGATACACTCCTGTATCAGACACATATGGGACAACATTCCTCTCCCAAAACTTTAGCAAATGGTCTATCAGTTCCCAGATGTATACGGACAGAAGACGTGATGGTACACAGTGGTGTATGGCCCTGTTTTAACTTTTTTGAGACCTGTTGCAGCCACTTAATTTAAAGAGACCTTATTTTTTCCTTAAAATGCTATATATATATATTATCAGTTTAAACGTTTTTTTTGTTTCAGTGTGAAGAGAATATTGAATTTAGGAGATTTGCTAATTATTGCATTCTGTTTGTATATACATTTTACACCGAGTCCCAACTTTTTTTGGAATTCTGGTTGTACTACGAAGTCATGCTATAATAAATAGATGCAGTATGTGATTCAGGATTGCCTTGCTGAAATATGCATTGTCTTCCCTGAAAAAGATGTCATCTGGATGAAAACTTTTTTCGCTTTAAAACCTGTATATACCCTTCAGTATTGATGGTGCCTTTCAAAATGGGCAGCCTGCCCATTCCACAGGCGTCATTAGAGATGCAGGCTTTTAAACCAAGGTCTGAAAAGATGAATGGTCTATCTTCTATCTGTTCAGAGGATGCGGCACACATAGTTTCCAAAAAGAATTTCACATTTTTATTTTGACCACATAACAGATTTTGACTTTGTCTCAGTCTTTTTTAATGGGAAGACAGTTAATGTTTCTGGATCATATTCACATATGGCCTGTTCTTACTATGATAGAGATTCAACCTGCATTTGTGGATGACATGGCAAACTGTGTTCACAGATAATGATTTCTGAAGGTGCCCATGTAGTAATTTCCCGAATAGAATCGTACATGCAGTGCTGCCCGAGGGCCCAAAGATCATTAGCATCCAATATAGATTTTTGCCCTTGTCCATTTCACACATAGATCTCTCCAGATTCTCTGTAGATAATGAGATGTTCAAAGTCTTTATAATTTGATGCTGAGGCACATTATTCTGAAATTGTTAATTTTTTCACAGATAGTAAACCGCTGTCATCTTTAATTTTGAGTCCTGCCTCTCTAAGATTTTTTTATGCACAACCATATTATGGTCGGGTTGCCAGTTAAGCTAATCAGTTGCACAATGTTCCACAGCTCTTTCCTTTTATTACCACTTTTTTTTTTTTTTTTTACATTTTCAGCCTTTTGTTGCCTTCATTATACATTTAATATGGTTTCTATGTTTTATTTAAAATAAAATAAGAGTTTATGAGATTTGCACATTGTTTTTAAGGTAAGGCAAAGTTTAGGCTGTGTGACTTGTAGCTTGCTTTACCATCTGTCTGTCTGTCTGTCTGGCTGGCTGTCTGTCTGTTTGTCTGTCTGTTTATTGATATTTCTGTTTATCGATCTTTCTATCCATTCTTCTCTCTTTTCCAGTTGTAGAACATCTAGCTGCTTTAGTATGTGCATGCATGTGAGTATGTGTGTGTGTGTGTTTGAAAAATTATAGTCATAAAATTTAAAACGTTCTAAAGCAGGAGATCTTCAACTACAACCCATGCAAATCATATCTTTGCGTAGCTGGATTTGTGCACAGGGATATAGTCATCTTTTCAGGTTTGGGTCTCGTAGTTCAAGTAAATTTAATGGCACTGCATCCAAAGACATTTGTGTGCCTCCAAATTTGTGGTAACAGTTTGGAGAAGAACATGTATAATGAACAAATTATACTGACATTTTCCCTGGTATTTTATATTCTGTTGTTACATTCTGGTTATAAATTAATGCAACCAGTGTACACTGTATAGGGTTATATTCAGCTGTATCAGTAAAAGCCACTCTTCCTTGGTGCTATTTGCGATGCCACTGATCACCTCAGTGTGTATTTGATTTTACTGTTCTACCCTGACACTATAGTAAGTATCTTATGGTTATTGGTACAATATCTATGGAGAAAGATAACAGACTATTTTGAACACTGTCAACACAACAAGATAATATTATAGCACAATAATGTTACCAAATCTTGTCCTTGTTTTGATGCAATGTTGTCTGTAGGATATTTATACAGAGATTAATTGACATTTAAATTGCACACAGGTCAACTTCATCAAATTGGGTGGCACTGGATCTCATTTAGAGGTTTCCATTGTGTTCCTGGAATGCATTCATATCCTTTATGTGGGCATGAAACATATGATGGGGAGGTGGTAGCTTAGTGGTTAAGGCTCTAAAGGTCATGATTCAAATCCCAGCCACAGCATGTTGCCATCCCTGGGCCTCTGAGCAAAGCCCTTCACCCTGTAACTGCTCTGGATAAGGGTGTTTGCCGAATGCTCTAAATGTAAATACAAACTGAATTCAGTGAAATCTTCTGCTGAGAAGAACAGAGACAGCAGAAAGTAGATTTAGTGAAAGGAGAACTGATTATGGCTTCTGACTACAGTCGTCATAAACAGTTTTTGCATTCAAGTCTCCATTAGTAAGCAATTGATAACCTCAATAGTGATTGAATAGTGAAAAGTGAACTGTAATGAATGGACATTTTGTGTCACCCAGATGAGGATGGGTTCTCTTTTGAGTTTGGGTCTCCTCAAGGTTTTTTTCTTCAAAGCATCTCAGGGAGTTTATTATAACTATAATGTTGCTTTTATAATAATTATTATAATAATTTTTTTTATACATTTTTGTCCTTTTAAGAGTTTTTGCTTAATCAACTCAGTTTATGCGGAGAGACCCTAATGTTACTCTTAACACACCAATCTATTAATAGAATGATATTAATGAGTCAAACACCGACTGATATCTATCCAAATTATCATGAGCCTAAAATCTTCTTTTCAACTACTTAAAAGGAAAAAAAGTGCAAAAAGTTCTAGTTGTGGCAAGTTCTAGTCAGGAATTTCTTCCATTGCTCATTAGGGACAAACTTACAATTATAAGAAACAAACTCCTATATTCTTTTGAAGAACTTTATAACCTCTTTATCTCTATAAAGCTGCTTTTCAACTATTTTAAAAGCTCTATAAAAATAAAAATGAATTGAATTGAATTATAAGGATAACGCTGTCCGCCAAAATGCCATACATTCGTTGGCCCACGCATAAACTCTAACCTCCAATAATGATCTTCATGTTTATTTCCCATCGAAAAAAAACACCATCCTGCTTTACACACCTGCACTCTAAATCTGCCTTATGTCAAGATTTGGTGCCTGTTGAATCCATTTGTACTTCCTTTATACTGTGCCATTGAAATCCTTAGCCAGAAACAAACCAGAGCTCCTAAATGATCTCAGTGATTACCTCTGCCATCTGTTTTATAGGACGAGCCCATGTTGGTGTAATCAACCTCACGCCGTGAAAAATGCACACTACCCGCAATGCTCCACCCTCAAAATTACTAGTACCTTATCAGCCATGAAACGTACCTTTGCTGTAACGTGTGTTCTTGTTTCTACCCCTAGATATAGTTATGTATACGAGAAAAAAAAGATTGCATCAGATTTGCAGTGTTGTATCAGAGTGGTGATGCTGGTGTCTAGTGTCTGGAGTCTGGCCCAAACAGAGAGATCACAGCTGCTCCTATTAGCATCAAGTCTCAGCTCGGAGCACACCATACCCTCCACTCCAATCAACTGAAGAGCAGATAAGGAGCACCGGTGCTGCTAATGTGCAATTTCTACTCCTTTACATCACTCCTTCCAAGCTTTCCTGTTCCACTGCAGCATATACAGCATGGAGACCCCACCAGTCGATGCACAAATCCCCGGGTTAATACGTATAGATCAATAATATCACACCCTTACATTTAACTCTCTATTGTGTCATCAGTCAACCGCGTCGGCGTCACCGGATGCACTGAGGAATCCATCACAAGTACTAATGATGACTACAAAAAAAAACGTTACTCGAGGAATGACGCATTTGTGTTCGCAGGAGCGTGCATACATTTTAAATCAAGAATGACAAATAGGTCTGTTTTATGTTTCGCAAAGAAACCGCACGACATAAATCACGACGCCCTCATTAGAGATGTTTTCAGATTAGACATCAATAATAATTGTTAGGGTCTTCATCGGTACTCATTTCAAGTAAGTCAAGTCAAGTAGGCTTTATTGTCATTTTACCATATACAGCGTTTCCCCTGGACCAAGGTGCTACAGCAAACAACATACATTCACCAAATCAACACAAGGAACACAGAAGTGCACATACTCTAAACTAACAACACAAAGTGCACATGTGCAACATTCAGTAAAAAAAAAAAAGAAAAAATGGAGACGTTACAAGACAGGAAAAACATTATCATAGTAGCGCCGCCCAGTACAGTAGGTTGTGTAAGAAGGATTGTACATATACAGTATAAAGGTTGTGTGCAAAAAGGTTGTGCAAGAAGGATTGTCAATATAAAAATAAAAAAATAAATACTGTACAAGTAAACATTTGGCTGAATGTAAACTTTTGGTTCAACAGAAGTGTGCAAACAGCAGTTTGTGCAAACAGATTATTTTTTTCCACTGTTGATTTGTGTGTGTATCAGTGCAGTTCCTTAATGTTGAGGAGTCTGATGGCTTGTGGGGAAAAACTGGTACACAGTCTGGATGTGAGGCCTGAATGATTCCATACTTCTTTCCAGATGGCAGGAGAGTGAAGAGTGTGTGACGGGTGTGTGTGAGCCACAATGCTGATGGCTTATGGATGTTGCATGTAGTGTAAAAGTCCAAGATGGAAGAAAGAGAGACCCCGATGATCTTCTCAGCTGTCCTCACTATCCGCTGTAGGGTCTCGCATTCCCAAACTAGGCAGTGATAAAGCTGTTTAGGATGCGTTTGATGCGTCCCTCTGTAGAAGTTTGTGAGGATGTGTGGTGGATAATGTGCCTTCCTTAGCTTTCTCAGAAAGTAGGGCTGGGCTTTCATAGTTACGGAGCTGGTGTCGAGGGAATAGGTGAGGTTCTCCGCCAGCTGAACACCAAGTTATTTTGTTGCTTTCGACCATGAGAATGTAATGAGGTAATGAGGATGTACGATAAAAACTACTGCGGGTCCTTCTATTCAGGCTTAACGTCTATGTCCACATGCTTATTTGTTCTTTTTCATTATTTTTGATACTAATGCGTTGAACCTCTTTACTGTCTAGGAGTGTTCATCAGGTCTAGATGTTCATTTATTTCTTATAAATAGATTACGAATATACATTTTAAATTCAGAAATATTGGATATAGTACTGAAGTAAAGGTGATCAGCTCAGGAATCAGAAATACGAAAGGTCGGACACAACTATATGTTCATTATATGTGAATAAACCAGAGTTGGATGAAGTACAAAGTTAACTTTGAGTTAAAGTAAAGATACATCAAAATAAAATATGACTCCAGTAAAAGTGTCCCTTTAAAGTGTCCACAAAATGGAAAATACATAGATATGTAAAAAAGCTACTTAAGTACAGTAACGTAATTACAGTAACATTACATTTGTTACTGTCCACCACTGTATATCTATAGTATAAGTATATATGTGTGTGTGTGTGTGTGTGTGTGTGTGTGTGTGTGTGTGTGTGTGTGCAATATATACACTTATCCCATCGTGTAACTAATGCCTGGACAGATTTAGCATAGAAAGATTTGTCAATACGCCTGCACCATCCTAGGACAGCCTGCTTCACTTCGTCATCAGGGAACCACCATTACCGGAATCGTTACTGATGGACGATCATCGCTGAAACAATTATACCATTCAAATGTCTTACTGCAGCTAAGCGTTTTATCACTCTATCGTGCTTGAGGTTTTCTGTAGATATCCGCGGCTTTTACGCTTTCGCTCACAAGGAACTTCATCACCACATGCTGTTCCATGCACAACACTGTTGTCTGCCATCTTGATTAACGGTTTTTGGACTTGCTGGCGACATGTGCGCCGCCTATCAGTAATAGGGCACACTAGCCACTTACTACTGCGTGTAGTACCATTACTTACTACTGCATGTGGTATCACTAGCATCCGTTTTTTAGACCTGTAACATTAAAAGTCCCATGTTTACTTGAACAGAAGCACAAACAGTGCTGAGAGGAAACAGTGTTGATCTGGTTTAGATTCCTTGAGGAAATTGCCAGAGGGAAAACCCGGCTGAGTAAAAGATAAGGGAGAAAGCTTGGGTTGAAAGTGAATCTGTTCTCTTCGGCAGGAAAGTGGGGCTATGAATCAATAATCTACAGGTGTGGAAGAATAAACACATTGTGTACAGGATGTTCAATATGAGTACGTTGTGAATAAAACTTTCTATCGGCTTCTCCCATTAGGGGTCGCCACAGCGGATCATCCGTATTCGTGATTAGCATGTTTGATTTGGCACATGTTTTTACGGTGGATGTCCTTCCTAACGCAACCCTCCCCATTTATCCAGGCTTGGGACCGGCACTAAGAGTGCACTGGCCTGTGCAACCCGAATGGCTGGGTTTGGTTTCCTGACGGGGGATCGAACCTAGGCCGCGGCGGTGAGAGCGCCAAATTCTAACCACTAGACCACCAGGGAACCCATGAGTACGTTGTGAATAAGAAATAGAAAAACACTGTATGGCCAAAAGTATTTGGATACCCAACTTTTCCACCCATATGCGGTTCTTCACCAAACTGTTACCACAAAGGCACACAATTCTACAGATTGTCTGTTTCACTTGAATTAGGAGACCCAAACCTGTTCCAACATGACTGTGCCACTGTGCACAAATCCAGCTCCATGAAGAAAGTGTCACATTGTATTTAAATTGTTCATGTGCTGATATTAAAGTACACTGTATCACTGAGGCGTGCCAGGCCAGTGTCAGTTGTGCATGAAATAAGCAAAATGAGGGAATGTAGACAGAGAGAGAAAAGTCCAGATACTAGATGCTAATGTTTTGCCCTGACTTTTGCCTCCCTTCTTCAATGCACACCAAAGTTATAAAAATGGCAGTGACACACACTTTCATGCAAAAACATTTTTTATGTTTCTTTTATTACAGTTCATCAGAATAGCAATTAAAAAAAGGAACCTAAATATACACTGGAATAAATATACCAGCTCACCCTGAGATCGTAATGAGACTCTAATTGAGTGCTTTATTAAAAGCAGGAGGCACTTGCATGGCAACGACGTTAAGCCTATAGATAAACCCGAGACTCGTGCTGGAATTAACTGTAAATTATGAATATGCATTTTGCCTAAAGAGCTTCATTAGTGTGATCAAGTGTATGAACTTTTTTTAGATTAAACTGGGATCTGGAAACAATTCACGTCACTAAACAATTAATAATTACTCCCTGTTCATTTAATAATGCTTGTGTAAAAATAAGCATATTTGATTAAAAATTCTATAATATATGGTGTTCAATATTAACAACTTACATTTCCAATGATTATCTAACATGGCTACCAGGGACCATATTTCCCACACTTTGCCTCGCTCTGATTCCGCACAATTATTCATACACATTTACACCCTATATAATGAGACTCCAGTTCACATACGAACTGTGAAGTATTTGCTCAGTTCCTATGTTTTTTATTACTGACATCATCATAAGATCATGAAGTTTAAACACATTTTTTTTAATTTTTGATTTGTTTTCAATTACGTGTCTCATGCCCTGATAATACTGTTAGATGATCACCTGACCTGTTTCTGTTCCTTGACTGTGTTTTACCACCTGTTTTTACTACCAGTTAAATTCATTTGTGTCAAATAAAAATCTTGAATCTATTTTGGATATGTTTACTGCAGAATAAATTGAGTATTTACCTGCATTTGCATCTGTTGGTCCTCTAGTTGATACCAAATGCTACACATTTATTGTAATATATATATATATATATATAAAATATATAATATATATATAATTACATGTACATGATGTCTAATTTGCTTATATCTACTTATGTTCTGTATCAATGCCATTTTTTCCCCTATTCTTATATACAGGTTCTCATACATTACCCCCTGCACCCTTTTTGGGCATCTCTGAAATAAAATAAGATAACAATAAACATATCACATTATATATACTTATAATCGATTCTGGTGCCAATGAATAGTCCAATATAATCACTATTTACATGGCTGGAAAAGTCAGTTGTTCCAAATATCTTTGGCTATATTCTGCATATTAGATTTAATTTTCATTATAGACCTTTTGCTCAAGACATTTGGTGCAACATTATAGTTACTTAATTCCGTATTAAAAGTGGTTCAAGGTGATTGAAGCAAATTAAGAGGAAACACACCCGATGCCTGATCCACCGTTTATCGTTACCGTCCTTCCCATCTCTCTTTCCTTTATTAGTGATGACACTTCCACACCCACCACCTTCCTGACTCCTCTTTAATTACTAATTTAAGAGAAATTATTGTCATTTCTTTCTATTTCCACAATTTTTCTCTCTGTTTCATTGATATGTGGGTGTTCTAGATTGCATTTATTTATTTATCTATTTCAAAATACACCATTTAAATACCTTCATTACACAATGTTAATGAACTAGTCTGTCACTGACATTTTTATTATGATTCATGTTTCAGCTTCATTCAGTGTACTGGTTGAACCTCTTCATCACAGTTGTTGATGAAGACTGAGTTTCTTACTTAATTATAAGTCAGCAGTTTAGCAATTAATTTTTACTATTCATTAAAAACCTCATGTTCTTTTAATATAAATAGTAGCTCAGTGGTTAAAGTTCTGGGTTATTGGAATGTTAGTGGTTTAAGCCCCAGCACCTCTACCAGGCCCTTGAGCAAGGCCCTTAAACCTCTCTGCTCCAGGTGTGCTGTATCAAGGCTGAAAAGTCTTTTTTTTTTTTTAAAAAAAGCTATTCTCCCCAAATCATTGTTGTTTTTTTAAAGCCCAATGTAAAGAACATTTAATTACTTTAGAATTTGGGAAGATTGTTTTTTCCAAAACATTAGGCTTGATTTTTCTGTTTCTGTGATGTTCTACATACTCACATTTATGCTAACTAGGCTAAATGATCAAATGTATTCATAGCATTGCTGATTCACTTTAAATTTGGATTAAATATGAGTTTATTTATATTAGTTGACACATTTAAAGATACCATGAAGAATGTGAAGGAGGCAGGTGATTGATTCAGATTTTTGTAAGAGACCTGTTGTGAAGGTTGTTCATTATAAATACATATTCATTGTAATGTGTGTGCTTTAATATTGAGTTCTGCATGACCTCTACCTTGGAGACGCCTCTCTTGTAATAGAGAAAGAAATAGTTTCTGTGATGTCCCAGGCCTACATTATCAAGCGTATTCATAGCATTGCTGATTCACTTTAAATTTTATTTAAATATGAATTTATTTATATTAGTTGACACATATAAAGGATGTGGTGAAGGAGGTGGTTGATTTTAGTAAGGGACTAAGTGTAAGTATGCATATTAATTGTGATGTGTGTGCTTTAATATTAAGTTTTGCATGGCCTCTACCTTGGCCAAGTCTCTCTTATATAGATCATTGATTTCAATGGGACTTCCTGGAAAAATCAAGGTGAAATAAAAAATAAACTGAATCCATAAATCTTAAACCTCACCAAGAGCTGAAAAAGTCAAAATGATGAATAAACGGTAATCACCTCATAAGCTTGGCATGCGTTAAATATTCCAGTAATGCAGCTCAGCCATGCAGCAGCTGCATAGCAGTGCATTGGTTATTATAAACACACATAAAAGCAACTCCTTGCACAGAGTGCCCCCCCCCCCCATTAAATGGCAAGTCTTAACATATGTATGTGTTCATTTATAGATTTTCTTTCTTCCACAAATATATCAGAAAATCTCATTACCAATATTGATTCAAAACCAATGAATGGAGGTTGATATTGACGTGTCTTTTAACATACATCTTCCAAACTCAAGAGCAAATTTTTAAATAGGATTTTCTAAAGTCAGCAGATTATTATGAAGAAAAAACACTGTTGTTAAAATCTATCTATACTGTGTATACTGGACATATACATACAAAGAATATTGTTCTCTAAAAAGTCTAAGTATTACGTGGTGAGAGCTACTTATGGTTATATAGATGTGTGTTGTGCAGAGAAATGAGGTAAAAATGTCAAGAGATCACATAGTAATTATACAGCAAGGTAGAGAATGAAGTACAAGGCAAGTGCCATGGTAGTGCAAATGACAAGGATCAAAGTCTGTAAACAGCAATTATAAAGTACAGTACAGCTGTTTTTTTTTATACATAGGCCGGTGATAAAATACACAGGTTTCTGTCTGGGATTAGTTTGGGGTCATAATGGTCATGTAAACTTCAGCACCTTGGTCAGAGCAGCTGATGGGATAAATCTGTTATTTCATT
Organism: Silurus lanzhouensis; assembly: GCA_039877035.1. NCBI lineage: Eukaryota > Metazoa > Chordata > Actinopteri > Siluriformes > Siluridae > Silurus > Silurus lanzhouensis. The sequence continues at coordinate 1,113,064 of JBCEWE010000492.1, read as the reverse complement.
AGTGAAAGCCTCATGTGGTTCTTGCCAGGTAAACAAACACAAAACAAAAAAAATGTAACTGATTTTAACAAATCCCGATCAAGAGAGTGTTGGTGTCATGTAATTACAGTGACGAGCTGTGCATTTCACATCTAGGCCTTCAGTGGTGTCGTAGCTGAATCAATTCACCTCCTAATACCATCATTATGACGCCAATATTGATTGTCTATAGAAACAATCAATATTATAAAGAAATGCAGTAGAACAGAGCGTTGCATCACAGACAGGAATCAGATACAGTGAGAATGAATGCCATTACTAAAGCAGGAAACCCAATGAACACAATCAACAAGTCTCATACATCATCTCTAGCTGAAGCATCGATTAACCTCATAAAATGATCCCTGGTTTTCCCTTTATTTTTGTGCATGTTTTTGTGCATTGCGGTTTTTCTGGGGATTTGAAACGAGGGTAAATGTGTGTTTTTCGTGCAAATTGTACAGAAAAGAAAACACAAAAGGAGAAACGGTTCATGAAAAAGCTTAACAACTGTTTTGAACAATTGTTTTGGCCGACCTTTTCTCATGATGTCCAGCTTTTCTTGAAAAGTCTGTCCTGTAAATGTCTTTGAAAGTGAGACCAAATTAATTTATTTTCCTCTATCAGCTATTAAATCCACTCAAATATATTTAAGCTTGTGCCGTTTGTTGCAGTTGCAGGTTGTGAGCTTTAATCAATCAAAGCACGTGAAAATGCCAACATTATAGAATAGCCTTTATTTGTCTCATATACATTACAGCACAGTGAAATTTGTTCATCACATATCCCAGCTTGCTCAGAAGCTGGTGTCAGAGCGCACAGAGGATTAAGGGCCTTGCTCAAGGGCCCAAAAGTGGCAGCTTGGCAAAACCAGGGCTTAAAACCCTCGACCTTACGATCAGTATCCTAGCGCCTTAACCACTGGAGCTACCACTCCCCTCATTATTGTACGCCTGCTAGATGGCCCTGCTGTCACGGACTTGAAATCTGATTGGTTAAAGATACAGCTTCATTCTTATTGTATGTACTGTATTCGCACTGCTAATTCTACAGGCCTGAAAGCTGACTCCTTTGACCTCGGCAACACGTGATGTAAAGCTGAATCTCCAACGTAATCTCGAACTCGATTAGAGAAACTCTATGAAATGAAAAGAATAGACAGTTGGGAGCAATTTAATACATTTTTAATGCACAGAAATATATTGAAATGTAAGTCAGTCTCTCTGATAGAGTTTAGGACATTTTATTTAGACTTTTTATTCTGAATTAAACAGGCAAGACAAGTTCAATTTAGCAAGCACAAACATAATAAATAACAGGCCAAAGATGAGTGATTAGCAAACAGTGGCACTAGCAAGAACAAACAAGATCAAGAAACAGGAACATGAAACAAATTGGTACAATGAAAATTTAATGTAATATTTTGCGAGAGACAGATGGACACAAAGGGGGTGTTTGAGCACAAACTCAAAAGGTAAATAGCTGTAGACAATAAGACACATTAACATGCTAAATTTCCCTTCGGGGATTAATAAAGTTAAAGTTGAAGTTGATGTTGTATCATTGCTGACCCTGCACTCTGACCACAGCTTCCTAACATCGCTGGGATACACCAAGAAATTATTTTATTGTGCTGTAATGTACACTATACAGACAAAATATTGTAGACACCTGACCATTAGATTGGTAAATGCGTTTTTGAACATATCGTTTCACATTTAGTCTTCATTTGCTGCTACAATAACCTCCACTCTTCTGGGAAGATGTTTCACTAGATGTTGGAGTGTGCTCGTGGAGATTTGTGCTCATTCAGTGACATCAGATACTGATGTAGGTGAGGTGAGGAGATATGGGGCGCAGTCGTGAACACCGACTGCGCCCCATATCTCCTCACCTCACCTACATCAGTCATTTATCATGTTCTATAGGGTTGATGTAAGAGCTCTATAGCAGATCTTCCACTCCAAACCATGTAAAGCAGATCTTCAAAGAGCTGGCTTTGTGCACAGTAGTATTGTCATGCTGGAACAAGTTTAAGTCTCCTAGTTCAAGTAAAGGAAAAATCTTCTTAAGGCATTCTATACAATTGAGTGCCTTCAAATTTGTGGTAACAATTTGGAAAAAAATATTGATGGATGGAAATGTCAGTTGTCCCAATATAGTGTATTTTAGAGGAAGTGGTAGCTCAGTGGTTGAGGCTCTGGGTTACTGATCGGAGGGTAGAGGTTTTAAGCCTCAGTATTGCCAAGATGCCCCAGAGTAAAACCCTCAACTCTCTCTGCCCTCTGCTCTCGCAGTCCACTGTGCTGTAATGTACATGTTAAAAGTAAAAAATCTTTTCACATGGCTACTTGAACACTCAAAATACCGAGGTGTGCTACAGTTTTGTAAGCCGACATGCAACTCTCGTTGTGAGAGGATAATCTCTGACAGTTCAGTTTTGACCGTATTGCAAAAAAAAACACAAAAACAAAAACTGTTTACTTAGTAGATCAGCATAATTTATAATCACGATTATTTCTAGCATAATTAAAGCGCCTGGCCAGCTGGTGCCTGGCCCCCTTGATTACTTCTCACAGCATTCTTTTATTCTTGTTTTTTTGTTTTGTTTCATTTTTGATATTAGATAAATACTTTGGAATGAATCTGTAAAATTAAGTGACAAAAACCAAAACGAAAAAAAGAAGTGTTCACATCTTCCAATACCCACACAGTAACAAATTCATCATGGGCACATGAGAGGGCAGACTATGAGATGGAGCAAGTAGATATTAATCAGCTCAGCCCTCAAATCGTCCCCTGATGCTCCGGTTTGGCCTGTAACACAAGCAAAGGGAACAATTCACTCTCATTTATCTCTGTCAAGGACGGGCTGTTCCTCAATCCACAACTCCGGGGTCAATATGACTGAAGACATCAGAGCGGCTCCTCTCTGGGGAATTGAGATCTGTTCGGCGCTTATGATGTAGTCATGAAGATTTATGACACTGTGAATGAGGCTTGACCGGAGGTCTTTGGGATATCCTCCTTCCCAACTGTGAAGATTATTCCTCACTGAAGCAGCAAACCAATTGACATTTTGGGATCAGTAGGTTAAAGAACATGCAGTGTCACTGAGATTAATAACTTTATTCACTTTCAGAAAGTTTTTTGTTGTTGTTATTTTTTTTCGACAATTGGGCAGGAGGGCTTCTCAGTAGGTTCTTCTGTTAACTACAAATACACTTTCTGCACATTTTGAACATCCCATTTCACATTTAGTTCCCATTTGCTCCTACAATAACCTTCACTCTTCTGGAAAGATCTTCCACTAGATTTTGTGGAGATTTGTGCACATTCTGACACAAGGGTGTTAGTAAAATCAGGTACTGATGAGGTGAAGTGGAGAGGACTAGGGTGCAGTCACCGTTCCAAATCATCCCAAAGTTGTTCAAGGTTGAATATCTTCATGGAGATGGTTTTGTACACAGGGCGTTGTCAATGCTGGAACAGGTTTGGGTCTCCTAGTTCAAGTGAAATTTTTACACTAGCACATCCAAAGAAATCCTATACATCTATATGCCTCCAACATTGTGGAGACAAAGTTTAAAGGAGGTGGTCACTCTGTGGTGAAGATGTTTGACTTCTGATCAAAAGGTCATGAGTTCATATCCCAGCACCACCAAGCTGCCACCTCTGGGCCCTTAATCAATGCCTTCAACTCTTTTCCATTTAATAAAGTAACTAAAAAGACAAAATGTAAGGATAAGGGCGTCTGCCAAATGGTGTACATGTAAATGAGAAGAACCACATATGGCTGAAAAGGTCAAGCGTTCCAATACCTCAGTCTTTGTATTGTATTGTTCTGCAGTGTTTATGTCTGCCAGGAAGTGCTGTTCCAGGAAAAGAAACATGGACAATGATAATGCTGTATGAACAACCATTCTAAGGCTGATTTTGCTTATTTTTCAATGAACACACTTTTTTTTGTTTTCTTCCTATTATACAGCCTTCCATCAATTTACTAACAATTACACTTGCAGTGGTGAACAGTAAGGAAGTAAATATAATCCATTACTTTACGTAAGTGGCTTTTTTTGTGTATCTTTATGCACACTATGTTTTGAACTCATTTCGATTGGCGCTTGGCTACTGATCACCAACATACAGTTCAGCATCAGTTCAACAGCAAGCAGAACATTTTGAGAGAAATAAATAATGGAAGAAACTCCAGACTCGAACTCGCCACAACACCCATGGCCTTGTTTGCATGCTTTTGTTAAGTAGTTAAAAAGAAGGTTTCGGGCGCATGATAATTTTAATAGATATCAATCAGTTTGATTCATTAATATTGTTCTATTATTAGACTGATGTGCTGAGAGTCACATTAGAGTCTTTTTACATAAACTAAGTTGATCAAGTAGAAATCATGTGACAAAAATGATAATAGGAACATTATAGCTATAATTAATCATAGTACTTTTGATACTTAAGTACATTTACAGGCAAATACTTTTGAAATCAAATGAAAGCTTAAACTACACAGTCACCCCACATCGTCACATATCGGCGTTGCCTCGGATGGCGTACACGTCCGACGCAGAAGGGAGCCCTTTTGCGTCGCTTTTCAACGTAGATGGTCGTCCTATACACTTCAATGCAAATCCCGTGTTGCTTTTCAACGTAGATGCCCGTCCTATACACTTCAATGCAAATCCCTCATCTTCGGATTAGGGTTAGGGTTTGGGTTAATTGCAACTGGAAACCCTAAAGATTTTTACAATGGTGGGGGTTCACAACAGGGGAGAACAGGTAGAAATTCAGTTCCTAGCAACTTTCTGTTTGACACATCTACTAAAAAACACAACATTCTTTGCTTATCTCAGCTCCTATCTGGGTTCTCTGATGCACCTTTATACTCAGAGACCCATCTTTTTGGGAGTTTTCAATGCTAATCGGTGCTGCAATTCCCAGGGATGTGACCATTCGTAGAAATCAAATTTGTTAGCCAAAAAAAAGGAAATTACAAAAACTAAAAAAATAAGCAATATGAGTCTCTGAATGAAACTATGAATGAATCTGACCAGTCTACAGACTCAAAAGAAAATTTGTGTCAAATTGGTTAATCCAAATATACCACCATTAATAATAGATTTAAACCATTTTATTACATGGCTACATCTATTACCTTTCTGTGTAGAGGCCTCTGGTCTTCACACCACATCATTAGCTAATACATCAGCACCACATCGATTTGCTAATATTGCTGGAGTGTGACTTTAAAGAAGCATAAAATGTCTGCAGTTGGAGGTAATTATTACCGTTTGCCTACAGTACACTTGAGACCTAACAGGCAGGCAGGTCTCTGGGTGAAACAACTCTTTCAATGCTAATGACAATAATCTTCACAAAGTTATAATAAAACAGAGCAGTGTATGAAAGCAAACCACTTGCAAGAAACCTGCTAACTATTTTATAGGAAAACATGAAAACTCAGGTGCTATATGAGATAACCACCCATGTCTTTTATCTTAAGTTAGGTGCCTAAAAACTGCAAGGTTGAAAGCACCCAAATATGATAGGAGCCAACTTATCACAAATACATCTCTTTAAGATGCAAACATTGTAAAAGGGATCAACTTAAAATGATAAGGAACAATCTTATAGGCACAAAACTAATACATTATATAACATTAAAACCCAAATGTCCATTGCTAAAAGTGCTATACAAATAAAAATTTAAGTGAATAATAATACAAACATCAAAAGAGCAATTGGATAAATTTGACTGTAGAATACACACATTTTTTTTGGCTTCATTGGTAAACAATACTAGCTAATTATTTAAAGACAAACAAACAAAAAATAATTAAATTTAATTAATTTTTATTTGTAAAGCACTTGGACATCTAAACAACAGGTCTGAAAACACGACCAGGCAGTGGGCACTTAAAGCTTGTTTACTCTACTGTCAAAACCGAAGGTCCAAGATGTACCATGCAAACACAAGGCAGTGATGAGGAAGCGTGTAATCTCTACAATTTCCTGTGGCAAGATAAATAAATAATAGCCTGGAATAAACTGACAACATCTTCATATTAGGTACTTCTTTGGATTTAATATGTTTAATACACTTGAGATTGTGTTGCTGGCTGTGTGTGTGTGTGTGTGTGTGTGTGTGTGTGTATGTGTGTGTGTGTGTGTGTGTGTGTGTGTGTGTGTAGAAAGGATCCTTGTGCTGGTTTTACAAATCTCCATTGCTGCATTGTTTGTCTGCACTGAGCCATTAAAAGGAATACACACACACACACACACACACACACACACACACACACACACACACACACACACACACACACACACACACACACACAAAAGCATCCTGGGATCTACAGTAAAACAAAAAAGCAAAAGTGCATCACTATTGGATAATAAAAGGGTCTTAAAATGATTTCCAATAAACAAATAACAAAGAAAATACATATATTCACACTTCACAAGTTTTTAACATTCTAACCAACATGCACATAAACAAATATGTATTCTTTATGCAAATGTTATGTTTATCATTAGTGAAAACAAACTCAACATACAGCATAAAAAAGTATGGTGTTTTAAATGACGTAAATCAACAAACAGAACATTTGCTATGTTTCCACACGGACGGTTTTAATTGCCGGATGTGTGCATTATAGCGATTTTGGTGCTGATTTAAAACTTGGCGCATCAGTAAAACAAATGTTTAGTGAAATATTTCTAAAAAATTTTAGTGAAAAATCTCTTTCCCAGTATAGTTCCTTATTATTTTTTTTATATCTGAGTAAAGAAAGGGTGTCATGAGTAAATGTGTGTTGTGTTATGGTTTTAATTTCATCAGTTTTAAAAAAATGGCCAAACAGAATTGCGTGCTGCATTAATAGTGAGTTAATAAAATTTGTTCCAATAAATTGAATTAGAAAACTTGAATTAATTTTGACAGCCCTAATATATATATGTGTGTGTGTGTGTTTGTGTGTGTGTGTGTGTGTGTGTATGTATGTGTGTATGTGTCTGTACACACATGTCTGCCCTATTACTGGTGAACTGGAAAGTGTTGTTAATTATTCTAAATTTTTTTCTTAATTGTGCAGCTTCATATCCCAGGCTTATATCCATGCTAAAAAGACATGTCTTAAACAAATCCACCTTATTTTCTGTTCAATTGTTGTGGTAAAATTTATAAATAAAAATGACATGTTGGTATTACCTGTGGCACAAGTAACACTGCTTCATCTAATCATAGTATCCTTGAAAATGTTCTAACAACATCATATTTCCAATTGCTTTATTTCTTATTTGATGCAGCCATTAAAAATGTTTTTTTAAATTCTTGTCATTTGAAAAAATTTTTCTCCCTTCATTATCTTTTGAATAGCTTTAATTGCTTTAAAATTCTTACTATCAAAACTAAAAAAAGAAAAAAGAGCTAGTGTGACTATAGATATATAATGAGATACAGCTCTGCCAACAACCCGGATGAAACTGAGTGTTCAAGAGTAGCTAAAGGGTATCTATGACTATAATGCAAACACCACCATGCTTCACTGTGGAAATTAAATCAAATCAAATCTTTTTACTTGTTACTATTTACTATTACTATTTTATTTGTATAGCCCATTTAGCAATGGACATTGCCCTTAAGCAGCTTTACAGAAATAAATAGATTACAAAAATAAGTTTTAGAATGAATAAGTTTATTCCTAATGAGTCAGCCAAAGTGAACAGTTTGAAGGTAAAACTTCTTGAAATGGCATGAGGAAGAAACCTTGAGAGGTACCAGACTCAAAAGGTACTCCATGTTTGTCTGGTGACTCTAAATAACTATTCATTAACCCTTATGCATTCATTAAAATAAATAAATAAATAAATAAATAAATAAATAAATAAATAAATTCTTTGCAATAGCAAATGACCACAGTTGCAAAAGGTTTCCAAATGAAGACAGCTTCAGGACCTAAGGAGCATATGTAGTGACAAGACTCCCTATGGCAGAATAACAATAAAGGATATATACAGTGCCCTCCACAATTATTGGCACCCCTGTTTAAGATGTGGTCGTGGACTTCAAAAAATTCTCCTTTTTTTTTTAAACAACATAGAACCCAAATGCAAAAAAAGAGAAAAATCCAACCTTTTATTTAAGTACATTACTTTGGTGGTAAAAAAAATCACACATTTAGAAAAAAAAAAAACTTGAAATCATGTGTGCCACAATTATTGGCACCCCTGATGTTAATACTTTGTACAACCTCCTTTTGCCAACAAGACAGCACTTAATCTCCTCCTATAACATTTCACAAGATTGGAGAACACAGAGAGAGGGATTTTTGACTATTCATCTTTGCACAATCTTTCTAGATCATCCAGTGTCCTGGGTAATCTCTTATGCACTCTTCTCTTTAGCTCGCCCCACAGGTTTTCGATTGGGTTGAGGTCTGGGGACTGAGATGGCCATGGGAGGACCTTGAGTTTGTGACTGCTGAACCACTTTTGTGTAGATTTTGCCACATGTTTTGGATCATTATCCTGCTGAAAGACCCAATGACGACCCATCTTCAGCTTTCTGGCAGAGGCCATCAGGTTTTTATTTAAAATATCCTGGTACTTCAAAGCGTTCATAATGCCATGCACCCTAACAAGGTTCCCAGGGCCTTTGGAAGAGAAACAGGCCCACAGCATCACAGATCCTCCACCATACTTCACGGTGGGCATGAGGTGCTTTTCGGCATACTCATCTTTTGTTTTACGCCAGACCCACTTAGAGTGTTTGTTGCCAAAAAGCTCAATCTTAGTCTCATCTGACCAAAGCACACGATCCCAGTTGAAGTCCCAGTACCGCTTAGCAAACTCCAGACGTTTACGTTTGTGAGTGTTAGTGAGAAAAGGCTTTTTCCTTGCATGCCTCCCAAACAGCTTGTTGGCATGTAGAGAGCATCTGATGGTTGTTTTGGAGACTCTGTGACCCCAAGATGCCACTCTTTGATGCAATTCTGTGACGGTGAGCTTGGGAAATTTTTTACTTCTCTTACCATCCTCCTCACTGTGCGTTGTGGCAAGATAAACTTGGGACCTCTTCCAGCCTTGTTTGTCACTGTTCCAGTTGTTTTAAACTTCTTAATGATTCCTCTGACTGTAGATACCGGCAAGTTAAGGCGAGTGGCTATTTTCTTGTAGCCATTGCCTGACTTATGAAGGTCGACACACATCTGCCTTACTTGAATGGTGTGTTCTCTTGTCTTTGCCATGTTGACAAATGGGTAAGAGAATTAGGCCTCTGTGTCACGTCATATTTATACCCCAGGGAAACAGGAAATCATGAATTACTAATTAAAAGTCCCTAGATACCCTGACCAACCTTAGCAACTACAGAAAAATATATTAAAAAAAAAAAAAAAAAAAATTTTTCAGAGGAATTGTTAGGGGTGCCAATAATTGTGGGACACATGATTTCAAGTTTTTTTTTTTCTAAATGTATGATTTTTTTTACCACCAAAGTTATGTACTTAAATGAAAGGTTGGATTTTTCTCTTTTTTTGCATTTGGGTTCTATGTTGTTTTTAAAAAAAGAAGAATTTTTAGAAGTCCACGACCACATCTTAAACAGGGGTGCCAATAATTGTGGAGGGCACTGTACATTGCTGTTAGGTGATGAGCAGTGTTGGGTTTCCACTAAATAATAATCAAATAGATGCATTTTGGTTTAAACCAAATAATGTTTCCTGAGTTTCTCCAGCATTAAATTGCAAAATAGCATTCTTCAAACTATTATTTATTATGTGAACTACTTGAAGCACACTTTGTATATTTCTCCATCTGAATCATTCACTAAGCATTTACACTCAGTTCTAACTTCAAAACAGAACTTTCAGTAATTGCAGAGGTTTTTTTTTTTTTCCCTGTTGAAATGACGTCCGGAAAATGACAAAGAAATGACATCTCCCGTGAAGAAAACGTCCTTCATATCAGAAAAGAAAATCGACAAGCTTCCTTTTCCACGCGACTCTCTAGCGCTGCTGTTCTGAGCTTGAATAAACCTGTACTTTTTTCCTTTTTTTTTGTCAAGATAGCTCCTTTCACTGCTTTTTGTTATACGCAAGGTCTCAGCATGAGGCGCTAGCTTGAGTGAAGAAAAGGCATCGATGGGGTAGCTTGTGAACAGCTTTTGGCTCATTGCATTTGGCTCATTGCATTATACACATAGAAAAGGGTCTATGATATATTTCTATATAATGTACAGTGCAAAAGTTGAAATGCAGACCTGCCTAAAAAAAGAAAGTAAGAATGATTTTTAACAACTAATTCTTAGTTTTTTATTAATTAGCAAAATGCAAAGGAAGCTAATGGAAGAAAAATCAAAATCCGATCAATATTTGGTGTGACCACCATTTGGCTTTCAATTCTAACACTTGCACAAAGTCAGGGATTTTGTTGGACCAGAGTCAGGTGTATGATTCACCAATTCTACCAAACATGTGCTAATAATCTCCAACTTCATATGTAGATTAAAAGACAGACATTAGCTAAAACAGAAACAGCTGTGTAGGAGCTTCAATCTGTTTAAGGAACAGCCAAATTGTACTAAGGTGAAGCTGTGGAAGATAAACAAGACACAAGGTAGTTCTACTGCATCAGAAAGGTCTTTCCAAGGTAAAGATTTCAAGATGTTCTGCTCAAGCTATTTAAAAGAAGCACAAAGAAATAATGTAAAGGACCGCAGACATAGTATAATTATATATAACTTGCAATTTTAAGGTGATTTACTTTCTGTGAACTACATACAGCCATAACAGGCCATAATTAGCTAATGAAAAAGAGAAAGTGAATGAATAAAATAATACCAGCAAATGACCAACAGAATTGTAGCTTGATGGGAAAAACATTTCAGTTAAAAAATAAATAAATGTTGTGTTTCTGTGTATTTCCATAAACATCTTTATTCAGTGTTACTGTTCTGAAAGGGGAATTGCATCAGTTACTGCTGCCTGTGTAAAGAAAAATAAAGTTGCTCTCCTGAAGTCTACGCTTATGTTTACTTGCTCCCTGGGGCCTCCAAGGGCTCATCTAAATAAGTTCACTTGAGTTAAAGTATTGAAACAGCCCTTAGGATAAAGTGACTGGAATATCCCAAAAGGCAGCGTGAAAACCAGCACTGCGATCCAGTGCAAATCTTTATTTAAAACAGGGACTGAAAAACATTCAAGAAATACACTATATGGCCAGGTTTTGTGGACACATGACAAGATATGTACTTTTTGACCACCCCATTTCACATTCAGTCTACATTTGCTTGTAGAATATCTCTTCTGGAGCTTTAATAATAATAATAATAATTCATTACATTTATATAGCGCTTTTCTGCAGCACTCAAAGCGCTTTTACATATGAAAGGGGGGATTCTCCTCAACCACCACCAATGTGCAGCATCCACCTGGATGATGCGACGGCAGCCATATTGCGCCAGAACGCCCACCACACACCAGCATATTAGTGGAGAGGAGTGATATAGCCAATTAATATGAGGGGATGATTAGTAGGCCAGCAGGCAAGTTTGGCCACAGAGAGTCAGGACCTCGGTTTAACGTCTCATCCGAAGGACGGACGTTAAACCGAGGTCTAACGTCCACTTTAGAAGTACGGAGAAAACATACATTCCTGTCTCAAGGCCTCGTCCTGGGAGCTCCTTGTCGTTGCGTGACGCTAACGACAGCTGCATCCCTCATGGGGTGGGGAGCGGTCATGAGTGGCCGCTCCGCCCAAGGTCTGTGGGACAAGTCACTGGTGCTGAAAGATCAGTGTGGATGGAGGAGACCCACTGCCTCTTTGGAGGCCCCAACAGCTGCAGGGCACTGCTCCAGCTGCTCTGGGAGGGTCAGAGACCAGCCTTGAGAGACTGGTACCCCTAAGAGATTTTCTGTCAGCTTGGGAAGGCCTGCCATATGTATTTTGGTGGGTCCTGCAGACAATAGAGAAGGGCTACTCGATTCAGTTCGGATCCCCTCCGCCCCGGTTTAACGGGTTGTGTCCTAAGGAAAGGGGCCATTGAGGTGGTTCCTCCCTTGGTCAGAGAGTCAGGCTACAACAGCCAGTACTTCGTTGTTCTGATGGTGGAATGCAGCCGATCCTAGATCTACACTCTTTGAAACGCTCATTTAAGAGGCTCAGGTTTAAGATGCTCACTCTCAAGGAGATTGTGTCTCAGATCGAATCCAAGGACTGGTTTGTCACGTTAGATCTAAGAGATGCCTATTTCCACATAGCCATCATTCCTTTTCACAGGAGGTTTCTGAGGTTTGCTTTCAGGGGCGAAGCTTAGCACTCTTACCCCGCACCTTCACCAAGTGCATGAATGCTGCTCTAGCCCCGCTACAGCTTCAGGGCACCTTCTTGGGCGTAATGTGGGACTCGACCATGTTGCAGGCATAATTGTCTCCTGCCCAGATCGAAGTCATCCTCACTGCAGACAAGAGAGTAAAAGTAGCTAAGCAGTCATTTACTGTGAGGCAGTTCCACAGGCTGCTCTGTCTCAAGGCCACTTGGCCTCCTCCATTTAAAATGCCCTTTCAGTGGTGGCTCAGAGGCAAAAGTTTCTCCCGAAAGGGCAATCTGTTCCATACTATCACAGTCTTGCGGCAAGCCTTAGAAGTATTGAGAGAAACTACCTTCCTGTCTCAAGGCCCTGTCCTGGGAGCTCATGATGCGTGATGCTAACAACGGATGCATCCCTCACGGGGTGGGGATTGGTCATGAGTGGCACAAGTCACATCTTTCATGGCACATAAACTGCATGAAACTGGAACACCTCCACTGAGACCTGAGAGGTCGCCACATGTTGGTCTGTACGGACATGTTGGTGGTCTCATACATTAACCGCCAGGGGGTCTCCGGTCTCGCACCCTGTACAGGCTGGCACGGCAGACCCTCCTATGGTCCCAGGGAAAATTCCTTTCATTAAGAGCAGTTTACATCCGGGGCCGGTTGAACTAGAATGTGGATGCCCTTTTGAGGCAAGGGTCGAGGCCCGGGGAACGAAGGCTACATTCTGAGGTGGTAAAGCAAATATGGCAGTGATATTACAGAGCCCAGGTGGATCTGTTTGCAACTCAGCAGACTTCGCACTGTTCCCTCTGGTTCTCTCTCTCTCTCTCTCTCTCTCTCTCTCTCTCTCTCTCTCTCTCTCTCTCTCTCTCTCTCTCACCTAGCCCCATTTGGGCTGGACGCCATGGTGCAGATGTGGCCGAGGCTACATCTGTACGCCTTTCCCCCTATCGTGCTGGTCCTGGGAGTTCTGGGAACTCCTGGGAGTTCCTGGGAGTTCTTGTATGCCACTAAATGGCATCTATTCACCATGTGGTGTTTGACCCAGTTAACTGCCTGGTTGGTTCAGTTCTGGAGTTCCTGCAGGAACAGTTTGCCACAACCCTGAAGGTTTACGTGTCCGCTATCGCAGCTTATTGTACCCCGCCAGTGGGGCAGTCGCTGGGGAAACACCCCCAAATAACACGTTTCCTATGCGGCACCCGGAGGCTGAGGCCTGGGACCCAACCCAGAGTGCCTGTGTGAGACTGGGCCGCTGTGCTGGTGGCTCTATCTGAGCCTTCCTTTGAGCCCTTGGCCGACATGGCCCTTAGGTATCTGTCAGTTATGACCACCTTTCTCCACCTTTCTCCCGTTTCTCCTCTACAGGCTCTTTCTGTGGGCTCGTCTATCCTGGAGTTTAACCCTGGCATGGCCAGTGCTATTCTATACCCCAAAACGGGGTATGTGCCTAAGGTGCCTTTGGCCCTCTCACGACCTGTCATTTTGCAGGCATTCTGCCCTTCTCCTTTTTTAGCCCCTAACCAGAAAAAGCAAAATTGTGTTAATGCGAATCACTGTGAGCATTGGACATATACCTCCTCAGGACGAGTCCGTAGAGGAAGTCGGAGCAGCTGTTAGTCTGCTATAGCCCTCACAGGAAAGGTTTGCCAGCTAATAAGCAGATGCTCAGGAGATGGATTCTGGATGCCATTTGTCTGTGTTATGAGTCTTTTGGTATTCCCACTCCTTTCGGATTTAAGGCTCGTTCCACTTCTACAACCTGGTCCGCTGGAGTGTCCCTCCAGGACATTTGTAATGCTGCGGGTTGGTATACCCCGCTGACTTTTGTCAGATTCTACGACCTCGACATAAGAGCCACTCTGTCCTGCATGCAGGTTGTGCTCAGACACACAAGGCAGGGACTAGTCAGTATGGCGTGATTGGACACTCGTTCCCAAAGCATTTTCTATTCAGCTCCAGTTCCTGAAAGGGAACATCACTAGTTTACGTAGGTAATCCTAGTTCCCTGAGGGAACGAGAGCTGCGTCAGCGTGCCATACTCCCTGCATCCCTGCAGCACTTACCTCCTCTTTTTTTAGAAGCTGATGTCGATCCCATTTTGTAGCTTTCTTGGTTTGCACGATGTCGCAGCCAATGACGTCACGACTGCCTATTGGCCAGATTTTCCATGTGATTTATAGCATGAACAACGCGAGGCGTTCCCAAAGCGTTTTTGACACAGCTCTCGTTGCCTGGGGGAACTAGGGTTACCTACTTAACCTAGTGACGATCATCTTCCACTCCAACCTATGGAGCTAGCTTTGTGCATAAATGTCATGCTGGAACAGGTTTGCATCTCCTAGTAAAAAGTAGTAAATTTTTCATGCTACTTTGGTTTCTGGGGAAGAACCACACATAGCTGGAAGAGACAGCTGTCCCAATACTTTTGTACAAAAAATAAAATAAAATAATCCTGATAGAAAATTCCCCATGTTGTGTTTCAACATCTCAATATTACCCACTGTTTTGATTTGTGTATCCAGCAGCCCAGAGTGGTCTTTTTTATAATAAATGGAGCGCAGGCATATGCGTCGACGATCATCATTCATTTTATAGCTTACCAAAGGTGGAAGAAAATGTAAACTGTAAATAATGGGGTAAAAAAAAAAGTGCCCTCATTCACCTCCTCCTCCTCATGCTCCACTCTTTACCCACCATTATTCACCCTCCAAAGTCCAGAGTCAGCTAAAGAAGCAATTCCTGAGGACCTACTTTCCCTTTTCCCTGCTCCTCATCCACTCGGAATATAAAATATTAATTACGTGTGAGGTGAAGGTCCATTGCATCTATTGCATTTTTTTTCCCAGCCAGACGTTTTCCCCAGGTATCTAATGAATATGCAGCATGCTGTTAGTCGGTGTAGGGAAGCGGGGCGTAGGGCCATCGTTAAGAGCTGCAGCGTTAATCAGACAAAAAGCAGCGTCACGTTAATGAGGTTTGATGTGCTTTCAAGAAATATTTATGACAGGATTTTAAACCTTGCACTAATCGCTTTTTCTTTCTGTGCAATACAAATCTCTAATATTTCTCCTTCTATTTCTATTTCTATCTTTGTCTTTATTGTTCAATAAAGATTAATTCCCAACAGACACTTTTGCACGAACCCCTTCATTTTCTGAATGAAATGACAACAAGCACCAATTTCATGTCAAGGGAACTTCCCCTCTTTTTAATGCCATCTTTGAGATTCCACATGGACATTTTCTTTACCTCGTTTGTGTCCTGATCTTGATGTTTGCAGGAAGAGATTAATATTAGTACCTTAAACCTTCAATTATGTAGACACTGATTCCAATTTGATTGCTATAATGCATTAAACAACATACTTTTTTCTCACAAATCAGCTTTCCTGGGATAAATATATATCAATGGCAGGCTGGATATTTCACACCGAGGCCTTCAGTGGTACCTGAATCAATCCACCTCATAATACCATCATTATGATGCCTCAGTTATAGAAATCATCAATATTTTAGAGATACAAGAAACATCATCTCTTGAAGAAACATCAATATTACCCTTATAAAATGACCCCAGGTTTTTTGTAAATTTTTTCAAATTCATTAAAGTTTTCCTGGGGATTTGAAATAAAGGCAAATTGTGGGTTTTTGTTTTTTAAATTGTAAAAGTTACTAATTGAATACATATTCATTGACAAAAATATACTAAAGAGTATATAATTGTTTGTGATAGAGTCAGCAAGGTCTTCTTTGCTTACCTGAAGTCTGACGGCCCACCATTGAGATACGAGGTGGTGTCAAAAAGATTTGAGGCAAGCTCTGTGTACAAGAAAGGGCTTTACTCATCTACGTTTTCACACCATCCTTTTTAAAATAGTCCTTTTGCACAGCAATACGGCGCTCCCAGCATGCCTGCCACTTCTGGAACGTGTCCTGTAAGTCTTCTTCTCAAAGCGTTTCAAGCACCTTCTCAGATTCATGCTGGATCTCCGCAATGGTGTCAAAACGGTGAGCGAATCATCATCTTCGGGAAGAGAGCAAAGTCTGCATGAGCCAAATCCGGCAAGTAGGGTGGGTGTCCAAGTGAGATCATGTGGATTGTTTTTTGACGAATATCATAGACAAGTTGTCAAATGGTTTTGACATTTTCAGGGGTTGAGCTTGTTGACGGTCTTCCTGATCATGTGATGAAATCCAAGACGTGGTAACCCACATGGTCAGAATAGCACCAGTTACCACCATTAGTCTGAAAACTTTTTGACTCCACCTCATACTGGAGACATAAAGCAATTCCCCATGACCTGCACATCACAAATCAGACCTCAGTCCAATCAGAGATATTACTTCAGCCAGAAATGGGTTTTGATAAGAGCTCAGATATGATTTATTGATTTGTCAATTTGCAGCCAGTTGCTGAGTGATGCAAGGCTGATGTATAAATTCTCAGTTGAAGCTCGCAGATGAGTTGGAAATGGTGTCGATGATATCAGGCTCGAACACTCATTCACACGAGGACGAGCCGAGGGCTATATCTCAGGCTATACGGTGGCAACTTGTGAGTTGGTGAGCATTCAGAGAAAAAAAATACAAACAAAAAAATAAAGAAATAAACAAATATCACAGTGAAGATAATGAAAATGATGGGAATCGAAAATAATACAAAAAGAGAAGAAACGACCACGCGGAGGCGTTCGGACGGGGAGACGCCGTATAGCAAACGATTTATAAGAGAAGGCGAAGGAGTCGGATGTTATCAGTTAATTTCACTCAAATCCTGAGGCAAATCTTTGAAAATAATTTAAGGCAATGCATTTCATTTCCTAGCCCAGAAAAGGAACAATCGTTTTTTTTTTTTTTTTTTTTTTTTTTTTTTTTTTTTATCAAGCCAGCATCCCGGCGAGGACGTTGCTTTCGGGTCACCGGAAACTCCTTAGGGAAAATAAATAAATAAATAAATAAATAAATAAATAAATAAATAAACAAACAAACAAACAAACAAACAAATAAATAAATGACTGGTTGAAGAAAAGGATTATTTTATAGAATTATTCGAAGCTCCTGGGAAAAGAATTGGGAAGGAATTTGCTGTAACCTTTCCAAAAAAGAAAAAGATAAAGATATATGTATTGCATGAAAAGAATTATTCAAGCCTTTAATATTCAACTGTTTTATTAAGAGATAAGGACAGACACAGAAGCAAATGAAATATGCAGGGGAAAATAAAAGGAACCCCTCCCACACACACACTTTCATTTTCTTCCCGTTTTCCGTTGGGAGCATGGACGATTGGAGACAGGAAATGGCTAGATATATACGCTTTTGTCCCGAGACCAACAAGGTTGCACTGCTGGGTCGTCTTCTCCATGATGGATGTTGGAGAAAAAACAAACAGGCGGGGTTCGATCAGTCCACTTTATAGGAGGTGCGTACACCACAGGGAATGGACGGATTGCCCTGTAGCCAAACGCCCGTCTTCTCATGATGGTCTATCACTTTTAGATTTCATCAACCTTGTGTATCCCCACATAGCAGTTCCACATATCCTGTACATTTATCTCACTACATATTCCTGCCCAGGGTCATCCGTTGTCCCATGGTTAGCACAGGTAGCACAAAAAAGGACCCTGAATAACCCGATTGCATCAGCAGCAACAATGATATCCGTGTCTGCCACTGATCCACATCAAAGGTATCACAAAAAATTAGACAGAACATCAGCATCACTTAAATGAAAGTGACTACGAGTATATGCAAGCTCTGCCTGCTGTATTTTTTAATGCATTCTAGTATACGCTTATATAAGCTAAGCAACAGCGTATATGTGTAGAAGAACAGTGAAGATGATCTCCTGTGGTGACACCCGAAAGAAGAAGACGATTGCTTATACTATCATGTACTTATATGGTTACTTAAGTGATTATATAGAACACTACATCTTATACAGAGAATATATTACAAATGATACAAAGTTATTGCATTAAGATTCTAGGATTCATATCAAGTTCATCGGAAATAAATCCACTTTAAATTATAAATAATATATGCTATATGGACAAACGTTTGTGGACAGTGTCGGAACTCAGCTCAGAGCCCGTCTCTGAGAAGACACATTTGCAGGTCGCTTACACTCCCTTTTCTTGCAGCTTAGATTTTGATATAACCAACAAATAATAAATTATTAGTAAATAGTAAATTATACTCCCAGGTACTTAGACGTAAAAAGTAAGCATTAGATTTGTTATATTGTTTTAGTTTAGCTAGTTAACATGTAAATACCATTAAAATGCTAATTCCAAATGGTAACGTAGTAGCAAGATAGTTTAGTGAAACAAAACTAAAATTTTATTTGCTATTACTTTATATAAAAATGTAACTTTACCAAAATGAAGATGCTTTCAGTCATGGAGGAGAAAAACAGCTTTATTGCAGTCACTCATCACGTCCTACAAGTTCTTAGGAGGCACATCCCAAACACGAGTTGACTGACGCTAGCAAGTGCAAAATCCAATCTAAAAACCTTTGTACTTCAATCATTAACAGGTAGTCATTGACTTTACAACCATTACATTTTTGGCGTACGACAGTGCGTACCAGCTTCCGGCATAATTTCACAGTACTGTACATATAGCCTACTCTACTTATGACCAAATGGTGTTACGACTGTCGTACGCCGCGGCTACACCGCTAGCCGTGGCGTACGACAGTGCGTACCAGCTTCCGGCATCATTTCACAGTACTGTACATATAGCCTACTCTAATTACGACCAAATCGTGTTACGACCGGTCTGTCGGTCACAATCGTGGTCGTAAGTCGACGACTACCTGTACATATTTCTCCCAGATTCCTTCTCTACTTTTAAAGTCTCATTTATATCAGTCGCATATTCGGATAATTCAACAATTTCTTGATTGGAAGTCTCGCTAATCTCCTCCTTGTCATAGTTACATATTTATATAATTTTATCTGTTGCGATACCCGGTTTAAAAACATCAATTGTTTTTCTTGCACCCAAGCAAAATGTCTTCACTTTTCTGATGCCATACTCAGTTTTAAAACATTTAGTTTTTCTGGTCTTCAATGTCTAAGTGCTACCGATTTACACCTCCCATTTTGTGTTTTTAATACTACTGCTACTAAAGACTGAATTACTTTAATTATATATAGTTTAATGCGTAAAGCTCGCGTACTGCTTGGCGCAAAAGTGAAGGTTATATTGTGCCATATGCTTTTATGCTTATTGCCTTACATAAAGCTTGATTATGTTTCATAACTAAGTATCTCTACATAAAAACTGTTTATTATGAGATTAATAATGCTGAAATTAAGGCTGAATGCTAAGAAGATGCTAGATAATATTGGCCCAAGTTATTTTAATGCTAAGTAAAGCTAGCCTAAACTTATTTTCTCAAAGAAATTTCTACAACACCTGACTATAAGATTTGTATGTGCTTTTTGAAGGTTATTATTTTTTCATAATATCTTCTGCTCTTAAGGGATGATGTTCCACTGGATTTTGCTTAAGTCAGGGTAAGACAGGTACTGATGTAGGTGAGGTGAGAAGGTCTGAGGTGAAGTCAGCGTTCACATTCATCATGTTCAACAGGGCTGAGGTTAGAGCTTTACAGCAGGAGATCTTCCAGTCCAATCCATGTTAAACATTTCTTCATGGAGATGGCTTTGTCATACTATGAAAATGTCATGCTAGCACATCTAAAACTGTCCAATACAATTGTGTGCCTCCAGTTTGGGATAAAATACACATATGGTTGGACAAGTCTATGTAGTTTACATGTGTCAGGATTTTTTTGACGAAAAGTGTAGAGAATTGATTATATCCATAGCAACAATACTCACATGCATTATTCATCATCCTGCAATGTGCATAAGTTTATTGAATGTCATGTGACCTGCAGACATCATTGGACATATTTGCAATCGTCCCCCATCAGCTGAAAACATTTTTCTGCCATAATGTGTCGAAATTGACCTTAATAACAGCTACGATCATCTCCACACCATGGTTTATTCATCATAACTTCTGCGAATTATGCGAGAAACCTCGCCAAAGAACACTTGAACAGATGTTTCCTCTCGCCCAAGATCGGACTAAGTGCTGAGCGATGCAATTCCCCATGTATAAATTTTCAGATTATGCTCAAATCTTGATAATATCAAACTAACACCCACCTCACATGCAGACGAGATGCCGATACGACGTTGCGGAATAAACTTGCTGTCACTGCAAATAGTTTGGAAATTAGATGCTTGGAGGTGATAGAAAATGATTCAACTCAGCAAAGATCCACAACGGTTATGGCGTGGCATTCGATTAGCAGCAGATCCAGAAGAAAACGAGGTTGATCTGATCAGCTAATGTCACTCTGAATTAGAATATATTTCGACATTTCCCGACATTTCGGCAATCAAAGAGCAAACTTTTAGCAGCTTGGAAACGATCAGGTACAACATGGGTAAAAATATAGGATTTTTCTGAATCCTATTAGAACTTTTCTTCAAAACAAAAGACAAAAGTATTAATTACACCATAAACTTGTCATGTATTTGGGTTCAAATCATGAGAGGGGAAAAGGATACGAAGGTTTTCTACATACCATACTTGACTCTGCTAAATTTATTTTGCTCTATTAAAGATAAAAAAGAAAATATAACTGATGCACGTCACCGTTTTGATGGGTTTTTTGTTATCTTTCACCATTTTACAATTACAATGCAATTTATAATCCAATCTAAAAAAAACTCACACTTTGTACTTTGATCAGTTACATATTTTTTCCCAGATTCCTTTTACTTTTAAAGTCTTGTTTACCTCATTCGCATAATCCATCAATTTATTTGTCTTTATTGGAAGTCACGCTAATCTCCTCCTTGTCCTATTTACAAATCTGTTGCGATACCCGCTTTAAAAACATCAATTGTTTTCCTTTCACCCAGGCAAAATGTCTTCACTTTTCTGATGCCATACTCAGTTTTTCTGGTCTTTGACGTCTAAGTGCTACTGATTTACACCTCCCATTTGGTGTTTTTCATAAAACTGCTACTAAAAATGTAATTACTTTAATTATATATAGTTTAATGGGTAAAGCTCACGTACGGCTTAGCGCAAAAGTGAAGGTTAATTTTGTGCCATATGTTTTTATGCTTATTGCCCTAAATTAAGCTTGAATATGTTTCATAACTAAGTTTCTCCACATAATAAGTGTTAGATGATAACTTCTGAGATTAATAATGCTGAAATTAAAGCTGAATGCTAAGTGGATGCTGGATGATATAAGTTGTTTTAATGCTAAGTAAAGCTGGCCTAAACTTATTTTCTCAAAAATTTCTCTACAACATAGTCAACATATTTTGCTCTATTAAAGATAAAAAGAAAACCAAAGCACATGTCTGTTTTGATGGGTTATTTTTTTAAATTTTATCTTTTTAACATTTACACTTTTTACAATTCTGCCTACATTTCAGCTAAACAATGGTTTTTTTATTCCAAATTCATGCTACTTTCATGTATTTATTTATGTTCAGTTTGATCCGACTCGAAAGCCTGTCTATTTTAAAGATTTCCCCAAACTGTAATACGTTTAACATACTGGGACTGCACAATTCTTAATTCTCAGAACTTTTAATACCATTGCACTTAGTAGTTGGTTTGAAAGAGGCAGATGTAAAGTATATGAAGACGGATGATCCGCTGTGACGCCCCCTAATGGGAGAAGCCGAAAGAAGAACAAGAAGCACTCAGTACTTTGCACCCTACTCACTTACTATTTATCCTTGCGTACACCTAATATACAGTACATTGTACTTGTTATCCTCCATCTTTCATAATTATTTTACAATAATACCCCATGCTATGTCATTAATTATGAGCATTTATATATATATATATATACATTGCAAAAAAGAGCACATGTGTCAGACTGTCGATCTCTTTGTGCTTTTAAAAAGCATATATAGTGATCCATATGCAGTTCTTGAACCGAAGCTAGAATGTCAGATAAAGCACACACACACACACACACACACACACACACACACACACACACACACACACACACACACACACACACACACATACATACACACACACGCACACAGACGCATCTGCACACACTTGTAAATAATTATATTCTTATGCCTCATTGTTGCTTTTCTCTCCTTTTTCTTCTTTGTTTTTTTTTTTATATTTTTTTCTGTTTAATATTTAATGTTTAATATTGCTGTAGTTTGCCTGGAGCCTCACTTAAGAAATTCATTGTACAAACTGTCACTGACATCTGTACATATGACAAATAAAACTTGAAATGTTTTAGTGATTTTGCATTCTTCATAAGTATTCACACCCCCTTAACTTGTATGAACACATAAAGCGGCTCCAGAAGTGAAATAACAAAGTTGTTTGAAAGGGTGGGGGAAAAAAAAATCTGTATAAATTACAAATTTACTTTAACAAATAAATAAATGTCAGGGCATAAGTATTCACCCCCATTGAATTGTATTGAATGAATTGTATGAACTCATGAGAACCGAAATTAAGTAAAATAACTTTATTGAAGTGTGAAGAAAAGAAATATGTATGTATTCCAAAATTACTTTATTTAAAAATTGTTGCCAGTGCAGAAGCTTTCACCCCTTAAACACTTGTATGATCCCATAAAAAGAGATTTTGAGTGGCTCCTGAAGTGAAATAAAATGATATTAAAATGTGTGAAAAATAAATGTTTATGAATTCCAAAATCACTTCATAAAAAGCTTTGAAGTTGCCAATGCACAAGTATTTACCCCCATGAATTTGTATGAACTTGCTGAACAGAAATTAAAGTATACTAGCCCCACACTTTAAAACAATAGTAGTTAACTTTGGGGAAAGAAAATGTGTATAATTTCAAAGAAGACTTATTCCAAATTGAATAATCAAACAAAAAAAATTTTTAAGTTGCCACTGCACAAGTATTCACCCCCATGAATCTATATGAATTTGCTGAAACAAGCTGGATCTTGCTGGGGAAAAACATATTAGCAAAATTTATTACAAATTGTAAATAAAAAAAATTATATATAAAGTCAAATATTGCCATTGCATAAGTATTTGCCCCTCTTTAAAATTGCCCTGGTTGTCATTATAAATGAAATTTGAAAGTTGTGAAGCATTCAGGCCCTCACAGACTGTTCATGTTCAAGCCATTAGACTCTTCACCACATACACATTGGACTGATACACAGTCTCTGTGTAGTGCTCGATGTTGCACAGTCACTGCGGTATTCTCTCATTGTACTGTGTTGTGTTCTTTGCACTAAACGTTGTTTGAACACGTCTGCATGTTCTAGCTAGTTTTGTCTCATCGCGTGTTTATATATATATATATATTGTTTTATGTAGTGACTTGGTCCTGAAGGAACTTTGTTTCTTTCTGAGTACTGTAACAAATTTATATAGTAGAAATGACAATAAAAGCCAGTTGATTTGACTTGAAATACATACACCTGTTTTTGGAAATCATTAATATTCACATTATTTGGCAGATGACTTTATTCAGAGCGACTTTCATTCATACACCAAGCAGCTTTTGAATTAAGGGCTTTACTCAGGGGCCCAGGAGCTGCAGCTGAGTGTGGCTGGGATTTGTCCAAAGTTCAATGCCTTAACCATTAAGGTACCACCACTCACATTTTACGACTGTGCATCATGTAGACCAAAGATTTACTGAATGACAAATTTCCCAAATGAATCAGGCCCTGCTTAGTGGAGGAAGTCCACCAAGCCTCAGTGACTAGGCAATAAGTTTGAGTCTCTATTAATGAATACATTTACACTGGTACACTAGATTACAATCTTAAAAAAATCAGACTACAACTCTGTTGAGAGATTGCGAGGTGTGATGAGGTCTCTGAGGTAAGAGAATGCTGCTCTATTTTTGGCCTTGTAGGCAATCATCAATGTTTTAAATCTGATATGTGCAGCTACTGGAAGCCAGTGGAGGGAGCAGCTGTGGAGTGGTGTGGGAGAACTTGGGCTGGTCACTAGCAGGCGTCCAGTCACGTCTGCATTTACACGTCCTTTGATTGGATGGTCACTAGTCAAAGCTCGCAACCTGCATCTGAAGCAAACTGCACAAGCTCATATATATTCATGTGGATTAAACAGCTGTGTTTTTTTTATTCCACAAGACTGACAGATCAGAAAATGTATATGGTTGCAGTTACACTTACATTTACCTATTTTCATGAAAAAAAAAACAAAACAATATATTTGTTAATTTCATCCCGATGGGAATTTAATAATCTGAAAGATTCAGGTAATAATTAAATACACATAAACTACTTAATGTAAAAGCTGAAATGATTTATAATTATGCAAATTTACAAGATGGACTTTTCAAGAAAAGCGGGACATTGTGAAAAGTTTTTTCATAAACCGCTACAACTTTTGCGTTTTCTTTCCTGTAGAATTTGCACAAAAACACAATTTGCCTCTTGCCAATTTTCTCTAGGAAAACCATAAGGCACTTAAAAAATGCAAAAAACTTTTTATGAGGTTAATATCGCTGATTCTGCTATAGATGATGTATGCGGGATTGCGTTTCTCGCTTTAGTAATGGCTTTCATTCTCGCTGTATGCGATTCAAGTCAAGTCAAGAAACTTTTATTGTGATTTCAACCTTATATTGCTGACACAGTACAGAGTGAAATGAGACAATGTTTCTCCAGAACCCTGGTGCTACATAAAAACAACATAGAGCGACATTAAACAATATAGAGCTACAATAACAGAACACAGAGCTATGGACTAAAATAAATTGTCTTCACCACATAAAGTGCAAGATAAGACAGTGTAGGACAGATACACCAAACACAAAATAGCAGTAAACCTACAGTATATGTTATGCAGTGCAATGTGCAAAAAAGAGAACTATTCCTGTTCATTGATTCTGTCTGTTATACTGTGTTTCTCTATAATATTGTTGGTTTCTATAGCCGTGAGTCATAATAGTGGTATAAAGAGGTGGATTGATTCCTGTAGGACACCACTGAACTGGATGCTAGCACCACTAGGCGAAATCATTTGTGGGGGTAAATACTTTTGCACAGTCACAGTTTTTTAACACCAGATCTGTTTTCATGAATAAAGCTTGTTATTTCATCCTAATGAGAGTTTAATATTCTGAAAGATTCAGGAAATAATTGTATACGCATATGCTAATTACTGTACAAGCTGAAATGATGAATAATTAAGCAAAAAAAAAAAAAAGTGACATCAAATTGAGCAAATTTTATTTTTTAAGAATCTCAGTGTCTCACATACTTCGTCATTTCTTGTCCTCTTCTAATTAAATTTCTGTTTTTCTAGAACCAAATCAGATGCGCACAAAAGTGTCGATTTGTATATTAATTTTTTTTTCTTTTTTGCACAGTGCACACACTCGTGTCACATCCACCCATCCTGCATCCTTCATCACTCTTGGTACCCAGCGATGGTTGCTAAGCAATAATCTCCCCCAAGATACTGTTACCAGACACAAATCTTATTAGTGATTTTATTATTCTGATGTTTTAAGGATGAAAGCCATGAATAGTTCTTCGGAACTCAAAGGAAAATATGTGACAAATATTCAGGGAGGAAATGATACCGATTCTGACCAAATACAGAACAGATATACTTTCACAAAGGCAAATGAGGTGATCATGAAGACCACCAGAAAGCTTTTAGGTGTACTGTCTACCATCGAACGCTCGACGCTGGATCCTGCAATGAAATAAAGAACCTTTATAACAAAGACAAGTTAATTTCATATAATTAGGTCTGTACTTTTATCTCGAGCTTCTGGGCTGAATTTAACAATGTGTGAAATAATATTATTATTTATTTATTTTTTTTTCGGGTTCAGGTGAGATTAGTAAATTATTTTACTTTTGCCAGTTTTTAGGTACATCTTAACCTTAAAAAGACAGAAAACATTTTCAACTTATATACTTGCAGATTTACAACTAACTAACTAAATAACAAACTAACATTTAAACAAAATTATTAAATAAACAAATACATAAATGCATTGCCCTTATCCTTTATAAAGAAAAATATGAAATGGAAAAAAAGAAAAAGAAAATGCAATGCTTTGAGATTATTGTTAACATAAAAACAAAACGATTGAGCAAACAAATAATCAAGCAGTGCATTGCGATTATTCTTTGTATGTAAAAATACAATAAATAAACAAACAAATAAGAGACAAATGCATAAAAACACAAATAATACGATGCCTTATCCTTAACATACATTTATTTTAACAAACAAAATAATAAACAAATAAATGCAATGCCTTGCTGTGATCCTTTCTATAAAAAGAAAAGGAATAATAAATAAACAATAAATAAACAATTATTAAACAAATTCTTAAAAACATAAATAATACAATTATCCTAACAATGGAAACTAAGAAATATATAAATAAACAAACAAACAAATCATAAACAATGCCTCATCCATTGTGCAAAAGATACATTTGTAAGTACATAAATAAATGAAGAAAGAAAGAAAGAAAGAAAGAAAGAAAGAAAGAAAGAAAGAAAGAAAGAAAGAAAGAAAGAAAGAAAGAAAGAAACTTTTCAAGATGAAAGAAAAAGAATAAAGAAAAAATGTCAAAGTCTACAGAATTTGTCCTCTGCTTCAGTCATATCCAATTTTACACCACTGGGAGTGTCGTGACCCATTTCCTACTCTGTCAAAGCGTTCATTGACCTGAACATCAGCACAACAATGTTGTGATTCACAACGGAAAAGAATATTAAGAAAAAGATAGAGAGAGAGAGAGAGAGAGAGAGAGAGAGAGAGAGAGAGAGAGAGAGAGAGAGAAGGAAATAATAATCTCATGCACATTTATACACATTTAGTAAGTAAGTCATTGTTAATATTTGGAAGACCTTCCTCTTGTTTCTTTGATTTCTAGAATGCCTATAAGATGTTAATATATGGCTTATGCAGTATGTCATTACCTGTCTGTTGAAGTGTTCTATGGTATTAGTCCTGCTTCCCTAAACAGCAGGGAATATAAACCCTAAATGTATATAGCTAACAAATTACTTGTTTTATTTCCAAATTAAGGATAGTTTTAGTTAGGATCCTGTCCAGTTTGTCGATATACATAACTACCTCCTTGATTAAATGATAGAATATACCAGCCATAGAATCTTTATAAATTGTGAATAAAAACCACAAAAAAAAAACATTGTATTCACAACAGAACATCAAATGTTTAAAGTGAGGAAATGAATTAATTTAAGGAAAAACTAAGGTAATTTTTTACGTCTCTAAAAATTTGGGACGGGGCAAAAAAGTCTGGAAAAAATGTGTTATTAAAAACATACGTAAAAAGACTAATGAGATTAATTGACAAAAGGTCAGTTAGCCGATTGAGTATAAATAGTGTATCTTAAAAAGGTACACTCTCAAAAGTAAAGATGGGCAAATCTTCACAAATCTGTAAAAGACTGCGTCTACAGAATAATGTTCAACATAAAATTGCAAAACAGTTAAATATCCCGTCAAATACAGTACATATATTTTATACAATTCAAAGAATCTCTGTGCATAAGCGACAAGGAAGAAAATGTATATTGGATGCCCGTGATCATCGGGCCCTCAAGGCATTTATAACAGTTATGATTCTGTAATGGAAAATCACTGCATGGGCTCATTACCACCCGCAGTAATCATTGTTTGTGGATGCAGTTTTCCATGTTAAATCTCATATCACGCAAAAAAGAAGGCATCCATGAACATGTCAAAATTGCCTAAAACTTTTGCACAGCACTGTACATGCCAATTAGCATGAACGTGCATCAGGTGCACGAAAAAACAAGTGACACTGGATTTCAGTGTTTTGTGGGAAATTTAGTCCTTGCCCATAATCTTGAAATCTATCTTTTTTTGGCTTATTCTGTGTGAATTCTTGAACTTCTGGAACTCTTTTAAGAGTTTCTCAGTCTCTGGAATCCTCAAACCCAGCCTTTTCTCATCAGTATGATGCTTCTATTTAATTGGCTGATGAGATCTGCATGAGCGTACAGGTGTTTCTAATACACTGCATTTTATCTAAAAAATACTCAAATGATGTGGCGTTCAGAAATTTTTGCTTCGTAGTGTATGCATAAAAAGAAACACCAGATGGCAATTAACAGGCTTTTAATATTTTTTTTTCCAATCTGTTTTGATATGTATTTATTATGGACTGATAAATCCTACTGATGCGGTTATTCCAAAAGCCTGTACTTCCACAGCTGGTGTTGGGAAAAAACATTTAGTGAAAGCATTAATATTGGTGTACGATAAAATAACTTAAATCCCCTAAATATTCATGACCAAACAAATATATTTCCGTTCTAAATAAGACACAGTATATTGCCAAATGTTTGCGAACACCTGCTTGTAAGTACGGAATGTGCTTTTTGCATCACATTTTACATTTGTTCCCAATTTGCTATTATAATTCCCTCCACTCTTCTGGGAAGATGCTTTACTAGTTATGGAGTGTGCTTATTGACATTTGTGTTCATCAGCCACAAGAGTGCTGGTTAAGTGCTGGTGTACAGTAGGTGAGGTGAGGAGACCTGGCCAATTCATCCGAAAGGTGTTCAGTAGGGTTGAGATTAGAGCTCTATAGCAGGCCACTCAAAATCTTCCTCTCCAAAGCATGTAAACCAGATCTACAGGTTTGGGTTTCCAAGTTCAAGTGAAGGGAAAATGTAATGCTTCTGCATCCAGAGACAATTGTGTGCCTCAAGCTTTGTGGAAACTGCTTGGAAAAGAACCGTATATAACTAGAAGTCAGGTGTCCCAATACGTATGTTCATAAAGTGTATAAACAGCAGTTATTCCTAAGCAACTTGCTTGCAATATTTACAGAATCACAATTATGCTGAGTCAATCCACGCAAATCCCAACTTGGTCCACACCTCAGAAGATCGACACGAGGTAATAATCTCAGTTTGAGTGGAAATGGTGAGAGATTAAGGTTAGAGAAGGTCTACTCCAAACCGAAGAGAGAGTTGTAGTCAGCTAGATGAAAGCCACAGCGAAGTTCATCTGGAGCATATAAAAGAGCCGTGAAGCAGAAAACGAAACCCAAACGACGTAAAAGCGACTTGTCTCTGCCTCCCACTCTCTGTTGGAATCACTTTCTCACTTTCTTTCCTCAGTTTAGCCGAAGCTTTCTCATATCCCGAGGACAAGCCTGAGATTGTTTCTGCAGATTTTCTCGCACTTCACACATTCGCACCAAACGGATCTCGACAGAGTCACAAAATAAAACACCTGTAGAAATGTACCGTGAGGCTGATCGCTAGTGTGCCATCGTTAGCTGAAGTGTCAGTTTATTAGGTACATATTTCTGGAGGAATGCATGCAGAAAGGAAAGAAAGAAAGAAAGAAAGAAAGAAAGAAAGAAAGAAAGAAAGAAAGAAAGAAAGAAAGAAAGAGAGAGAAGTATAAAAAAGTGAATAAAAGAAAGAAGAAGTATAAAAAAGTGAATGAAAGAAAGAAGGAGAAGTATAAAAAAGTGAATGAAAGAAACAAAGAAAAAAAGGAAAGGAGAAAAAAAAGGAAAGAAAGACCAATGCTTTGTGAATATCTTTTATAAGCAAACATTGCTTTAAATAAACAATTAAACGTAATTAGAAAGAAAGAAAGAAAAAACAAAAGAATGTTTATCTAGTGATATAACGTGGTATATCTATAGCAGCTCACTCACCTGCAGGCTTTATGAGTTTCCTCATGTGCAGCTCTGAGGCTTTATTGTTGGAGTTGTTCCCAGTTGTGCTGAGTGTTTGTTTGTTTGTTTGATCCTGACTACAATTGTGTCTGCTAAGTTGAATTTTCAATTAAAGAAATTTAACACAGAAGTGGAAGTAAAAAAGTACAAATACTTTGTAACTGTACTTAAGTAGATTTTTCTGGTATCAGTACTTTACTCTGACAACGTTTTACTTTTTTTCATTACATTTTTACACAAATATCTGTACTTTTTACTTCTTTTTCTTCTTCTTTCGGCTTCTCCCATTAGGGGGCGCCACAGCGGATCATCTGTCTCTATACCCCATGTCCTCTACATCTGCCTCTTTTACACCAACTACCTGCATGTCTTCCCTCACCACATCCATAAACCTCCTCCTTGGTCTTCTCTGCTGGCCTAAACACAAGCATTGAACTACATTTTCAACCTAAATTCTACTATGTTTTTTTTAAATGTTATTATTAATTCTCTTTATTTCCTAGTGTTTCTCTTGGCTGCACTGCTTCCAGTACGTGTATGTGGATGTTAAAGTTTTTGTTCAATCAGATTTCAGCCTCAATGTGCTGCCATGTCAATCTAATCTGCCCAGGGCCTTCAGAATCAGTAGTGCTGGCCAATGTACCTTAATCTATATTAGCAATAGGACTGTTTCTTTAACCAATCACATTTAAAATTCACTACACTGGTAGCTGGCCCAGAATAACGTCAGCATTTTTCCGTCCTCCGATTGGTTGGTTTGAAACACGTCTGTAGCACACATTGACACATCCGAGTTTTACGGCCACAATCATTTATAGTGGAAGAGAAATTGATTTTGGACATATTTAAAAATCAATTTTCAAGGCGGACTTTTCCAGAAAAACTAGACATCATGAGAAGAAGTCGGCCAACCCCGAAGCTAGCTAGCTTGTCTTAGCCCAGGAAAGGGTTCATTCAACACTTGCAGAGAAGTGCCTACAAGTGGTACCACTAGCTTACAGCCCCTAAGGAGCAGTGCAAATTATGAGTCTGCATCTCTGGTGAGTAGGTTGTATTTAATTTACATTTTGAATGTTTTTGTCATGTTATTAGACACATATTGATTCTGAACTGCTTCAGATGATGTAGGTGGCACAGGTGCTGTTGTAGTGTGTCCTGTAGAAGTGTAGCGTTATCTTAACTATGTTTATTGCTTTAGTAGAAATGGTATTCAACCTAAATTTGCAGCCCCAATATGCCTCTCTCTCTGTAATGCCACATATTCTTATATTGCATTTTTGTACAGTATTGATGGTTTCTATAATTGCAACATGATAGTGGTGGTATTAAGAGATGAATTTAGTCGGGTAAGTCCTCAATGAAGGCCCAAGTACCAAATGCATGGCCCGCCACTGCCTCATACAATACCACAACTCCTCTCTCGGCACTCTCTTGTACGGTTTCTTTAAATCCACAAACACACAATGCAACTCCTATTAAACTTCTCTATACTTCTTCATCAACATTTTCAAAGCAAATAATGCATCTTTGGTGCTCTTCCTCGGCATGAAACCAAGCTGTTTCTTATCGATAGTCACCTCTTCCCTCAGCTTGGCTTCCATTACTCTTTCTTATAACTTCATAGTGTGACTGATCAACTCAATTCCCCTGTAGTTACTGCAGGTCTGCACATCTCCCTCATTCTTAAAGATCGGTACCAGCACATTCCTTTACTATTCCTCAGGCATCCTCTCACCTTCCAGAATCTTGTTAAACAATCTGGTTAAAAACTCCACTGCCATCTCTCCTAAACATCTCCATGCTTTTTACCGGTATGTCATCTGGTCCAACCCACTTTTCACACTTCATCCTCTTAATCGCTGCTTTCACTTCCTCCTTACTAATCCTATCCACTTCCTGCTTCACTATCTCCACATTATCCACCCTTCTCTCTCTCTCATTTTCCTCATTGATCAGCTGCTCAACATACTCCCTCCATCTTCTCAACACACTCTCCTCACTAGTCAACACATTTCCATCTTCATGCTTTATTACTCTAACTTGCAGCAAATCTTTCCCAGCTCGGTTCCTTTGCCTGGCCAATCGCTACAAATCCTTTTCTTCTTTCTTAGTGTCCAACCTCTCATACAGCTCCTCATATACATTTTCCTTGGCTTTCGCCACATCCCTCTTTACCTCTTTGCTACTGAATCTTCTTGTATTCCTGCCTACTTTTCTCATCACTCTGTCGATCCCAATTCTGTTTCTCCAACCTCTTTCTACTTATGCTTTCCTGCGCTTCCTCATTTCACCACCACGTCTCTTTGTCTTCCTTTCTATTTTCAGATGTCACACCAAGAACCTTTCTAGCTGTTTCCCTTATTACTTCTGCAGTAGTGGCCCAATCATCCAGCACCTCTTCACCAAGACCGAGCCCCTGTCTGACCTCTTCCCTGAATCTCACACTACAGTCTTCCTCCTTCAGTTTCCAC
Organism: Silurus lanzhouensis; assembly: GCA_039877035.1. Classification (NCBI taxonomy): domain Eukaryota; kingdom Metazoa; phylum Chordata; class Actinopteri; order Siluriformes; family Siluridae; genus Silurus; species Silurus lanzhouensis. The sequence continues at coordinate 1,080,459 of JBCEWE010000492.1, read as the reverse complement.
TATCTTATTCTTCTTTCAGTCCTCACGCTTTTCCTCTTCTTTTTCACCTCCAAAACTATCCTACAGACCACCATCCAATTCTGTCTAGCTACACTGTCCCCTGCCAACACCTTACAGTCTTTAATCTCCTTCAGGTTGCATCTCCTACATAGAACATAGTCCACCTGTGTGCACTTTCCTTCACTCTTATACGCCACCCTATGATCCTCCTTCTTCTTAAAATATGTATTTACCACTGCCAGTTCCATCCTTTTAGCAAAATCGACCACCATCTACCCTCAATCAGCAAACATTCCTAGGTACAACATCTACCACTTCATCTAACTTACTCCAGAATTTTTCCTTCTCCTCCATCTCACAACTCACTTGTGGAGCATAAGCACTGATGACATTTATCATCATACCTTCAACTTCCACCTTCACAATCATCACCCTATCAGAAAGTCTCTTCATCTCCACTACACTCTTACTGTACTCTTCCTTCAGAATCACTCCTACACCATTTCTCTTTCCATCCACACCATGATAGAACAGTTTAAACCCACCTCCAATGTTCCTGGCCTTACTCCCTTCCCACTTGGTCTCCTGAACACACAACATATCTACCTTTCTCCTCTCCATCATATCAGCTATCGGCTCTGTGGACATCTTCCTCCACTCCTCCTTCTCCTTTAACAAATAGTAGCCCAATTTCCACTGGTACCCTGTTGGCTAACGATACCTGTGGTTGGTAACCCGGGCCTCAACTGATCCAGTATGAAATTTTGATTTGTGATCTGCATGGTTGAGATGGCACATGTTTAACGCTGGATTCCTTTCAGAACACAACCCTCCCCATTTATCGGGGCTTGGAACCGGCAATAAGAGTGCACTGGCTTGTGGAACTCCAATGGCTGGGCTTCATATTGGTTCTACTACCTATGATTAAAAATTGAGTAGCAGAGCCTGGGCATTTGATAGCACCTCTACCCAATCACATGAAGAAGAATTTTTTTTTTCTAAATGTATGAGTCAAACTTAATTATTAACATTGCATTAACATACTGCCAGCATTTAGTACCACAATTCATACTGGAATCTAAATGTTTGTTTTGAATTCATTTTTATGTCTTAAGAGATCAATTGCAGCTTATTAAATTCCAGTGCTTGGTTATAAATTCTCTTATTCTTCCTGTCCTCATAGAAGAGTAAGAGCTTTGTAATGTCTAGCAATTTTAGATTTTTTAATGTTAGACATTTAGATTGGAAAAAGACTTATTTGTTGCACAATGATTCCACAATGGGGTCGTGAAAAAAGATCCTATTGTGTATGTATTTGCCACATATGTATTATGCATAGTGAAATTCTTTGCATATTTAAGGCTGTCAGGACTGGGGTAAGAGTGCAGGGTCAAACATAACACAATGGCCCTCGAGCAGAGTGAGTTAAGGGCCTTACTTGATCGCCCCAACCTTCCAAGCATCAGCCCAAAGCCAAAACCACGGAGCCCCCAATTAACCCGTACTGTGAAACAATATGCTGATAAAAATGTATAAAATTAGCATCAAGTAAAAATCAGAAATTTCTTTCAAATAAGCCAAATAATATCAAATATCATGATTTTTTTTCCTTCTCTGACTATTTAAGAATTCATCTTTTTGCCCATTCAAGCATTTAATTTTTTTTTTTGCCAAAAAAGTAAATTTTAAACTGACATTTTTTAGATTCCATTAAATATTTTTTCATTCAGTAGGTGTCAGGTGTGAGCCTTAGATCTGTGCGGATGTGAGGACTGATAAACGTGGGCGAGGGAGCCACTGTTGGACATCAGTGTCATCTTTGTGCCAAACGAAGAAATGTTTTTTTCCCAAAAAAGATTTAATAGCTAGCAGTGCCATTATGTTTCCGCTTTTGCAGCAATTCAACCACATTTCTTTTTTTTTATATTATAAATGATCAGTTTGAATATAATAATGTGATTCATCTCTCTGAGGAGCGTTTAAAGGGTCCACTGTGGAGAACTACAGAATAGAGCTTTCCTATTAGAGAAGTCCAAGTTCAAGTTGAACTACTATACAGAATCACTGAGCTATTCAAATATTAAAATCATTGAAGAGCCATTTTTCCAGATTTTATACATCAGCTCAGTGAATTAATTTGGTGGCATTAACAAAAAAAATATATTTAAAAAAAAATTATGAAAAACACATTTCTTTACATGCTGGTGATGTAAAAATGAAAATCCTGATTATGTCATTAAAATTATTTCTTTAAATCAAGCACATATACATAAAACCAACTCCAGGAAGATATGTTTTGCATGCGTTGGAGTGGAAGATCTCCTGCTATAGAGCTCTGACCTCAACCCTATTGAACCCCTTTGGGATGAATGTGAACATTGAGTGCCCCCAGACCACCTCACCTACAACAATATGTGACTTAAAACAAATCACAAAATCTAGTAGGAGATTTTCCAGAAGAGTGGACGTTATTATAAAAGTAAATGTGGACTAAATGTGGAATGGGATGTTTAAAAAAACAAATGAATCTTATGTTCAGGTGTCCACAAACTTTTGTTCTTATAGAGTAGCTGTGTAAATCACTGACACATACACACATCTGATTTAACTTTACATTTACAATACAGCATAAGAAACAAAACCATCACCTTTCTTTACTTTTTTCTTTACTATATATATATATATATATATATATATATATATATATATATATATATATATATATATATATATATATTTGCAAAAAAGAGCACATGTGTCGGACTGTCGATCTCTTTGTGCTTTCAAAAAGCATGTAGTGATCCATATGAAGCTCTTGGACCGAAGCCAGCATGTCAGATAAAGCCACTGATGGATTACGGTCTCACTGTCTTGTGTTGTTTGCACTGAATGTTGCACATGTGCACTTTATGCATTGTCCTTTTTAGTCTTTTTGCATTATCTTCTGTTTGTTTTGTGTTGTTTTAAGTAGCATCTTGGTCCTGGTGGAACGTTGTTTCGTTTCACTTTGTATTGTATGGATAAAATGACAATAAAAGCCCACTTGATTTCACTTCATTTGATGCAGAAAGACAAATTCTAATCATTTTCCTCAAATCTGTGTGTTACCTTCCAGAATGCTGTAAAATTTACAGCATTTGGCAGATGCCCTTAAACAGAGTGACTTATATTTACCTCACTCAACTATGAGGTTAAAGTCTTTGCTCAGAAGCCCAGGAGAAGCAGCTTGGTGTGGCTGGTATTTAAACATGACTTTTGGATTCAAAGTCCAATGTATTAAACACTAAGTTTGCACCACCCCCTTACTCGTACCCAGAGTTCTTACTTGTACCCTGATCATACTGCACGGTGTCCTTAACTATTATGTAACAATAAGGATTCCTATGTCAGGACCTTCCTGTTTCACGGGTTTACTTCCAGTTTCGCGACACGCACTTCCGGCACTTGTCGGCAGCCATCTTGCTGTTTTTTCTGCACCACCCTGTATTTATGGACGAGAAAGACTTTGTTAAAATAACATTAACTCTGTGCCAGATTAGGTCACTGGCTCATTAAGGCTTTGTGATTATTTTTGCCACCCTGCCTGTTCTGGTTCCTTGTTTGGATTCTGTACTGTATTTTGGTTTCACTCTGTCTTTATTGCTTCGTTTGCTGTGCCAGATATTTGGACGTTTTTTTCGACTTCTGATTTTGCCTCCCCCTGCGTTACTGTGTGCTCTCGGATTTTGGACCGTTTGTGAACTGTGTTTTCCCCCTGCCTGTTCTTTCATTAAACACTGCATTTCTGAACTCTCCATTTGCGTCCTGCATTTGTGTCCTTCCACTCAACATTTCTGACAACCTAATGCATGCTTTTTTCTTCCACCCTGTTGCCACCCGACCCCCCATCCATTCTATTGGGTTAAACATGTTCCTGAGTTACCAATGATCCTGTTCCTTTCTTCCATCAGGACATCAGTTCTTTTCTATTGAAGACCACTCGCTGCTGCTAAAGATCCAGGAGGTTAATGTAGACGGTTAAACTCAAGAACCATAAAGATGGATTTGGACTGTAATTAGTATAAACAGTCTGCTACAATGGCGTAGGGCTGCAGTTGGTATGAACAGTTATTCATTAAAGTAGGGCTGTGAAGATTCCTCGAGTAACTTGAGTAATTCGATTACAAAAATTCATTGAGGCAAATTAATTTGCCTCGATCCTTCATTTAGTCTATTTAACTAAACACAGAAGATTGTTTTTCACGGACAATTATTGCTGGCGCACCACTTGCTAAACTCTGTAGCCCTCTAGACAGGTAACATAGAAAACGCTGCAGAATGAAAAAATTGAGGAACCTTGAGAAAACAGCGAAAAGAAAAGAAAATGACAACGTTTGGGATCATTTCAAACTAAAACAACGTAAACACTAAAAACGTTAACCGCACTTTACAGATTAATTAGAAATAGATTTTTTGAAATATTTTTATAATATATATATATATACACACAGCGCGGTCAAAATGTCCCTCCGCAGTGTAGAGCAGGTAGTGGAGCAAGTTTTTAAAGCTAGCGATAAATACACAGATTTTGTTTGTGGAAAATTTCGAACAGCTTTCCGGAGACAAGAATATCACATCACGATACTGTGCAAGATTTAACTAATAAATACATGAGTGAGAATACAGGTAGTCGTCGACTTACGACCACGATTGGGACCGACAGACCGGTCGTAACACGATTTGGTCATAAGTAGAGTAGACTATACAGTACTGTGAAATGATGCCGGAAGCTGGTACGCACTGTCGATTGTGGTCGTAAAGTTGAATGGTCGTAAGTTGCATGGGTCGTAAGTCGACGACTACCTGTAATTGAGTTTCATTAAATAAATAGTTTCCCATAACCTACTCTACACGGCCACTGCAGAGGGACTTTTTAACGCAACTATGGCTAATAAATGCATTAAATGGGTTTAGTTTTCACCGATATTCATCAGCAATAAAAATTTCAATTTTTCTAAAAAGAAAAACAAACCACTTGTTCATTACTTTAAAAGATCAGTTTTATTTTCTTTTTTTTTGTATTGCTGTTAATAAAGAAAAAGTACTTATCCGATTTCTTGATTAATCGATGGAATACTAAAATAATCGATAGCAGCAGCTCTACATTCGATTCTCCATTAATTAATAAGTGATGGAACTGTAATAAATGGACATTCAGGGTCACCCAGATATGGATCGATTTCCTTTAGAGTTCCTCTCAATGTTTCTTTTATCTCAAGGAGTTTTTTCTTGGCATTGTTGTCACTTGTTTGCTCAATAATAAATAATAATAATACATTTTATTTACAGGTGCATTTCAAAACCCTCGAGGACTCCATCTAGAGTGATAATCATAATAAAAATCAAGACAAACAACAAACAGCTGTTTAACTGTAGTCCAAATGTGGTCAAACAGTCACTTTCTCAAATAGACTGTAGAAGAGAATTCCAAAAATGAGAAGCAGCCCAAATAAATGCTCTAGACCCTAGATAGTGACTAAACGAACAGAAGGTACAATGTGGGAAACATATGAAGAAGATCTGACAGTCGGTATTTGAGCATGAAGTCAGAGTGATATGAGGGTGCAGGATTAGCTTTAAAATTGAGAAGCAGAATCTTGTACACTACTGGATATTTAAAAAGAAGCCAGTGTAGAAGATAGAGAACGGCTCTAGGTTACGAATGTAACTTTGGTTCCCTCGAGGGAACGAGACGCTGCGTTGTAACGCTTTGGGAACGCCCAAACAAACGCAGCTCGAGTTCCCGAATGGGAACAGGACAGATCTGCTTGATGGAGGAGGGTCTGGTAATTATATGGCTTATAACCTGAAGTTTAGGGACAAACGTATGAGTTTAACAGGTTTATGAACTAATTTATAAAAGTTAGATTTATCATTATTTTTAATTCTCTAAAACTGCTTCAGGATATATTTTTCCATCTTTCAAATCTTTGCGAATCAAACAGAATTAAACTGAATTTTTTTAACAAGCAAAACAAACAAACAAACAAACAAACAAACAAACAAACAAACAAACAAACCCCTATATTTTCCTATTACCCTAATCATTACTGGTCTGTACCTTGAGATGAACTGAAATTCACCGTCCTGAACCGTAAAATGAAAAACCCCTTTGAAAGTCCAGAGAGCAGGCGAAAACAGTAATATTCCCCAGAAGACGTGGAGAGAATTTTAATATCAACTGGTGCATTAAGAAGTTCACGTAATAAGACTGAACAAATAATAAGGCTGAACCTGGGAACCTTGTTATGCCTCACATAATGCTCATCACTTCCTCCTGTACACAGAGCCCACATTTACACTGGAACACTGACCTGCCATGATGAGGAAAGTAATAAAATGCGGTCACAAAATATTATTTTTTGTTATGGTTCATGGCAGTTGAATGTAATTAGAAGCACTGGAAAAATATTTAGACTGAACCATGAGAGTCTAGTCAAGTTTTTTTACTATGGTGAACTTTTTCCTCACAGTTTCATTTATTTCTCCATTTTTCGAAAAATGCAAGTTAATTATAATCTTTGTTTCATACAAGATCTCTGAAATAAAAGAAAGTAAATGACTATGGACTTGATGTATTAATCATAATTGATCAAAATCATAATAGCCATTCTTTTAGCTAGCAAGCTACTCTGTATCGGCAAAAGTATTGGGACACCTGACTTGACCAGATACCCTTCTATCACAAATCAAGCACTGTGTGACTCTGTAATTATATGACCTCATCTATTATCTATTTACTTGGCAAATTTTCTATTAAAAACCAAGTGAGACATTTTTTAAACTGGACTTTGGTCCCAGGCGTTTAAACCCAGAGTTTAAATGCCGCCTTCGGTCTTATTCCAGACAGCGCTCCACCTGAGTCACGCTCGGCTTCACGTTCCACTTTACACACACACACACACACACACACACACACACACACACACACACACACACACACACACGTCTGAATGTCAACAGTGGCAATTTGAATGCCATTTCTAGTTGTTCATAAGACATCAAGAGTGTGAAAAGAAATCACAGACAGAATCATAATTCATACTCGACTCATGCACAGTAATAACGAGACGTGACGCTAGCGGTTTTGCGTTGCAGTGGGGGGTAAAGAGACGCTCTCAACCTGAGACATGTTAACACAATATGAACTGTATCCCACCTGACAGGAAGCTGAATGTCGATTTTAAAGCTGCAGCTACAAAAGGTATAAAATCCTGCAGAATTTTTAATTCAGTGAAATATCTAGCTGGATTTGTCGAAGATAGTCACAGAGTTTACATTTACATGGAGACAATATGGTATTTGAAGCTTTTTTTTCCCGAAAGATAGACTAGAATAAGTGCATGAATACGATTTGCAAAATTGTGCAAAGAGTTCATTTTGGTGGCTCGTGGATTTAATAAAATCATGAAATGCATTGGTGTATTCTACATATTCTTGCTTTCTTTCTGTATTGGACGATTAGCTGTTTTACTTTCTTTCTTAAAGAATTGTTTTTCTTTCTTTCTTTCTATTTTTCGGTCTTTTTGGGATGTAGCATTCTTTATTTACTTCTTTTTTTGGTGGTAGATATTTTCTTTATTTTGATCTTCTGGGTTATTTCTTCCTTTCTTTTCTTCAACTTTTTCGGCTTCATGGGGATAGACTTTTTATTTCCATTTTCTCTCCTTTTTATTAAGGGGTATTATTTATTTATTATTTATTTTTTTTGGGAGGGTAGACTTTCTTTTTAATGTTTGCCATAAACATTCCATCTTCCTTTTATTATTTTTCTTTTGGGGGTAGAGATCTTTCTTTTTTTTTCAGGGTTATATTTCCTTCTATTTTTTTTCCCTCTCTTTCTTTCTTGGTTAGCATTGATTCTTTTTTTCTTTTGTTGGAAGGTTAGCACTTTTATTTACTATTATTCTATCTCTTTTTTTGGTGGGTAGACATTCTTTCTTTCTTTTTTTGGGGGGTAGGTGTCTTTTTCAGGGTTATAAATATATTTTTTTTATTTCCCCCAATCTCTTTCCTATCTTTTTTTGGGAGTTTAGACTTTTTTATTTCTTGGTTAGCATTTTTTTAAGCTACTTTTCTTTTCTTTTTTTTTTTTTTGGAAAGTTAGCAATCTTTATTTAACCTATAACCTATTTATTTTAGAGTATCATATTTCTTAAAATTTTTCCATCCCTTTTTTGGGGGTGAATATTCTTTTTTCTTAATTTTTTTGTTTTTTTTTGTGTGTGTGTGTGTGTGTGTGTGTGTGTGTGTGTGTGGGGGGGGGGTGTCCTTCCTTTCTTCCTTCCTTCCTTCCTTTCCTTACTTTCTTTTTTGCTTAAACTATACTACATTATATCAGCATGTCCTCCTAAGATCCTGATCCATTGCAGCATTTTATTTTTATTTTTTTACAGTTGTATAAAATCCAGCCATGTTGGGTTCTGCCATTTGTTTTTACAGCTTTTCAGATAAAATTCATTGTAACTGTAAAAGCATCTAAAACTATTAAATATGAATGAATTTAAGAACACAAGATTATTATTCAGGAATATAAAAAAGAAACATTGTGTAAATGTGTTTTGTGATTTTGTCAGAAACAGTACTATAAATAAAACTTGGTTTAGTAAAGTGAGACGATTTGACTGAAAATCAAACTTAGCAGACATGAATAGTCAAAAATGCAGGTCAGGATTGAATGCACGAACAAACAAACAAACAAACAAACAAACAAACAAAAGGAAACAAATCCACTGCTAAATCCTCAGAGGAAACCTTTAATAACCAGGCAACATGAGCGCTTTGCTATAAATACTCTGGCTTATATATGAGTTTAGCAGGAACCAGGTGCAGTCAGTAATCAGGTGAGACCGAAAGATAGAAAACCAGGACTCGATTCACATGAAGAGTTTTGCTACACAAGTCATGAACTGCTTTAGTGCAGATTTATTTGTTTATTTTTCTTTCTTTGTAATTTTCTAATTTTGAGTTTGAATAAATGTATTTAATGTAACCCCTTTCAGATTTTTTTCTCTCTTTTTTTTATTTATTTAGGGGGAAAGACTTTTTTTTTTTTCTTCCTTTTTTTCTTTCTTCCTTTCTTTCATTTAGGTTGTTGTGTTCATGTCCTTGTATGTACCATATGGTGAATCCAAATATAAATGTGAGATACTTATCCCCATTTCACTGCTCTTTAATCTTATTCACAAAGCGTCACCGTGGCTGCAGGATTTCATTCCAACCAATCAGGAGCTGCACCTGATTCCACTTGTTTAATCAGCTCATCTTGGACTCCAATCAACTATCAAGTGCAAGTCTGATTTGGCTGGAATGAAAGTCCACATTGGCCTTTTACAGAGAACGATGAAGACCCCTGCCTTATTTATACTGAACCTGCATATCTTTTCTGTCTGAATCTGGCAACATGCGTAAAAGTTCATGTCAGTTTAAAACTTTTTATAAAGACTAGTGCAAACCTGACTATAAGGTTTATTTGTGCTTTTTCACCATCCCATTCCACATTTAGTACCCATTTCCTGTTATAATAACCTCCACTTCTCTAGTAAGATGTTTGCAATCTTGTGGAGATTTATGCTTTTTCAGAAGCAAGGGTGTTCATAAAGTTTAAGTTTTGAATTCAAGTTTATTTCTATAGCGCTTTATACAGTTGACATAGTCTCAAAGCAGCTTTACAGAACTTAAGAATTAAAGTGAATGATGTGTGTTTATCCCTGAGGAGCAGCCTGGGGCGAATGTGGCAAGAAAAAACTCCCTTAGATAAAAAAGGAAGAAACCTTGAGAGGAACCAGACTCAAATGGGGAACCCATCTTCATTTGAGTGATATCAATGGTGTGATTATAAATTTTAAAACAATACAGAACACTGGAGAATAAAAACTAACATGATTACTGTGGTGTGTGTGATGAGTAATGTCCTTTTTACAGTCTTATACAGTCAGTTGAGTTTGTGGAACCAGGAGCTACTGAGCAACTCATAAATTAGCTCAAGTAAAGTCAGGTACTGATGTAGGTGAGTTGAGGAAGCCTGAAGTGCCGTCAGAGTTTATAGCTGGCCACACGAACCCATATAACGTATATCTTCATCAAACTGACTTTGTTCACAGAGTCATTGTCATGCTGGAACAGGTTTGGGTCTCCTACGAATCAGAATTAAAGACACTAATGGTGCTAACCAGTGCTTTTCTGACCACGTGCATTACCACATCTGTGATTTCATCATGAACAGCAAGTTAGAACAAAGAGCCATGACAAGGTTTGACATACGGTCGTCCAAGGTGTTTTGAGTGTCCCGTGCACTTCAAGAGGGTTCGAACAGGTTGATGTCGAGATATCAGGAAGACCTTCGATGAGCACAACCCCTGAAAATGTCGAAACCATTCAGCAGCTTGTGCATGATGATCGTCAAAGAACAATCCATATGATCTCATCTCCAGCTCAAAGCTCACCACTTTGACACCTCTGCGAAGATCCAGCGTGAATCGCAGAAGGTGCTTGACATGATTTAAAAAGAAGACTTCCAGTATACATTCCAGAGGTGGAAGGAACGCTGGAAGTGCCGCATGGCTGTGCAAATGGAAACTATTTAAAAGAGTAATTGTGAGTAAACGTTGATTAATAAAGTAGTTTCTTGTAAACAGAGCAAGTCTCAAAACGTTTTAGTACCACCTCATAGTTTGGGTGAAGAAAAAAATGTACGCCATTTACATTCAAATAATAATATACAATGGAATGCCTCTAACTGTGTGATAACAGGTTATAAAAGAACCAAATATGAATGGAAAATTCAGGTGTCCCAATACTGATGGGTTTTATACAGTGTATTTTAACACATTTCAGCTCATTAGATAATTTTCGAGAATCCTAGTCATGGTCCTGGGAATCATATTAATGTTGCCCATTGGCTGGAATTACACATTTTGCATAACAGTGCACCAAAAAATGCACATAATCATATCCTAAATCACATCTAGGAACAAACCCATCTCCTGACATGTTCAGAAGGTGATGGAAAGTGTGAGAATCCAAAGAAAACCCATATGGGGGAAAACATATATAGATAAACAAAATGCCACAAAGGCAATAACGCAACCTTGAGGAGTCTGCAGTGTGAGGTTACAGGAAGTGGATTTCATTGTCATGCAATTTTTTAATGACTTTATCAGCAGACAATGGACGATATAAATGTTTGACTAATTTCTTCCAACTAAGGCATTGGACAAAAGGTTGTGAGTTTAATTTCCAGCCACACCATGCTGTCACTCCTAGGCTGCTGAGCAAGACCCTTAACCCTATAGCTGCTGAGTTGTAGGAATGAGAGAAATGAAAGTCGCTTTGGATAAGGGCGTCTACCAAATGGCTTAAAAGTAAATGTATTACCATGAAATAAAAAAAAAGGTTTATACAGGCAGGACTGAATTCTCAGGAATGCACAATGTCATCAGCAATGACTAGACAAAAAGTAAGTGAAACATGAAAGATGTGCACTATAGGAAAACAATCCCTTGATCAGACGCATGAAAAAATTTGGTTGAACAACAATAAAAGTTTAAATGTCCTGTATTACCCAATTCCCCAAATCACACCATTACAGCCAGTGGTGTAAATCAGTGGTCCCCAACCCCCGGGCACCGGTCCTAGGGTCAATAGGTACCGGGCCGCACAGAAAGAATACATAACTTACATTATTTTAGTTTTGTTTATAATCCGATTCTAAGCGATGTTTTATTTTGGAAAATTACCGTATTCTCTCCTCCACATCTGTCTATGACTCACTCTTAATGCATGTCATGATACCTCGGTCACATGTCTTACCGCCATCCTCTACCTTCTTAAAGGGGCTGCTCCGGCCGCTAACACATTATACATTACCACTAAACTGAAACCCCTAGCGAGCAAAATGAACAAAAAACAATACAGTGGATTCACGTTTTTTTATTTATTTAGAAAATACCGGTTTTATGCAGGTCGTATCATTTTATTTTGTTGTATTTATCCACCAAACCTTAAAGGCCGGTCCGTGAAAATATTGTCTGACATTAAACCAGTCCGTGGCGCAGAAAAGGTTAGGGACCGCCGGTTCAAAATATTTAAGCAGCTGAACTTTGTAACTGTAATTTGTAATTTTTTTGGCTACTTTCTAGTTTTACTGAGTATCATAGATTATATGCAACTTTCACTCTCTACTCAACTACATTTATGATTTAATAGCTGTACTTTTTGCTCCACTGTATTTTAATTGACAAGCCTCTGTTGAAGATTCCATTAAGGCTCAACACTTCCCTACCCACATCTGCTGCATGTGAGTGACTTTTTAGCTCCACTTGCCTAATTTTCAGTTCAAAAAGAGCTCGAATAAATTCCAAAAACTTCGAGAACCAGCTTTTGTTGAAGTCAAATAAAAATATCATCCCTCTCTGAGACTGAGAGTTGCTTCAATTTACAGTCAGCACTAAATATATGGTTTTACTTTATAGAAAAAGATTTGTTTTCATTTTATTTTTCTTTAAATACTAATAACAGTACTTCTACATTGTGACATGCTACTGTAATTATATTTGATAATTGAAGACCCCTTTTGAAAGATTGTTCTACTACCTTGTTTTTTTGGGCCGGTGTGTTGAAGAGGTTGTTGATGTTGATGGTTAATGCGGTGTTCAGGTGTACAATTTGATTTGTATTTTAAGAAATAAAATCTCACAAATCAACTATTTTGGTCTTTTTACTGACCTTTGTCTTGGAGTGAAGGATTAGTGCATCTTTGAGTCTACGTTTAAAGAGTAAAATACTCAAGTACTGTTCAAATCAGATACTCAGATGCATGAACTCACACCTGGATAAACCGTCGAGTACTGTGAGGGTCATGTTCTTTGACTTGTCCCGTTTTTTTGACACCATCAAGATGGGACTTCTGGGTGATAAGCTGACAGTGATGCAGGTTGATGCCCCCCTTGTGTCATGAATAGTAGACCATCTGACTGGAGGACCTCGGTATGTGCGTTAATCAGCAATTCTAAGGCCTCACAGGGGACAGTGTTCTCTCCCTCTCTCCACTGTCAGCGCCACAGACTTCCACAAAGAGTCTTGCGATCTTTGAAAGTTCCCAGATGACTCTGTGGTAGTGGAATGAATTAGTGATGATGATGAAAAGAGGCGCAGGACAGTAGTGGAGAATTTTGTCAGATGGTGTGAGGACAACTTTCTACAGCTTAATTTGGTCAAAGACAAAGGAGATGGTTGTGGACCTGAGAAAGAGGAAAGCACCTGTGAGCACCTTTTTGAGGAGGCGGTGGTCCAACATCTGGCTGGTGCTCTCCTCTATGCTGTGGCATGCTGGGGAAGCAGGCTGAGAGTCACAGACTCTCTTAAAGACTCAACAAACCGATCCACAAGGCCACCGATGTTCAGGAGGAGCTGGACTCTCTGACGATAGTGTCTGAAAGAAAGTATGTTCTATCTTGGATAACTCCGCCCACCCACTACATAAAACTATGGTCAGTCTGAGAAGTGGGTTTAGTGACAGACTCCACAACCATGATACACCACAGGAGATCATTTCTGCTTCTGGTCATCAAACTATACATCTCCTCCCTCTGAGTGCTAAACAGCTGCTCCACGTGTTTTTTTAACACTTATATAATGCTATTCTTAATATTATATCTTGGGCAATTATGTGCAACAAAAGTTTCAGTGCAATAATAATAATATTATAAGAAATAATTGATGCATTTGCAACAGCATCATTGTAGTCTGACTTCTTTTGCCACCTTTATCATGACTACTACACATAATTTCACTTAATATTTTACTTCATGTGTATATTTATAAAATGTTTATTTCAAGTTAATCTTTACTTTAATTTTACTGTGAGCAACAGCAACCCACCAATTTTCCAAGAGGATCAATAAAGTAATCAGATTGAGATACGTGAAGACTTTTACTCAAGTTATATTGGAATTGGTGACTTGAAACCAGCAATGGAGTGAAGTATCAATACTTTTACTCAAGTATGATCTGACCGCATTGCAATAACACCATACATGCTCCATTTTCAAATCTGTCTGAAACATGCCTGAACGATCCTCCACCACACTCCCTTAAAATCCTGTTCCTTAGCAACTGTTCTTTGGCTTTAAATATTTGCGTCGTGATCTCAGATGCAAAACGGTGCTCGAGGACGACGTGCAAATTCAACTAAAAAGATGGAAATTCGTTTTTTTTTTTCTTTTATCTGTCACTCGCTGTGGATTTGATGCGTTCTTTATATTGCTTGTTGACAAGCTTTGGATTCACCTTTGTTGTATTTTGAGTGTGTGTGTGTTTGCGAGCGCTAAGCCTTTCCGTAGAGACAGAAGATGAAAACAAGCAGGATCAGCGCACGTGGCTCTACATTCTCTTCGATATGCGCAGGAGCCCGCGTAGATCGTCTGTAAAAACTCAAATGAATAATTGATGCGCTGTGTTGCCACAAAGCACTTTCTTTCAGCTAATTGGATTTAAAGACAGAGCAGGATAAAATATTATTATGCAGTGTGTGTGTGTGTGTGTGTGTGTGTGTGTGTGCAGTGAAATAGTCTGAGAGCTAGACTAATAGCATCCTTCCTTCCACCCATCTCATTAATCTGCCCTGCCCTGTTTAGTTCACAAAGGTGGAGATGAGAATCTAAACACCCCGTCTGCGTCATCTTCATTCCCTTTAAACGCCGGCCGTGTCTTACATCCAATTGACATACGTTTACGGCTAATCAAGGCCTGATTCTCTGTCCGTGCGTTTACGTTGGCTCTTTGCATGACCCTTGGGAGTAATTTGCGCCCTTGGGAGTAATTTGCGCTCGAAACAGCAGGGCATCAGAGCATTTAGCTGTAATGTCTGGGAATTAAGTTTGTAAAGAAAGAAATAACAGCCCCAAGACGGTCTTGGACTACATCACTTCCTGCAGTCTGAAACCTCAGGCCATGGGATTGTGAAACTAACAAAGAGAAATGAGAGAAGGAGAATGGAGCAGATGCCAGAACCTGGAGTCTTGGCCAAACGTTTGACAGGCACCGTATGTGACAAACTTTGAATTCGAGTTAAACACTGAAAAGATCTGAGTGGAGACATGTGATTTCTTATTTTGTTAGCGAGGAAAAATTGATGGCAAATCATTGATGATTGATGAAACATGATGAATATGGTTACAGTAATCAAAATGTATTATTTTCCCATAACGTTCTGCTCTACGTTCGTCTTTGTTCATTAGTCTTATTATTGCCAGAGTAGGAGTGTATGAAGATGGAACAAACTGGAGTCTTGAGAGTAACTGGGAGCGCCAAGAGGAAGACAAAGAAAAATGGGAATATGGTAGAAAAAAAAATAAATTAAAAAACATCACGGTCTCCACACTCTGTGGAGCGGCATGCAATCTGAACACAGTCAGGCAGTAAAAGTTTGAGGGGGAAAAAATCCCAATAGGCAGGAGATAAGAATTTGCTGTCAAGCTCTGGGCCAAGTTGATTTCCAAAAAAAAAAAAAATATATATATATATATAAATTCACGATGATGGAGGAGACTACATCTGTTGCCATGTGAGGGGAAAAAAAAAGCATGAAACAAGGGAATTTTAAGTCTCAGAGCATCGCAGTCATACATTTTCGTCTTCCCTATGCATCTAAAACTTGTGTAGGAATATGGCAAAAATAAAAATCTCTACTCGATCTCTTCCATACTATATCCATCATATATCAAATCACAGACCTCTGATAATTCTTCAGAATAATGTTTTTCTAAATGTATTTAGTTTAAAAAAATCCTGATTGTTATGGAGTCTTTGAGCATTACAAGTACAAGTCTTCTTCAATACAATGCATATAAAATGTGTATATGAATATACCAAAAAAAAAAAAACCTCTAGTTGTTCTCTTCCATACTATATCCATCATATTCTGTCACATACATCACCTCACAGATCTCTGATAATTCTTCAGAATAATGTATTTTTTTCAAACCTCTTAGCCCTCGGCGGGACGCCCACACCACTGATAGCCCATTGTTTGCAGGTGTTAATGTTAAACAATAGATTATATGGAAAGGGGCAAAAGTAATCATGACAAGCTATATATCATTTTAAAGGTCTAAGCCTCAAGCTTTGACATTAATTCACTGTTTTTCAATAGAAAGCTTATAAGAAAAGTAATTGCTGGGTTTGTGCAAGCGGTACACACCCAATACAAGTATAAATCCCGGTGCATTTCGAAAGGTAACTGTCCACAGAATGCCAGCGAACACTTTTAGTAGTAAAAAACTGCACGGCTCACAAACTAAAAAAAAAATCTTTTTTAATCTTTTCCTTAAACAACCTACAGTAACTTTGCCGTTTGTGATGACGCACTGCAATGCACAGCCCATAATTTACCCTGAATATTTCCAGTCACTAGTATTATGGACACAACATGATTGGTGGAAAATATAGCCAAAAAGTGCACGATTCCAACTATATATAGGAGGAGTATATTCTTTGCATGGCGAAAGTTATTTTGTTTAAGTATATTCGGACACTAAGTGGTCAAAGGGTGCAGTATATATCTGGGATGTTTACACCAACTCAAGCTACCACATTCTCGCCCAAATTCGTGAAACTCAAGAAGGAAAGAGGACAAAGAAAACAAAGAAACCATGGACCACCTAAAGAAGTTTGACTCTCCAGATGAAGTTTTGTTGGATTGCTTGCAGCAGTGAAGACGAAAACACTCTTGAGGAGAGTGATGACAATGATGATCTGCTTGTGGCTAGAAAATCCGAGTCTATTTTATACCAGTGAGATGCAATATATTTTCTTTTACGGTGATATATATACGATTTGCTTATTTGTGTTATAAGGAAGATGCTAAGAAAAATGCTAAACAGAAGAAACAAAATCAAACAAAATTTCTGTATTATTTGACAGATTTGTTCCTGTTTGGGCAATGAACAAAATGTAGACCTCTCCATCAGTGTGCATGCTTCATGTCTGCCCACCAGAGAAAATGTTGATCGCATTGGACAAAATGTTGATTGTATTGGACATATAAAGCTAATGTTTGTTTTCTTTGTCTTGAATTCTCTGATGAGGAGTGAGTTCCATGTGCAAGCGAACAGCAGAAAAGCAGCTCAAGTGTTCAGACTTCACCTGCTTCACCTCCACCAGTAAGAGGGGGGGGGGAAAGAGCCAGAAAAAGCAAATCAGCACCATTATTTACGACCACACATGACGAGAGGTGGAATGACGCCACTGACGAGGATGTTACACCCCAGCCAGCGGTCTTCAGACCCTTCCAGACACCAGACCCACAGCTGATTGTTACAGCATCATACACTGTGATGCAGTTATTCCAGTTGTTCTTTTTAACGGCAGTGATTCGGACCCTTTTAAAGAACACGAATGCATATAAAGCCAAGCAGCACAAACGGCCAACAACCGTGGAAGGACTTCACTATGAAAGACTTGAATTTGTATTAGCTGCTAGTGAGCTTCATGGGATTTGTGAAATTTCGTTTGCTGAAGGACTACTGGAGAAAATCCAATAGGATTTAGAATAAAACACCTTCGGGATTGCCTTTCCCACGCAAGTGATGTCAGCAAGGAAGTTCAATGCCACTCGTGACACTGAAGTGGACACGGAAAACATCAAGAGAAGAGAAACACCTGGCTATGATCGTCTCTGTAAGATCAAGCTCATATATCAGCAGCCGAGAGAAGCTTATAAAAACACATTTCATCTGAAAAAGAATGTTGTAGCAAAATCCGGAATTAGCTTAAAGGGCAGGAACAATGGGTTCTTACCCGCTACAGAAGGCAGTCAAAATTTCTTGAAACAGACGCATGTTTAATGACAAAAAAAATCACAAATTCATTTAGTTCTTGTATCTCATGATATTATACTTGTCAAATCCTAAACTTGTGTTTCCTCAAACGTTCAAACGTCTCTTCCTTGTTTTGTTTTTTTACAGAGACAGAACAGAAATGATACATAGGAAAACATAAGAAATAAGTGATATTTGTATATATAAAATATAAAACATATTAAACGTCAAAATTGTCTCATATTAAGTTACAATAATTATACTCTAAGTTGTTACATGCAAATCCACTGCAGGCAAAAGGATTTAATATACAAACTATTCACATATTTAATTGCCGCTTACACAGAACATTGCCATTGATGAGACGATGGTGGCAACAAACGCTAGAAGCGGCCTGAAGCAATATATGAAAGGCAAGCTGACAAAGTGGACATACAAGCTGTTTGTGCTGGTGGACTCATACTGTGCGTACACATGGGGCTTCTTAGTGTATGAGGGCAAATCACCAGATGCACAAACACACTGCAATGGACTGAGCTATGACTCATGGAACTTGTTGAAGTAAAGATGTTGAGAAAGAGCTACAAACAGTTCATGGACAATTTCTACACAAGTCCAGCACTGTTCAGAGATCTACTGGAAAAGAACATCTGGGATTGTGGGACTGGTCGGGTGAACAGGGTTGGATACCCTAAAAACACAATCATCAAGCTTTAAAAAAAAAACAGCTCTTGCAGTGGTAAGTGTACATTGACTTCCTTAGTTTATTAAACCCTTCGCCACATTTGGTTATACAACTGCTTTTTCCTCAAACGGGGAGGGAAAAAAAGACCACACAGTCTAGAGAAAATGTTTACAGGACTCTTATTTTTCATGAGATCATATTTAAATTTGACATATAAGGTCCTTAGACATGTGGCTTTAGTTTTTAGTTTTAAGATTAGTTTTCTGGATTGCTACAGGACTGATTTCATAGAGTTCTATATGAAATAACAATCTTTTTGTGCGGTATACATTGTTTTCCAAGGAAATTTAGCATCTGTAAAATGTGATGTTTTTGAGGATTATCTCCTATATGGATGGTGGATAGTAAAGCCCAGAGTATCTTCTTTCCACAGATACCTAAACTATGAATTTAGACCAAACTATTCAGCAAATGTTACTGTTTTATATTTGGGAAGATCAATTCGGAGAATGTGCCTCGGACGGGTAAAGGGTAAAAAGAACTACACAAAGTCTCGGAAAAATGTTTACAGGACTCTCGTTTTCATGATATCTTAATCAAATTCGAAATAAAAACTTCTTACACATGGGGCTTTCAAACTTTTTTTGATTGCTCCAGGACTGAATTCATGGATTTGTTTGTGAAATAAAAAGAGGTTTAGTGCAGTATAAATTTTTTCAAAAGTACTTTAGCATCTATAGATTATCATTCTGAGCATTGCGAACAATAAATGATGGGCAGTTGTTAAGAATTAAAAATATCACAGTCACAATTACTTTCCAAAACATAGAAAACACGTATACGAACATACAAATCAAAACAGTATTGTGCTCTTTAAACAGAGAGATTTTTGTTTTACATTTACATACATTTATATTTGCTGCATTTAGCAGACGTCCTTATCCAGAGCGACGTGTTTTGAATCTAGCGATCTCTTCCATACTATGTCCATCACCTCACAATTGAAATAAATAAATCAGGATTTCAAGGGATGTTTGCTGTCAGTGTAACGAAGCAAAGTCTTGACGTCATTCGGGTACGCAACCCGATTCTTTTAGAACGCTGGTATCGGGGCGCAAACATGTTGATGTGTATATGCAGGTGGTGGTACACAGGATATGAGTGCGCGAGATGATGCGAAATGATACGCCGCCAGAACAAGTAGCAATTCACAGGAAAATGAGTAAACACTTTCGGCTGCCGGAAGCGCCGTGAACGAACAACATGACACGAAGCAGGATTATCATAGATAATGGGATGAAGAGGCATGTACGAGGACGGTTTAAGAGGAGGGAAGAAAAAAAAGAAGAGAAGAACTGATGTTGGGAATAAGTAAACAAGCAAGTAAGCTGCGATCCTGATCCACATCCTCTATAAATATATATATTTTTTTTTTTAACCCTGAAACAACAGCTGGTACAGACTGATACAGATGGCATTTTCTTGGTAATGGTGCGAAAGTATTTACTGCGAGTGAAGTAAAACGTCTCTGGCGGCTGGAATAAAATGGGTTTCATTTAACACTTCTAGTCTGCTGGCATAGAATGTGTCATTTTACCGCACTCTAATCATGGAGTTTCTAAAAACGAATGGTTGGCATATGCAGACTAAACGATGGCCATGTCAGCAGGGAGGCATCCAAGCCCGGGTATTGAAAATGAAAAAGAGATGCATTCGGGATTGAGTTACAGTAAGTGCACACACCAAGGGTATAACACAGACATTGCGCACATCAGACATATTCAAACCTCACAGACTTTGTATGCGAGCTTGATTCATAAGTTGGTTCTGCGCAAAGGATGGAGCTGGAGAAAAGGCTCGGTTACACGCTATTTTATTTTAATTAATTAGTGTATATTCAGCTAAAGCGAGGAGAAACGTTCAGTCCGTTACTACTTGACAATCTCACGTCGCCACATGAATTTGGTTCCCTGTTTGTGATTAGCCGCTGTACTGCACGTTTTGGTCTTGATGCTAAACCCAACACATACATACGAAAATCTAGGAACCTTACAGGCCCTTTTGCATCATCTGAACGCTGCATCCAGAACTACTTAAACATGGCAGAACCCAACTCTGAATACAAGGAACAGTATTGTACAGGCTGCAGCCACACTACACTTTCGGCATATTTGGAAATTTGCTGCAAATATAAGCAGCAACCAGGCTGTATTTTCTGAAGAGCTCTTACTAAGCTAAATAACTCACTATACACAATATAGACGAAAGTTTATGGACACCTGACCATACGATTCATACGATATCTGAACATCCTATTCCAGACTCCACTCTCCTGCGGAGATGTTTTACCGGATTTTGGAGTGTAATGAAGATTTTTGTTTATCTAGCCATAAGAAGTTTAGTAAAGTCAGGTGATAATGTAGGTTAGGAGACCTGGGGTACAGTCAGCATTCCAATTTATTCCAAAGGTGTTCAATTGGTGTCTATTGAGCTCAGAGTTTTATAGAAGAGCCAATCAAGATCTTCATGAAAATGAAGGCTACATCATTCAAAACACATCTTATAGAATTGTATGTTTTAAATTTTATGGTAACAGTTTGTGAAAGAACCAAATATGGCTGCACTATTGGGTTATATATATATATATAGTGTATTTTGGCACATTTCATGGAATTTTGTTCATGGTCATGGCAAATCCTGGAAAAAATGTGAATTGTGCCCATTTGCTGGAAATACACCATGTCAGATCCTACACAATTGTGTGCCTTCAACTTGTGTGGTAACAGTTTGCGGAAGAAGCACATATGGATGAAAAAAATTAGGCATCCCAATACTTTGTCCATCAAGTGTAACTACTGACACAGTAAGTCTGCTAATAAAAAACATGGACCTTTTTAGCAATTCGTTCTGAGCAATGTTTTAAAAATTGCATCGATTACAAGAAAATGGGCCATATCTCCATAATTTCGTGTGAACAATCAAAAAACGATTGCAATGTTTTGTCCAGCTTGTCACATACAAGCAAAGGGCATTTGAAATTAAGTGGAAACTGTCAGGAAAATAATTCAATCGCTGTCTTAATAAGTTGTTTCTGGAAGCATTGCCTTTTAGATCAGATTTGATTATACATCATAAGTCAAGGCAATTAGGAGAGTTTACTGCTGAGGTCAGGGGAAAATTAAAGGTAAAAAATGGAACTCGATTAGAGTTTATTGAGTTAAGAGCCACTGATGGCTGACTAATTGACCGGCCTTTCACAAAGGCAAGAGAGTCCATTTAGCCAGGTTCAGAATAAACACCTGAAAGAAAAAAAAAAATGAAAATTTGCTCAGGGTTAATGCAAATAACAGAACATGTGTTCATGCAGATGAAGCCCAAAACTGCATCATATATACAATAAGTGCAAGGAAACAATTCTGTGTTGGATTTTACTTGACTGACAAAGCAGACAGAACATCTTTAAATTCTCTTTTCAAATACTAATACATGTTGTATCAAAATAACTAAAGTTTATAATGGTGTTTCTACATGCAAAATAAAAAGAAATTAAAAATCCATTAGAATGCACATTGAAATGCTTCATCAGAGGTGGACAAATTAGACCTTCATTAGCAAAGTAAACCGAGTGAGAAAACACGAAAAAAAAGACCTGTGCGATGCCCCGTTTCATGTTTCAGCTACTTGGAAAAGTGAATATAATGTAAAATATGGTGAGCTACCTATTAAGTCGAAGAAATTCCTGTTTGGAGGACACAATGCCAAGTTTATTAAAGCAAAATCCAGCAAAGTTTTTATTGATTAATTGTATTGTACAGTATGTAAGTGTAGAGTGTAGCGGTTCTCTATATTAAGTATATTGGTGTGACACATTCCAATTTTTTTAATTGTCTCATAATTGCTGAATTCGTAATTCTCAAAAGGTTGGGACGCTGTGTAAAATGTAAATAAAAACAGAATGAAATGATTTGCAAATCTTATACACATATCAAATGTTTAAACTGTACCAAAATACCAGACTTTTAAAATTAATGGTTGCAACACGTCTCGGGCCGGGGTAACAAAAGTCTGGAAATAGTAAGTGTTATTAAAATAAACAGTTGGAGAAACGTTTTGCAACTAATCAGGTTAATTGACAACAGGTCAGTAAGATGATTGGGTATAAATAGTGTATCTTAGAGAAGCAGAGTGTCTCAGAAGTAAAGATCTGTGAAAAACTGCGTCTACAAATTGAGGAACGATTTCGGAAAAATGGTCCTCAACATTGAGGGCAAAACAGTTAAAAATCTCATTATTTACAGTATATAATAAAATCTGGAGAAATCTCTTACCAGTGCTTAGTTAAACGCATCTTTGATGGTACGGGAATAAGCATAAGTGCCTGTGTAATGGGCGGCTTGCACATTGGGAAAGGTTTAATCAGTGTAAATTACATACAGGTTACAGGTTTAACAAATGCTTTCATCCAGAAAACGTCTTTTTCAGGTAAGGTCTTGTAAATTTAAGCAAGACGATGCTAACCACGTATTCATCTATTACAATAGAATGACTTTGTAGTAGAAGAGTCCGGGTGCTGAACTGCCCTGTTTTTGGAAACCATTGGTTGTGAAACAAAAAACACAACAAAGGACACCCAGAACTGTTCCAAATTTTGGAGACCTGTTGCAGCTATCAAATTATATATTCGCAGTTTAAACATGATATATATGTTTTATTATGAATAGAATGTGAAATTATGAGATTTGCAAATCATCACATTCTGTTTTTATTTACATTTTACACAGTGTCCCAACTTTTTTGAAATTGGGAATATGTTATGAGCGTGACAGTTGGTCTTGCTTGTATCCATCATGCCTGTAAATAATACCAACCCAACTGTAGTGTTCTTCTGGTGAAGAGTTGAGGAACAGATCCTGCAATACTTTAAATAAGGTATAAAATATATAAGACATCCAAGACCATGATTCCACTGAGCAGTGCGTTATGGTAAAGAAACATTGTTTTTGACTAAAAAGTGATCTGTTGGAGATACACACTGCGTCTGGAGAGGATCTCCGACATTGACACAAAGCTCAAATGCCGCTCATGACCTCCAGCGTATCTCGGCATATGGAAATTTCTGAATACGGCGGCTCCACGACGAACGATTATTCATTCATTTAATTAATGGTGCACCGTGTTTTCTTCGACAGCTGTCGAGTTCGACTTCGGATGAAATGCTAGAGACCTTTTTTTATTACATTATTTAATGAAAAGCATCCGTTTGCAGGTTTATGACGTTTCTAGCCTGTGGTAGACGTGGATATGGTAAAGAGAGTAGAAATGCACCTGCACCTCAGAGATATACAGTATCTGTGCTACTGCATTACTCCAAATGATCATTTCTGTGGAAAGAGGCATTCAAAGTATTTATCCATCAAAAAAGAGCTTCAATAGCCCTTCCTTTTTTCTGTCACCTGATAGAATGATGGCAATATTAACCATAAGCTCGGAATGTACAAACGTTTCCCTCATGGTTATAAATTTTTTCTTTTTTTTTTCAATTCCAAGAAATAAAAAGCAGTGAAGTTGTGAGACTGGGATTTTCTTCACATGAAGGCAGAAACAGGAGGCATCCTTCATTGATTTGAGATATAATTAAAGCAAAAAAAAAGAAAGGGGTCAATGTTACAATTTTTTACGAAGCAAGAAAACATGCCGATTTTGTTTAACGGCGAAACCCGAGAGGTGTTAAAGCACGCCAGGAAAATCATTGTGTTATTTCGCACTACGTTTATGGATCGATGGGGGTTTGGGGGGGTTGGGAAATAAAAAAGTGGTTGAAACTTTCAGGATCATAAAATCAAAAAAAGGAAGAAAAGAATTAAAAACGGAAAAGACAATACAAACAAAGAGTTAAATACAAAAATACAATAAAACAATCTAAAATAGATATAAGCAAATTTCTACTGGTGAACAGTGATGTTTATACAGAAAAATAAATTCATTAATAGAATTATCAGATAGATAGATAGATAGATAGATAGATAGATAGATAGATAGATAGATAGATAGATAGATAGATAGATAGATAGATAGATAGATAGATAGATAGATAGATAGATAAAAGTATTGGGACACCTGATTATTCCAGCCATATGTGGGTCTTCCCCAAACTGTTACCACAAAGAACAACACAATTGTACAGGACGTCTTTGGATGTAGTAGCATTAAACTTTCCTTTCACTTGGACTAGCAGACCTGAATCTGTTCCAGCATTCCAATACCCCTGTGCACAAAGCTAGTTCCCTAGAGATATGCTTTCCATGGGTTGGAGTGGAAGATCTTCTGCTTTAGAGCTCTGACCTCAGTCCTATTGAACATGATGAATTGGAATGCTGACTGCACCCCAGGAATTCTCACCTCACCTACATCACCTGACTTTAACACTGAATCCAACACAAATCTCCACAAAATCTAGTGAAACATCTTCCCAGAAGAGTGGAGGATATTATACGAGGAAATGGGGACTAAATGTGGAATGGGATGTTCAGAAAGCACATATAATTAATAAGCAATCTTATAGTCAGGTGTCCACAAACTTTTCATCCGTATAGTGTAGATAGATAGATAGATAGATAGATAGATAGATAGATAGATAGATAGATAGATAGATAGATAGATAGATAGAAGGAAATAAGATACATTTAATATACAATGTGATGATTATCATTCTCCACATGACTATGAAATACATTTTGCATGATAAATACCTGAAAACACTGAAGCGTCATTTCCAAGCTGGACGTTCCAAACACATTTATTGGGCCGATAACATTAAACAAACACAGTGTAGGACCATTGTAAACAATAAAACAGAAAAAAGGCATCAGCTCTCCTCCAGAAATTCAGTGTGCCAAGCATAAAATATTCAACTTTTTTTTTTTTTTCACTTAGTTTTTTTTCCTTCTGATATATTCTTTTTTTATTCTTTATTTGTAACTTTACATGTTAATCTTCAGCATGAATAATTCTATTTACAATGCCAGAACCCTCATGTCTCAAAACCAGTTCTATTGTACAATCCCAGTGTAGTGTCATTAGCAGGACATCCATCATCCTGTTGTCTTTGCATCCTCTCATCCTGTCCCACTGTCATCCCCCTCATCCTGTCCCATGCTTGTCCTCTCATCTTCTTTCCCTTTCTCATCCCTTCATCCTGTCGTCCTCTCCGTCGTGTCCTGCGTTATGATTGAGACAATGCATTTATGAAGAGTCTCTCGGAATCCAGTCTCCGGCTCCTGTCGTCAAAGGTTTGAACGCTTTAAGGTCTCCGTATGTACAAAGGTTAAAAAGACATCTTTAGTTTCATTTTGTGAAGTGAATATGAAATAAATATTTCAATTTTTGTACGGTTTTGCTCGTTTTTTTTTTTTTTTTTCACCAAAAAAGTATCAAAACCTATCCATACTTCACCGGTTTTGAGCTGATGTATGAAAAGGAGTTTTTTTTTAGTTTTCTCCCCCCCCAAAGTCTCTTCTTATTGACGTTATTCTTTTTTTATTATTTATTTTTTTTTCCCTTTACAATGTCATGACAATCTGGCAGGACAAATGTGATGCAGTCTAGAGTCCGTTCCGCTCCTTCACTGTCTTTCATCCCTTTTTTTCCCCTCCCTCTCGGTGTGTTGTTTTATACTTGGGCTGATTCATGAAAGGGGTCTATTTCAGCAGCCATTCATTCACTGTATTGGAGAGATAGAAAGAAAATAAGATAACAATGATCTGACTGGAAAAAGCAGAAGCAGAAAAAAAAAAAGTCACATCGGTCAGTCTTCTATTTCTATCTGCTAGAAACGAGTGCAATCTGAAACAGATAAGTCAGTTTGGATGCATTTTCTCTTCTGAGGCACCATGAAATCTGGATTTATTCGCAGGTAAGCCGTGCGAGTCGAGTCATGAGCTACACCGCTTCTCTGGGGGAAAAAAAAAATAAGCCCAAAAGATTCATTTGCACTGTAATGTGTGTCATTTTAGACAAAAAATAAATAAGAAATTATCACCTCAAGCTATTTTATTTACAAATATACACTTACCATCCACTTTATTTTAGCTGTTACCCAATCAGACGGCAGCAGAATGGATAAACTGGGGCAGTGGGTCTACATGGTTAAATCTCTAGGTTACCATTTCTGGGGGTTTAAACCCCAGCACTGCCGAAGCTGCTTCTTAACCCTCTATGCTCCACCGGGTGCTGTATCATTGCTAACACTGTATTTTTGTTCCAACAAACTGGGATATGTGAAAAAAAATATTTCACTGTGCTGTAATGTATATAAACTCATCTTAAAGCTTCAGTTAATGTTCAGATCAAAAATTAGAATGAAGAAAACAGTCTGAGGAGTACGTCTAACAGATAATTTTTGTCTGTGGACATCAACTTATATTAACTATATACATTAAACTTCTCCCTCTGAGTGTTTGCATAACTTTATCATTGTAATCTTGACTTTTTCTGCCATCTGTTTCACTGCTGCTATACTTTTCTGTACAGAACATTACACTAAAACTGCCAATTCATTCATTGTACAGCATCTTTACTTCATACAGGATATAACTTTGTTTTATTTTCAACTTACTTTATTTGATTTGACTTTAATTGTACTGAAAGCTAAAGATTTTTGTGTTGGATCAATATTGTGTTCTGATTTTTTAAAAAGTGTCTCTGAAATAAATGAAGCTTGTGACCAGATGAATTGGGGTAAGTATTTCTGATCCCCCGAGGATTTCACACACAACGTTCTCCAACACCAAATGGTGCATAAAACACAAAAAACCATCACAAGACTGCAGGCTTGTCCATGAGAGAGCTTAGAGGAGAATAACCAGACAAGTCTGAGGTGACAGGAAGTCTATGTCCACATTAACACGGTTTTGTTTGAAAACCATCTTTTAGCCTTCGTCCACCCTGGGATGACGTTTTTATGCCAACGAAATGGACACTTTACAAAGGTGAAATATTTGAATAACGTTCATCTGTCGCATCACAATGTGGACTGAGAACGGAGGCATTCGAAAAAAATATAACGCGTATTTACTCGTTGTCGCGACGGTCAAAAGAGTAGAAAAGTAAATAAATGCCAAGCGGAAATGACGCAGGTCAAAACCTCTTAAAAACCTTTCATCGTATTACATCCTTCATATTTCTGGAAAGTCAGGAGAAGAAGAAAAGTAGGTCCTGTTGTTCGTTTTCTATTTTTTTGGGATCCCAACTGACCAAATGAATTTGTTGAATGAATGTGAACAATTCTGTAACATTAGATAAATTATCCAAAATAATAATAAAAAATGAATCCTCAGCATCAGTGTAAAACAGAATGAAGACTTTGAGGATATTCTGTTATTTTTTCCCACGAGAAGAAATGTAGCCTGTCAGCATACTGTAGGCCGTGACATTATTACTTGGTAAAAATTATCCAAAAAAATAATAATTTTTTTCCCTCCTCCTTCACCATCGCTAGTTTTACAAAAGCACACGTTCCTGCAGTAGCAGCTGCTTAACCACATGTAATTAGGCGCATTTTCTTTTCCTTAAGCTTCGTGATATTTACAAGTTTAAACGCCGACTGCAATTAGAAAGGAAATCTTTCTTTACTCTCGCAGGTGGGAAGTTCAAAGAGCTCAAACAAATTGGATAGAAAAAAAAAAGAAAAAAATAATCCTTCGATCAGGATAGGAGGAGTCATGCAGTTCTACTCAGGGGGTGAGAATAAAAAACTATTTTGTAAGATATTTTAGTAAAAAGCTTGTGTCTTTATATGAGAGGAAAAATATGGGCACTAAAAGAGGCAAAAGCTTGGACACATGCTTAACCCCATTTGCTGTTATAATAACCCTCAATCTTCTGGCACAATGTTTCACTAGATTTTGTGGAGATTTGTGCACATTCAGCTACAAGGGTGTTGGTAAAGGAGGTACTAATGTATATGAGGTGAGGAGGCCTGGGATCTGGAACAGGTTTGGGGAACAACCTGGTATGTTCGAGTGCATCTGGATTCATTTGAATTTTTATTTATAAAAAAAAAAAAAAAACTCTGTCTACACAGGAATCGCTCATCCACACTGAAACATCTGAGAATGATCACATTATCCATCCCTTTCCAGACTTCTACATGTCAGTTACTTTGTTTTGCACCTGTTCTTAGATTTCTTAAGTGAATTATTTTTTCACATCAGTCCAAGACAGGTTTGGACAGCGTTTTTACCTTAATAAATTAAATCGACATTTAAAAACTGCATTTTTTCATTTGTTCGTGTTATCTTTTTGTAATATAAAAAATATTGATGATCAAAATCATTTAAGTGTGACAAATGTAAAAAAAAGGTTAAAAGAAATATTTCCACAGCACTTCCAATCAGGGTCGCCACAGTGGATCATTCGTCTCCACACCCCTCTGTCCTCTACATCTGCCTCTTTCAAACAAACTACCTGCATGTCTTCTATCATCACATCCATTAACCTCCTCCTTGGTCTTCCTCTTTTCCTCCTTCCTGGTGGCTCCATCCTCAGCATTCTCCTACCGATATACCCAATGTCCCTCCTCTGCACATGTCCAAACCATCTCAATCTCACCCCCCTCACCTTGCCTCAAAAACGTCCTACACGCACTGTCCCTCCGATAAACTCGTTTCTAATCCCGTCCATCGTTGTCACTCGCAACGAAAACCTCAACATCTTCAGCTCTGCTACCTCCAGCTCCACCTCCTGTCTTTTACTCAATGCCACTGTCTCTAAACCATACAACATCTCATCCTATAAACTCTCCCTTTCACTCTCACAGATACTCTTCTATCACAAATCACTCCTTCCACTGTTCTCCACCCACTCCACCCTGCCTGCACTCTTTTCTTCACTTCTCTAACACACTCTCCATTACTTTACACTGTTGACCCCAGGTACCTGAACTCCTCCACCTTCTCCACCTCTTCTCCCTGTAACCGCACTCCTCCACTGCCCTCCCTCTCATTCACACACATGTACTCTATCCTACTCCTACTGACTTTTATTCCCCAAATCACAATATCATCCGCAAAATAACATAGGCCACAGAAACTCACGTCTGACCTCATTCGTCAACCTGTCCATCACCACTGCAAACAGGAAAGGGCTTAGAGACGATCCTTGATGCAGTCCAACGTCCACCTTAAACCAGTCTGTCGTTCCTACTTCACTGCTGTCACACTGTCCTCATACATGTCCTGCACCACCCTCACATACTTCTCTGACACACCTGAGTTCCTCATACAATACCACAACTCCTCTTTCGACACCCTGTTGTATGCTTTCTCTAAATCCACAAACACACAATGCAACTCTTTCTGACCTTCTCTATACTTCTTCATCAACATTCCCAAAGCAAATAAGGCATCTGTGGTGCTCTTCCTTAGCAGGAAACCATACTGTTGCTCACAGATGGTCACCCCTTCTCTTAGCTTGGCTTCCACTACTCTTTCCCATAACTTCATGGTGTGACTGATCAACTTAATTCCCCTGTAGTTACTGCAGGTCTGCACATCTCGCTTTTTCTTAAAAACCGGTACTAGCACACTCCTCAGGCATCCTCTCACCTTCCAAAATCTTGTTAAACATCCTGGTTTAAAACTCTACTGCCATCACTCCTTGTCCTCTTAATTGCTGCTCTCACTTCCTCCTTACTAATCCTATACACTTCCTGCTTCACCATCTCCACATCCTCCAACCTTCTCTCTCACCTACTGCCGTATCTCCTTGTACTCCTGCCTACTTTTCTCATTACTCTGTCTATCCCACCTTTTTTGCCATCCTCTTATGCTTTCCTGCACCTCCTCATTCCACCACCACGTCTGTTTGTCTTCCTTTCTATTTTCCAGATGTTACACCAAGTACCTTTCTCGCTGTCTCCCTTATCATTTCTGCAGTAGTTGCCCAATCATCCAGCACCTCTTCATCACCACCGAGTCCCTGTCTGACCTCTTCCCTGAATCTCACACTAAAGTCTTCCTCCTTCAGTTTCCACCATCTTATTCTTCTTTTAGTCCTTACTCTCCTCCTCTTCTTGTTCACCTCTACATCCATCCTACCTAGCTACACTGTCCCCTGCCAACACCTTACAGTCTCCAATCTCCTTCAGGTTGCATTTCCTACATAGAACATATTCCACCTGTGTGCACCTTCCTCCACTCTTATACGTCACTCTATGATCCTCCTTCTTCTTGAAATAAGTGTTCACCACTGCCATTTCAATCCTTTTAGCAAAATCTACCAGGATCTGCCCCTCGACATTCCTCTCCTTAAAGACATACCTACCATCACCTCCTCATCACCTCAGTTCTCCACTCTCCTACACTTCTCCTTTCCCTGCTGTCTCTGTAAACGTATTCCTCATCTCTTCCTTCGGTCAACAGTAGCTCAATTTCCACCGGTACCCTGTAGGCCAGGGGGTGGCCAACCAGTCAGAGACCGAGACCCAAATTTTTTTACTGTGTTACCGCAAAGAGCCACATCATACACATGGGCACACATGAACATCACCCATTCCTTCCTCTTACACACACACACACACACACACACACACACACACACACACACACACACACACACACCTCTGCTAAGCTAGATTTATTGTAAATGTCACACACCAACATAATGACAGAAATTGACTCTTACAGTTTTAAGACCACAGGACAGTCATTTTCAACAATGAACATTGTTTGCACTGTCTCACACACACAAACTCTGTTTAACCAAGTCCACAAACAAAAATATAATAATTTACAATAGCGTTTTTCTTTTGCTATGCATGTTACTTAGTGGGACTTTTGGCATTCCTTGCCTTGAACAATCCCCTTCAAATCTGCCTCGTATTCCGTTGTTGCCACTCAAAGCAATTCTTTCACATGGGTGTCAGTCAGAACAGATCGATGCTTTGATTTCACGTGTTTCAGGGTAGAAAACACAGACTTTGTTTGTGAGTTTTTTTTATGTGTGTGTTCACTTCGCTTGAGTTCAATACGGTATTTTCGTCAAATGCGCATGCGCGTGAGATGAATATACCGCAAAGTTTCCCAGTATGGGTAGGGGCAAGATCATTTAAGTCTTAAAAAAACCGTATTGAACTCAAGCGAAGCAAACACGCATATTAAAAAAAAAACACAAACACAAACTTCTATATGAACGTAAGAGCCGCATAAAACCAGCCAAAGCGCCGCTTGCGGCTCGCGAGCCACGGGTTGGCCACCCCTGCTGTAGGCTAACAATATTGTGGCGGTCATTGGTAACCCGGGCCTCGAACCGAGCTTCTATGAAAGTCTGATACGTGATTCGCAGATTTTATTTGGCACATGTTTTATGCTGGATGCCCTTCCTAAAGCAACCCTTCGGGCTTGGGATGGCACTAATAGCTTGTGCAACCATAATGGCTGGGTTGTCTTCAAATTTACGATAAGATTACGCTAAAATTACGCTAAGAATTTATATCTATATAATATATAATAATAATTTTTACTTAGATCAACATACTTTGTACATTTATCCACCTGGTGTTGCTTTATGACACGTTATTTTACTTTAGACAGGACAAAAAAAAGCCATCTCAGTACAGAGTGTTTTCAAATGTATCCGGATTAATGTGGACATACGGTAACCTTTGTAAGATCTCTCGAACCTCAAACCCATTTAAAAATATATCTATAATGGAATGATTTATTAGCAATATTTTACCAGTTGGAATTTTAAAACAAAGATTTCATGTAGGTATTTATTTGGATGAGGTTTTTCATAATAATTTCAGGAGAAAAGTAAGACACTGACCTCGGTACTGCAGTTTCTGAGCCCTGTTGTTGGGACAGTCCTTGCCCTGCATGCTGAAGTTGATGTTGGTGCGGATGCAGCGGTTGTTCAGAGGCTGGACCGGACGCACGTTATCACTCATGCTGAGAAAGATCTGCGAAGGCTGGTTCTGGCTGAGCAGCCGCATGGAGTGCATCTGCAGGGACAGGTGCGAGGACAAGTGTCTCTCTTGGTGAACTACCACAAACAATATACTGTCTGTAGCTAAAGGCTACAACATTTTATACAGGTATATAATCCCCTATTTGCGATGGATTTGCGTTCTGATGGCCTCATCGTAACTTGGTAATCGAGACATGGCCTAAGTTTCTCAGAAATCTTAAAGGATGGTGATCAGTATGTGGCAGTATAGTACATAATTTAGTGAAAGAACAATGTACATTACTGTAATGTATATACTTTATAAGTTATTTGTGCAATAAGTGAATTTTCTGCTATCTGTTTTACAATGCTGCTACACATTTTATTTCACTGAATTAATATGTATATTTATTATTATTATTTTATTTGTATTTTACAGTCAGGTGTTTATTCTGGTATCCTGTGTTTTCACCAAACGTGGGGTTGTGATTGTCCTGAATTTTCACAATTAACATTCTAACTGCGACTAAAATGTAACTCTTGGGTTGTTGTTTTTTTGCAGTTTCTATGAGCAGTTCATGGTCTGACCTTGGAGTGTATTTGTTCAGATGTCCACTCTGGATCTTTTCCGAATGTGAATAATCTCCCCCAGATTCATAGGCATTCATTCGTTTAAAAAGGCCCTTATAGCCCTTTTCAGATTGATGGGTAGCAACAGTTTTACTGATTAATTATTTCAGAAGTCTAATGGTTTGTAGCTTAGTAAAACTAAGCTGTGCTGCCATGTTTTTAGAGGGACAAGGTGTTTCCTGGCAACCCAACCAAACAAACTATAATTGGTTAGCCGTTTTTCAAATTGTCCTGTCATGACGTTTCACAATTAACATGTTAACGTAGGCCTGTAGAGTCTGAGATACAAGGTTTTTTTTGCAATTTCTCAGAGCATTGCCTGTTCTGGTCTTAATTTTCTGGGGTGTCCACACCTGAAAGACTGACAACTGTCTTGAATGTTTTCCACTTGTTAATAAAGTTTCAAATGTTTGAAAAAGCCTTATAACCCTTCCTAGTTTGATTGGCAGCAACATATGCAACTCTAAACACACAGCTAATATTTTCCTTTTGCACACACTTAAATGCCCCCTAATCAGCAAACTACTAAAACGTAGGCTTTTATACAGTAAAGGTGGTTATGCGTGCTAATGATTAGTTAATCAAGAGCATTTGATTAGCAGTACCTGGATACTACTTAACCTCTTAATTCCTGGAGGCAGTAAGAGTGCACCTATCTTTTCCACACATGGCATCTCAATTTTTGTAATAATTTTCCCTTCAAGTGAAGGAAAAATGTAATGCCAGAACATCCAAAAACATCTTATGCAATTGTGTGCCTTTAACTTTGTGAGAATGGTTTGAAGAAGAACCACACATGGAATTTAGTGTCCCAGTAAAAAAAATTTAAATAGTATAAAAATTTACAGGATATACCCTAAAACTGTGAAACTTCATCATATAAATTTTCTCAGGGATACTTTATGGGGTTTTGTTTATTTGTACATTTTTTTCAAGCTATTAAACTGCCTTTCGAAATAAATTATCATGAATAATCCTTGTGTACTGACCTGCATTTTTGTGACATATATGGGCTTATTCATGAGAATCCAGGTGGCGGTCTCATAACATGGTGGGATGGTCATGGATCCTTCGTAGGTGATGAAACTCGACGTCTCAGGATAGACCTCCTCGATGTTCAGCCCGGATAGTAAATAAGCGTCATCTACAAATAATAATAACAACAATCATAAGAAGAAGGAACCTAGCTTGCAGCTGTTGTTGTGTCTCTTGTTGTGCCTTTCCAGCTTGTTTAAAAAGCACAATTTAGTTTGCGTTTAATTTTTTTTCCTTTTAAACCCAGCAATTTAGCTTGTCAGTGCTGGTCTTCCCAAGGCAGAAACTGTGCCTGTGGCGGAGACTTAGTGGATGGCTGCTGAATTGTTTTGACATGATTCACAATATCAGGCTTCCATTAGATAATGCGGCGTTCGTGCTCGCTCGAAACAATTCGATGGCTTCAGCAAACAGGCTTTGTAATAAGCCGTGACT
Source organism: Silurus lanzhouensis (assembly GCA_039877035.1). NCBI lineage: Eukaryota > Metazoa > Chordata > Actinopteri > Siluriformes > Siluridae > Silurus > Silurus lanzhouensis. The sequence continues at coordinate 1,045,872 of JBCEWE010000492.1, read as the reverse complement.
TGAGAAAAGTCAGCCTGTTATATTTGCGGTGCGTCTATTAGCGCTGTGCAAGAGTAATTCAATCAAATAGAAATCAGCGAAAGGAATCCAGGACTGCAAGCATACTGAACTTGGATAGATTTGGTGGTATAAATAATTCCGTTTGAATCCGAAGTTGAGGGACTCGTCTGTGAAAAATGCATGGCAGCACTGCGGACAGTGCAGGCTGCCGGTCTGGAGGGGGTGCTTATGAATTATGTCAAGGCTCGCTTTTTGGATGGAGTACTAAAAGCCGAGATTCAGAGACGTCAACAGCCTATGTTCACACACCACAGAGGCCCGAGAGGTGCATGCCAGCCACCAGGAGTCAGTCTGCTCCTTGCCTCCCAGTACCCGCCTTGCACCCTTATTAGTTCAATTATTACGCCCTTTTTTCACACACAGCAGACTGATACCATGGAGAATATGTGTGTGTTTGTGTGTGTGTACACACTATGAATTATTCCTAACCACAGACTTTGCTCTGAATTTGGTAAAAATACAACGCAATACACATATATTTAACTATATTTTTAAGAATCTTGAAAACAAACATGCTAGTCTTTTTCACAAGATAGCATGACTAAGTCTAGTTGACAATAAGTACACTACAATGAGTTTAGATAGTATTTCTTCCAAATATACTTGGAAACAAATATGCTAGTAACTGTTTAATGTACTAGCATGTATCTAAATACATTGAAAGGAGATTTACCCTACTAAAGCCCTTTCCAGATATATTCATACATGCTAGCATGCCAAAGTGGCTTTGAAAATAAGTACACTAGGGTAATCTTTATTTGGTAGTATTTTCAAGTATATTTGGAAAAGAAAATATGATAGATTTTGTTAGGAAGACTACATTTATTATTATTATTATTATTATTATTATTATTAATAATAAAAAGATGTTCACTAATGTGCTAATCTCAATTAGATCTACTAGCATTTAGAAATTGAGTTTTAAGAATGACACTAGTTTAATGTTGATATGCTAGAATTAGGTTACATTTGTTAGTATGTCTTCCAAATATGCTTAGAAACCTTTATGCTAGTGACTGTTTGATATACTAGCATGTACAGTAAAGGAATACCTGGACAGGACTATTTCCCTGCTATGTTTAATTGCAGGTATACTTTTACGTGCTAGCATGCCTAAGTGTACTTTAAATTAAGTGCACTAGGTTGATATTGATATAAAAGTATTTATAAGCATACTTAGAGACAAACGTTTGCTAGTTTATTACTATTTAAAAGACATTTTTAGCTCAGCTACACTCAGCTACTTTTGGTACTTTTGGTTGATATATGTTTAAGAAAACATGAATACAAGGGCACTAAACTATTTTCTACGCTTATTTGTAGACAAAAATATGCTAGTTGCTGTTTGTTTTACTAGCATTTAGAAATATATGTTAAAAGGAGTATTAACCTTCTATACTTTTTTCCAATTATGATTATACATGCTAGCATGACAAAGCACTCTTGGCAATAAGTACATTGGGTCGGTTGTTTCTAGACTGGACTATAATATTAGTACACTAATCTGCTTTTAGTGATATATTATATATATATATATATATATATATATATATATATATATATATATATATATATATATATATATAGTCTAAGCAAAATGTATAGTGTTATTTATGTCTATAATAAATACATTAGGTTTAAATAATAATGTTTTTTTTGGTTTATGGAAGGAGTCTCCAATGTCAGAAGCAAAATGCTATAACTTGAAATAATTTATAAATTTAGGCTTTACACTTGGGGGGTCTGCTACAGTATAAGGTGAATATAAGCAGGAAATAGCTGGTTTCATGTTTATAACAAAATAAAAAGTATGACGTGTCATAGTATATATTTATAATGTTAATAAGTGCAGTTTAAGAGAAATCTAGACGTGTTGCTGTTCCGATAGTAAGCAGGTATCAGGTAGGATTGATAACAGTAGTTGTGCATCAGGTGACACTGCATTTCAGACAATTATAAGAAAACTGTAACCCAAACACTATATATACACATGCCAATCATAATGTTTTAGAATTAAATCTGAAAGCCTATTTGAATAGAGGGAAATGCCATTGTTCAAGCCTGTAATAAGTCATTTCCTGCAGAGACCTTGTAGATCTTATTTGAAATCTGCAAACATTTTTGTACCTCTTTATTACAATGTCAGGGCCATTTCACCCGAGAGATGCCAAGCTTCAGATTTTCCATGACGTCCAATTAATAAAATAAATAAATAAATAAATACAAAAGAAGTTAGCTTGCTATGATTCACGTCTGGAGGCGTGCGCCTTTCACTTACTCTTGTACGTTATTCTAGTGATGGTATCTCTGTTCAGCATCCGATTCAAAAAGGAATTCGAAGTCTCGGATATCTGGAATTAGAAAAGCAGCAGGGGGGGGGGAGCGGGGGATAGAGAAAAGAGAAAATGAGGACAAGATGTTGTGAAGAGTTATACAGCATTCACTTTCAGACGGTTTTGGAGACAGTGTTTGACGGGCGGTTTTCCTCTGCTCGCTTTCCACCACTGTTCGAGACGTGGTAATGTATCTGAAGAGAGCTGCCCAGCTTTTTACTGATTCCTTATTAGCTGCTAATTGAAACGCCTCCAGGCACTTTGTCTGATTAGACAGAATGAAGCGCGTTTCACCGATACAACTCGCTCGCTGCACTTTTTTTTTCCCCTTCTCATTTATAGACCAGGCCTTGAACATCGCAAAGCCTTTTAAGATGTTTTTGGGGACAATTGAATTGTTGAAGGAAAAAAGTATGGTCTTTGTCTTTCTTTTTTGATAAATCCACCTTCTACATCTCAATTCAATTCATTTTTGTTTGAAGACCATTTTTTACACTTGACATTGTCTCAAAGCAGATTTACACAGATAAAGCAGTTATAATTTTTTATAAAAGAATGTGAAAGTTCAGTGCCTATAAGTTTGTTCCTTATAATTGTTTATCCCTAATGAGTGAGCCAGTGACGACTGTGGCAAAGAAAAAACTCCCTGAGATGAACTAAACTCAGAAGGGAACATATCTTAATCACCAAATGTTCATTCATTACAGTTCCATTGTTGAGGTGTGCAGTTAAAGGTGCTTAGATGCAGAACTATTCATGCAACCATTATAGCAGACTGTTAATATTAATTACAATCCAAATTCATCCTCAAAGTTTTAGAGGTGCTCAGCAGCTCCATGCATCTTTAGGTTGTAATTGTGGAACCATCATCATCTGCACAGACTGGTCTCTAATTGAAAGGACTCCATCCAGAGGTAAGAGGTCGGGATGAATCAGGCAGGTGCATTTCTTTCATGCATGATCTCAGTTTAAATTATTATAAAATTTACTTAGAATTTTTTTCAAAAAATTTGATTATTTATTCATTTTCTCTATTTGTTCACACAATTTGTAGTTATTACAATTTCACAATGCAAAATTACATCAATTCTCTAAAGTGCACAATATTTCTGATCTAACATTCAATCTAATTGAAAGTCTAACCTAACCTGAAAGTCAAAGGGAAATTCATTGGGGTATTTTTTAGGAAGAAATGTGATACAAACTAGAGCAACATATTTAAAGATTGTGTGTAAAGATTTTGTATATGGTATAAGAATAGGGCATGTGTGGGCATGTTTTTAAAATTTTAAGCAAAATATCAGGTGGTGGGATAAACTTCCCAGAGATGTTCGAACAGCTGAGTCACTCCCTATCTTCAAAAGACGGTTGAAGACTACTGGTGCAACGGATCACATCATGGTTTTTTAGTCACGGATCGGATCATTTTTCAGATCAACAAAAAAAGGAGAAGAGATGAATATAATTTGCATCCTATTTATTACAAGAAATGTAACAGAAAGGTAATGTTGCCATAAATGCGGGAGGCTTTTGAGTTCTTCTGCTCCTCCACTAGCCATTGTTGTGAACTTATTAACACGTCCCGTTCACGTGAACACGTCTGCTCTGTGTTTTTATGACACGTGAAAAGCAACATCTTTCACTCTGCAATTGTTCAAAAAAAATTAAGATTAATCCACTACTAAAAAAAGCAACTAATCTGCAGGTCACGTGCGAGGGATTCGTACAGATGACGGATCAACAGCAATCCGTTGCACCCTACTAAAGACCTACCGCTTCCTAAAACACTAAAGCAAGTTTTCCCTGCAGGTTTTATGTCTACTATACTATACTTTACTATACTATATGTACTAAAATTCCTCTCAACAGAGTTGATGGTATCCTCAGTCTACACCCTACTGAAACAAATGTAAATTTTTTCGCCTAGCTTTTCCATATTGTTTTTCATTTTCGAATCGAACAAACAAAAATATAAACTTATGCGACGTACCCAGTCCAATAGGCTATAGGTAGTCATAAATATTATATCCATGCAGAAGTTTTTTGTTGTATCATAAACAAGAAAAAAAATATGGATGCTATTTCAAGAAATAAATCATAAAAAAAAGCAAAAAACAAAGCATAAAAAAAATAAGGTTTCGATGTGTTTCTAACCAAACATAATGGATTTCCCTCCTACTCCATTCCGTGTGTGACACTGTGCGCATTCTGACGTCCTTGGCCTTTCTAACGGCGAGCTCATACCACTTATACTCAGGAGGGAGTCCTTCCTGGCAGCCGGGTGGCGTGACAGTGAACGCAGCATGAGGCAGGGCTGAGAAAGCGACCCGCAGGCTGACTCATGTAAGGATGGGAATCAGATGCTCAACCCAGGCTGCGCTGCGGGAGGAAATGCCACCGAACTCGCCGTATGATTTCATTACAATTATTACTACTATACAGGAGGAATTCTGCAGGACCACATACCAAAAAAAAATAAATAAATACAACAAAGGAAAAAGAGACGCAACCTCCCGGTGTGGCAAGTCTGTAGCGAAATGAGCCATTCGTCCGAAGCAAAGGCAAACCGAAGTGCCATTAAGAAGAAAACGACAGCATGACTAGAACATTTATAACCGCGAAGAACGGCTAGAACATTTTCGTGACGCGCCATCTGTCGCCGACGAGCTTTGCGTTCATGTCGCTCTTATCTTTAACTGCTCGGTAACAAACGATCGTGTCTTGGAATGATCCTATTAGCGTTATGGATGTCCTGTAATGTATCAGCGTTTAGCATTGAGCTCATAAAGCGTACTGGGATTAGTCGTTAGTGGGGATAGGTCTATCGTACAATTCATCTCACGGAGTATATTGAATGTATGGATACGGCAGGGAATTTTATTATGTGTTTTATTGCAAAGTGCAAAGTGACTATTGGAAAAGCAAAGTGGATGAGGCAAGTGGTGCAAAAAATGGTGCAATGAATCCTATATATAATTATTGATTATGCAATGTGTCCATTGGAAAAACAAAGTGGGCGAAGCCCATATATATATTAGTAGCTAGAAAGTTAGTATAAGTGCTAACATTTCCTTAAACAAAAAAACATGAACAAAAGCAATAGAGTTACATACAATAGCTTGTCCCGCCCCTAATCCTGCACTTACTATGGTTTGAAAGTCAAGTTTCAAGTCAAGTTTATTTCTATAGCACTTTCTACAATGGACATTGTCTCAAAGCAGCTTTACAGAATTTAAAGTATTTGCATATTCCAATATGATAATTTTTTTAATGATTATTCAGTGTGGGAAAAAAATAGAAAAATCGGTAGAGGAATGTTGCACCAGCCATTTCTATAAATTATTTGTGAAAGTTGATTTGCAAGTCATGTTAATTTATTTTGTATTATTTTGATTATGCAAAGTATCTATTGGAAAAACAAGTGGGCAGGCAAGTGGTTAAACAAATAAATAAAAAAATAAAAAAATAGGCAGAGCAATGTAGCAACAACCAATCATATATATAGTTAGTGATTATGCAATATGTCTATTGGACAATATTTAAGCTTGAATGTCATATATTATTTGGTTGACTTTATTGGAACAAAAGTAATATAGTTTCATACAACAGCTAGCCCCGCCCCAAATTCTATATTTACTCTGGGTTAATAGTCATTTGCATATTCATGATTTTGTTTTTTATTTTGATTATGCAAAGTGGGAAGGGCAACCTGTGATAAACGTCTGTATTAGAACAGAGTGTGTTAGCATGGAGGGTGTTAACAGGGAGAGTGTTAGCATGGAGCAGAATTATCATGGAGGATGTTAACATGATGGGTGTTAATCTAAAGTTGAATTAGCATGGAGGGTGTTAACATGGAGGGTGTTAGCATAGAGGGTGCTAGCTTGGAGGGTATTTAGAAGGAGTATATTAACATAGGAAATTCTAGTATGGAGGGTATTCACAGAGTGTATTAGTATGTAGTGTATTAGCATGAAATATATCAGTATGCATTGTATTAGCATTGAATGTATCTTTATGGAGTGTATTAGCATAGAATGTATTAGCATGGAATGTATCAGAATGGTGTATAAGTATGGAATGTATCAGTATGGAATGTCTCAGTATAGCGTATATTGGCATTGAATGCATTAGTATGGAGTGTCTTAATATGGAGTATTTTAGCATGGAGTGTATTAGCGTTAAGTGTAAACCACAGGTGACGTATCATTATATTGTTATCGCAGGAAAGTGTAGCTGGAAAGTGAGCACATATTACAGCTCCTGATATGATAACCCCGCCCATTTCATACTGATCTAAACACAAACCCAGGTGCAGACAAACCGTCGCAGTAACGTCTACGTGAGGACGCTTATACCTGAGATTGACGTTTGCAATCTAATTAGTTTAACAAAAATTCCAGTTGAGAAAATAAGTCCAGTCTGTCAGGGGTCTGACAACGTTTCTTTCAAATCCTGATTACGATTGCGAGTGAAAGCTATTTTATAACCTCCTGCTCTTGGGCTGACAGGAGGAGAGCAAACAACTTATTTTGCTGCAGCTGGATAATTGCATAGCTAATTGTTTCTGTGGTGTGGATTTATTATTCTTTTTTCCTCCGTGCTCGCACACATGCTGACCTTCAACTGCTGAAATCATTCCGTTCGAAAAGACAATTGACGTCACACCATTTTCTGTCCGAGCCCTTGATTACCTCCGGCTATGCGGAGATCACATGCATTAGAATTTGGTTTTGGATCTAAACAGTGAAATCATGATAATCAGAAATACATATGAATTCGGATTGTGCTTGATTGACAAATGAGGTGTACTTACCTTCATGAATATAGACACTATCACTAAGCCATTTGGACTCTTCGCAGCTTCTGTGTAGTTGGTGTAGAGCTCATGGTTGTAGTGGATCAGTTGGACCTGGTGGAAATACAGAACAGTTTTTATTAAAAATTGCTTGAGCAATTGAGGTTCACATGAATGTTAGCCCCGCCCCTAATCCTGTACTCATTCATTGAGGGAACTCATGCGTGGTGGTGTTTCTAAGCGTTCATAACTTCTGGAACTTTTTTGGGGGGAAAAATGGTTGCCATGAATTATGAGAAAACTCCAAAAAAACAAACCCAACAGTCTTGAACAATTAAAAGTGCTTAGAGTTTGTGCTGCTCTGAACTCTGAGTGTAGATCAGGCTGAGATGCCAAGCCCCTGTCATCACAGGTCTTCACACTTCGCAATCACGGTGGCGCACCTGGCGTCTGTCCTCGCTCCAACACGCCTGTCAGGTTTAAATTTAAAATTCATTGTGAAGCTCAGGTAATCTTCACGCACTGAATTCCTCGAGCACGCAGCCAAGCCAGCAACAAAGGTTTTAAAGAGGAGTCCGGGTCGAAGCGAGGCCGCAATCTTACACATTCTTTAAAAGAGATACAGGAACGAGGGGAAGAAAAGTTTATCCTAAACAGCTTGTAAAAATAAAAAGCGAGAGACGACTCATTCGAAATAACCTCAGCCAGTAATCATTTCCATATTACCCAGGCTTCAGTCGAGTTTCAGAGCCGAAGCACGGATTTGTGAGGAGAAAATCGACTCGTGGACATCTCCTGTAGACCTCTGAAAAACTAAGGGAGCAATAAAATACCACCACTGAAACCAGGAAGTAAGAAATCCTCTCAATGGAAGTAAAAAAGGAATTGATGGGGAGTTTAGGGGACTTCTGATTGAATGGTCATAATTTCAAATTTCAGCACCAGCAAACTGCCACTGGATTTTGTAGAAGATATTGCTGATGTACGAGGTGGTATCCTCATAGTCCTATTGCACAGCAATACAGTGCTCCCACGTTCCTGCAACTTCTGGAATGTGTCCTAAAAGTCTTCTTTTCAAAGCGCGGCAAGCACCTTCTGCGTTTTGAGCTGGATCTTTATCTTTGTTAAGAGTAGGGTGGGTGCAGAAGTGAGATTGTGTTGTTTACGGCGAAAGACTCGGATGTGAGAAGAGCTCGGTGACAGCGTCAGAATAGCAGATGTGGTAACGCATGCGGTCAAATCAGCACCAGTTGCACAGCTCCCTATGTACAAAGGATAATGTCTTTTGGCACACTGACTTATGAGGGCCGGTGCTTCCTGTGACTGTGCGTGCAGCCTTGTGTTTATCTGTTTTCATGTTACAAAACTAGTTTTGGTGGTTTGTATCTTCAAAAAACTCCTCTTATCCAGAGCAACTTACATTTATCTCCTTTATACAACTGAGCAGTTAAGAGTTAAGGGCATTGCTTAAGGGTCCTGCCCTGAAAGCTTGGTAAATAATGGCCTTTTAATCAAGAAGTCCATTTGACGATGATTTAGTGTCTCATACGGTACATCATTGAATTCCCAAAATCGGAAACTGCTCATCTTCTGGGATTTTTACCCAAAACCATCTGTACAAAATGGTGCGAAAACACAAAAAACATCGATTGAGCGACAAGTTTGTGTGTGTGTAAAAACCTAGTTGAAACTGACAATAAGGATGTAGCATCTCAGCATGCATTGAACTTCAAGACGGGTGACCTACAACAGCGAATAACCAGGTCATGTAACTTTCCTGAATACAAGAACATAAATCTGAGGCTGTCACATATATAACTGGACAGACAGGGAAAAAATGACCAGGAGATTATTTTATATTCTTCAGATGTCCAGTTTGGGTGAGTCTGTGCCCATGATTTTCTCAGGTTTCTGTTTTGTGGCTGACAGGAGTCTATCTGATTGATCTTCTGCTGTTGTAGTTCATTGAATAAAAAGTTGTGAACGGTATGTAGCAAATTTAGAGATGCTTTTCTGCTGACTACGATTGTAAATGCATCGATTTTTAAAAAGTTTGAACCAGATGCAAGTAGATTGATTATCTCTTCACTATTTTGTTTCTCGAGTGCATTCTCTCAGCACTGCTGCTGCTAAGTAAAAATAATTAATAAAGTTTTACTAAAGTTAATGGCTAGATTTCATCTGCAGTCCCTTGGCCAGGTATATAAATAATTATAAACATAGAAACTAACAAACACATACAATACTCAACAAAACTCAAAACTTATACTTAACAATAATACTTGTACACGTCCTATCAAAGTCAAAGAAAAAAAAACCTCAGTTAAACCAAAACCAAATCAGTGTTCACAGGTTCGAGTTGATTTTAAATAAGATTTTAATTTTAATTTAAACATGTCAATAGATGAAAACATCCTTATGTCTTCTATGATGTATGACTTATCACAACACTTCAGAGACCAAGGTGTATCCCGAGAGTCACAAAGAATACAGATTAACATGGCAGAGGTAGAGCTGCACAACAAGAGACACAACAAGAAAATAACTTCTGGTTTTATTTACTTTGTTTTTTCTTTTTTTTTTTGGCGCTACAAATGCAAATCATCTGTTTGTGAAAGTTCCATTAGTTAGGAGTCAAAAACCACTAAAGTAAATTGATTGAACCAAAGGAATAAAAGTGTATATCATATTGCATTGGATTGCATTGTGTAGAATCGAATCCAAAAACGTATCGCATCATATGCATGTTTAATGTATCACATCCGTGGCTATGCACCGAGGTCCGAATCGCATTGGCCTCGGTTATGGAGATGGACATCACTAATGATTATAAAAGGAATTATATCCATCCCGGCTGCTCAAACCTAAATTTACCAATACCATTGTGGCTGAATGAGCATGAATCTTTACAAGACGACTTATGTAACATCTTTTTAGAAGAGTGGAGTTAACTATAACAGAAAATGGGCACTAAATACGGAATGGGATGGATGCCCAGGTGTCCACAAACTTCCCTCAATATGGTGTAACCCGATTTTACACATACATGTTGACATAACCTTTGGCTTTAAGTCCGAAGACATTGTGTGCTTATTGAAAACACAAAAATCTGCTTTGTGACTTTTGTTTTTCCAACGCTCAAGAATATCAAGAAACAAAAAAGTGATTACAAAGTGCATGCTAATGTGATTATGATCTCTTAATTTTATTTTTTGGAGGTGAAACCCAGCCATTTGCATCCCCCAATCTCCCAAACCAGCAAATTGCCTGTGCTGGGAATCAGGGCCAGGCCACGGCTTCATACCCTGCCAAAAAGATCAGCAGATACGCAGTGTAGAGGAGCAGACAGCACAATAATGAGTTCTGGAGAGGAGCACACACCAGGAGCGAGGGTTAGAAACACCCACGCACTCACTCTCACACTCACACAAACGCACACACACTCACAATTATTGTGTTTGGCAAACCTGCAAGAGTCGAACTCATCTAAGTTTTATCCGAAACTCTGAGGGCAACCTTGCTCCTGTCCACCTCTTACACAAACACTCGGGTGATTCAACGATTGCAGTTTCATTTGTGTCGTTCCGATTTTGCAAATATGGGCAGGAAGTTCAAAAACAAACTAGGCATGAAAACATTCACAACAACTGCAGCTTTTCCTTATTAAGGCATGTCTAAGACCTGGACACACTTCATCCTGAAATCTGATCATGGAAATATTTTATTTACTCAACCGTGTTACCGTGCTACCTGAATTCATATTTATGATGTATATTTAATATTCTGCATGTTAGATGTTCACCAAAAACAAGAGGAAGTTGCACCTTCTGAACTTCCTGAAGGATCTGGGAAAATGTCTCTTATGTTCATTGATTGATTTACTGATTCATCAATTGATTTATTGCGTCATTTACACATGTACAGTAGAATTATTTCCGATGCTGTTTTTATCTCACAAATAAAAGCTAAACACTGCATACCCACTCCAAGATCTAGATGTCAGAATAAGCTCATGTCCAAAATAGCTTAATTAGCATAGAGGAAGTGAATTAATTTGTGCTAATTGCCAAGACAGAAAGGGACTCATATATACAAATATAAATTACTATCAATACGGAAGTGGGAACACCTGGGAATATACAGACAGCGGCAGGGACATTGAAAAAAACCGCACAATAGTTTTGCGAACATGGAAACGTGAAGGGTCCGTATTGATGAAGGTCGGCATGTGTTTTGTAATTCCGTGAAAGTAGCCGGTTCTCCGGCATACAATATACAAAATCCTTCTTCTTGTTGCTATTATTATTGTCATTATTATTATTATCATCGTCATCATCATCATCATCATCATCATCGTCATGGAAGAACCCTAAGTAAATATTGGTCTGTTTTATGCAACAACCCTAATTCCAAAAAAATGTAATGGGGACCCTGTGCAAAATGTAAATAAAAACAAAATGCAATCATTTGCAAATCTTATAAACTCATATTTTATTTACAATAAAACAAAAAATTCTAATGTTAAACCTGAGAGTATCTGCATAGATATAGCATTGCATATTTGATTAAGACAATGTTAACTGCATACTGCAACTATTACAACAGCGTGATTTTGTAGTAGTGGAGTCCGGGTGCTGATTTGGCCTGCCTGCAGTCTAGACCTTTCACCTTTTGAAAACATTTAGTGCATCATGAAATGAAAAACACAACAAAGAACACCCAGGCCTGTTGAGCAGCTACAATCCTGTAACAGACACATATGGAACAATATTCCTTTCACAAAACATCAGCAACTGGTCTCCTCAGTTCCCAGACATTTACGAAGAGAAGTTGTGTTTCTTTACAGTGGTAAGCATGTTCCTGTCCCAACTTTTTTGAGACGTGTTGCAGCCAAAAAGACCTTATTTTTTTTACTTAAAATGGTATATATTCTCAATTTAAACATTTGTTTTTGTAGCTTTATTGTGAATTTACTATTCATGAGATTTTACACAGTGTCCCAACTTGTTTGAATTGGGGTTGATGTAAACTCCATCATGTCACAGATTTTATGCAGAAAAATTCACACACTTCAGTATTTCATTAAACATTAGCATCACACTTTTTTTTTACCATGGAAAGTCGCTGGTTGGTGTGAGAGATGCTTATTATTAGCAAAGTGTATTGTTTAAAAGCAACCTTGTCTTTCTTTCATACCTCGTCATCTGTGCTCTGCTAGAGGAAAGCTTGGACCTCTTTTTACAAGCTCCCTGAGAAGTGTTTTATCGTGCGATCGACAGCTCGGCACTCGATCTGGACGGAATATGAAAACAGTAAGTCGATAGGAGGACGGGTTGTGGACAAAGCTAACAGGACAAATTTTTAAAAAAAGGCGCTCGAGTGGAACCGTCGTCACGTAGACAAGCAGTCAGAGCACGCACGCGTAAAAGCAAATAAACTCCGGCGGAGATTAGACCGAGGAGGCTGGGTTCGATGTGGCCAAGAGAGTGTTTGAATTAAACCGGTCTGTAGAGATGCTAATAGCCTGTCTGTCTGTGTGTCTGTCTGGTAGACGAGGAAGAAAGTAGAAAAGAAAGAAAAAAAACCCGATAAGCCGTAAGATTAAGCAAATATTAAATGAAAACACCTCTCGAGCCTCAAGTGGTGGGTGTTTACAGTCAGACAAAAGGCTTAGTTTAGATTACACAAACTGAAGTGTGGCTGGAAAAGCTGCATTTTGGCAATTTCCTGTCTAATCGGCACACTCTGCTCGGGTTTAGCAAAAGCGACACTGTTATTTTAATGAGAAAACGCTTCTTCCGTTCTTCTTTCGTATCGGAGCAACGAAAATGGAATGTAAATGTGTTACTTCGCTAAAATTAAAATGCAACGGAACTATATTTATATAATGTTGAAGCCATGTGGAAAATAATTATAAATCCTGCATGCGATTTGTTACGGTGTTAATTTATTACTAGGGGAAAAAAATAAAACATAAAACAACAACAACAGCAGCAGCGACAACTTTTCTCATTTTCACATTTGTCATTTTTTACTGAATTTCCTACAATTAGAATGTGTGATCTAATGTTGGAAAGGAATGACGTTTCATTACATGTTCTGCAGGTTTGAGAAAGTTGTGAGGTGTGTGTGTGTGTGTGTGTGTGTGTGTGTGTGTGTGTGTGTGTGTGTGTGTGTGTGTGTGTGTGTGTGTGTGTGAGAGAGAGAAAAAGTTAGATGCCTCAATAACAGCTCTTATATCAAACTGGAAATCACAAGACACAGTTTTACAAAGACATCGGTGCATAGGAATATTCTGGATGCTGACTAGTCAAAAAGTTTGTTGAGAGATGTTTACTAGGGGAAGTTGGTGGGCTATTAGGGGGTTAGTGTTTAAAAGGTTGGGGGTTTAAGTCAAGTCAAGTTTATTTCTATAGCGCTTTTCACAACAGACATTGTCTCAAAGCAGCTTTATAGAATTTAACAGTGAAGGTGAACGATGTGTATTTATCCCTGATGAGCAGCCGTGGCAACTGTGGTGAAGGAAAAACTCCCTTAGATGTTATGAGGAAGAAACCTTGAGAGGAACCAGACTCAAAAGGGGAACCCATCCTCATTTGGGTGACATCAAGAGTGTGATTATAGTCTTTAAACAATACAGAACACTGGAGAGTGAGAACTAACATGAGCACTGGAGTGTAAGATTATGAGTAATGTTCTTTCTACAGTCTTTTACAGTCATTTGAGTTTATGGAACCAGGAGCTACTGAGCAACTCATAAAATAGATCATTAGATCCAACACCAGCTTCTTCATGCCACTCAAAGGGGTCCAATGTCAAAACTCCACATGAAGTGGGATCCAAATGGTGCTGGTACGTCTCTAGATGGTTCGGGATGTTTGCAGGGTCGGCATCTACTTCGGTCCCAGTACATTTACAGCATTTGGCAGACCCTCATCAAAGCAAATTATATTTATCTCATTCACACAACTAAACAGCTTTGGGGTTAAGTGCCTTCCTCAGGGGCACAGAAATGGCAGCTTGGTGTGACTGGGATTTAACCTCACCACCTTCTGATTTAAAGTCTAATGCTCTAAATACTAAACTCCCACCTCTACCGATATCGCCAAGCTGCCGTTCTTAGGGTGTTTGCGCAGGAAAAAAAAAAGAAAAACTGTTAAAGAAAGGAACTGTAAACTTTTTTTTTGAAGTTGCTCTGGTTTTACATTTTCAGATGGTGGCACGAAGGCATCATGGCGATATCGGAGGTGTTCGAGAGAATTTGCAGCCTACCCGCACCCCTCGTGGAGACGCAAACAGGACGCCATGTGTTATTAGTGAAGAAATGTCAAAGACGGTACGGAGAATAGAGAACGAATAACTTCCTGTTGAGTAACACTCTTCAAATGCAACTCAAAAGACGGGTGTAAAAGCACATATCACACTCACACTCATACACTCTATGCACAGACGTTTGTGGACACCTTACCAGAAGATCGGTATGTGTTTTTTGAACATCTCATTTCACATTTGGTTTCTTATTTGCTGTAATAATAACCTCCATTCTTCTGGGAAGATGTTCCACTAGATTTTGGAGATTGTTTAAGGAGATTTAAGCTCATTTAGCCACAAAGGCATTACTAAACTACACTACAACTATGCAACATAACAATTCATAAATCCAATCGACCCATCGTTATAAACATAAAGCCTTTTGATAAATGATTATAATGGAGTCTATAATGCATTACGAATGCACAATAACTGTGTCATTATTCTCTTCATATACATACTTAAATGCAATATATAAATTATTTTAAAAACATGAGAAGATTTTTTTATGGATATGGCAACGTAATGCCTTGTGAACAGTGATTATAAATGTGTATATAATGCATTCATTCACTTCCGTTCAATGTTATTTTTTTTAGCGGTTTTAACAATGTCCCATAGCAACTTTACAGAAACAAAAAGATTAGGTATGAATATTTTACCATCACATATTAGTCCCTATAAGTTATAAAGTATATGTATAAATGAGTGTATAAATTTAGCCCTGTAAGTTTGCTCTTTATAATTGTAAGTTTATTCCAAATGAGTGAGCCAGTGGCAACTGTGGCAATGAAAATCCTCCTGAGATGGTATGCGGAAGAAACCTTGAGAGGAACCAGATTCAGAAGGGAACCCATCGTCATCTGGGTGACACCAAATGTCCATTCATTACAGTTTCATCATTGCTGAGGTTATCAACTGTTAACTAATAGAGACTCAAGTGTAAAGCTGTTTATGGCAACTGTAGCCATTAAAGCAGTTTTTATAAATTTATACTTTTTACATTCATTATAATCCAGATCCATCTTCATGATTCTTGAGTTTAACCCTCCTCAGTAGCCTAATAGATACTTAGAGTGTTCATGTGGAAACATCTTCAATTTGAGGGACCTCCAATCAAGTCCAGAAATGTCTATTTTAATGCCATAATACTTTGGTCTATCTATCTATCTATCTATCTATCTATCTATCTATCTATCTATCTATCTATCTATCTATCTATCTATCTATCTATCTATATTGAAATTGTAAATTCTACTTCTATGTAATGCTTCTATGTAATGCATAGTCAATTTTATAAGTCTATTCAACCCATGTTTGTAAATTTAATGCCTTTTGATGATAATAATGGTGCATATAAAACATTATAACATGTTATAAATGTGTTCATTATATCTTTGTTGTAAATATTCCCAAGAAAAGAGAATTTAACTGATATTATTTAATTATTCTGAGTATTAATAACATTGCTGAAGAGAAGGTCAATACTTTCCCAAGTATATAGATGTTCCAGTGTGGAACTGCAAGCGATAATGGCTCGGTAATGAAGAGTAAACAGACAGAGCTAGGCTTCAGTTGCCAGGTCACAGCTTGCAATACTCTGATAACCTGTCTCCACTTTGTTTTATTATTGTTTAAATATTGGCTGACTTCCAGGCGAGGGAGGAGGGACGAAATTATAATCATTAATTACGCTGGATTTGCCTGTCAGGCCCGCGGTTGTTTTGTTGCCTTTCTAATCGCCGGGCTTATTACTCCCAAAGAGAAATGTCACGCCGCTACTGACTGGCGACTTCATCAAAACACGCAGGCTGCGGTGTCGCGTCTTTCTCAAATTACACCGCCGGTTTAATTGAGCTGTTTCATATGGTGTGTGGAGAAGATTAAGCGCTGGGGAAAGTACAACCCCATAGGTAAGGAAGAAAACATGACCAGGCGGGCTCATAGATAAATAATCAACAACGGGTTGTTACTCGGCCATCTGAATTTGATTGTTTGTCTATTACATATGTGTCAAACACAAGGCCACGGGCCACATCCGGCCCAACGTACAATTATATCCGGCCTGCGAGATCATTTTATATAGATCTATTATTATTGTTATTATTGGCCCCGCAAAATAAAAAGCTGATAACATAAACTACATATCCCATAATGCAGCTGCCTTGCCGAACACTAGGCTACCTGGAAACATTCCAGCATCAATCAAGTCGAGCTTCTGTTAATGTATACAACCCTATGGTAAAGTTATAGCAAAGCTAGCACCTCACAATGCCGAAGAGAAAAGTTGATTCTGAAAACAGAGCCTTCAAAACGATGGGATTCTGAGTAGATGTTTACTGACGCTGCCGGTAAACCCGTGTGTCTTATTTGTGGAGCAAATGTGGCTGTAATTAAGGAATTGAATCTAAGACGGCACTACGAGACAAAACATCGGGATCAGCTGAAAACCCTGAATTTAGAGCAGAAGATACAGAAAGGAGAAGAGTTAAAGAAGAATCTGACAGCAGACGTTTTTCACCAGAGCAAAATCACAAAGTGAAGCTGCTTGAAGAGCTGCATGATGAAGGTGTGCGACAAAATGGCGATAGAATTGGATATATGTGAATATGGTGAATTTAAAGATTTAAATGAGAAATATAACAAAAAATGGAAACAGCTTTAGATGCAAGGGCCTGGCTAAAGGGTCTCGAAGAGTGGCAGCGTGGCGATACCGGGGCTTGAACCACAAAACTCTGATCAGTGACTCAGAGCCTTGAGCACTGAGCTACCACTGTCTGCATTTACTATGCAGACAATCTTTCTTTCTCTGTCTCTCTCTATCACTCTTTCCCCTTCTATAATGTAATACATGTGCAAGATAGTAGAAGTGAATGTAAGGTTATGTGCAGGGCAATACAATTTTGAATAATATAAATAACAAACAGATCCAAAACAGCACTCATGTGGAATAGGCAAAAGGGTAACAACTCAACGAGTTGAGACAACGAGAGGGAGAGAGGTAGCTTAGCGGTTAAGGATTTTGGTTCTGACGGTCGTGAGTTCAAATCCCAGTCACACCAAGTTTTCACTTCTGGGTTCCTAAAAAAGGGCCTTAACCAAAACGAGGTCGAGAAATTAAGAGAAACGAAAAAATATAAAGGGCTTGGTAATTATAGCAAACTAAACAAGCGAAAACATAGAACATGGCGAAGTTACATACCCGAAAAACAAACAAACAAATAACAAGACGGGGTGGAGACGACACTGGAGAGATGGTAGCTTATAGGTTAAGACATTGGAATTTATATCTAAAGATTATAAGTTCAAATCTCAGCCATACCAGGCTGCCACTCCTGGGCCCCTGATCAAGGCCCTTAACCCCATAGCTGCTCAGTTGCATGAATGAGATAAATGTAAGTCACACTGGATAACAGCGTCTGCCAAATGCCGTAAATGTAAATGGATGCGAATCATCCTCTACACGTTAACTGAGGTCGATACGATTCGCACGTCGATGCATAGCCAATGATATGATGCATTATAGATGCATACAAAGCAGCTACCAATGCGATAGGATGCACCCCTGCTACAATGCAGTGGGTCTGAAGAGAAATCAATATACATATAAAATATTGTGCATCTACTAATAAATACATATAAATAAATCAGGATTTTTTTTTTTTTTTTGCCAAAATCCAACGCACACTTTTAGAACCCGATGCATCACATCGTTAACTTTTATACTGATGCTACCACATGTCCTAAAGCGAAATTTGCCAACAAATAAACTTCTTATTAGGCATCATAAAGGATAGACGTAATGTATTGTAAATGGCCGTAACACAATCTTATATAACCAGGCCATTTTTTGGGCATATTCTATTAGAATAAGACACTGTATAATTGTTTTACAAATTGTGTTTTTACTTATAAGCCATTCTGTTATAATTTTTATAACTGGATTACTATCATTTTAATGTAATAAATGCATAGCTGAATTACAGCACACAAAGCTACTTTCTGCTCAGGAGCATCCATCAAACAACCGATGCTGCTCAGTGTCCCGGGTAAAGACCAATAATCTCGAGTTTGGCTTATTTTAAACCTGATGCAATATTGTGCAAGATAAACTGGATCTCGAGAAATCATATATCTTCCCTAAAGTATGCTGATTGAATATTATACATTTCGAGTAAATGTATGCTGAATATACAATAATACTGCAATCTGTTTCGGGGTGCTGTAATACCCAGAAGCTCGAGTTAATATTTTTACCATAATTCGATACCGAGGTGATTTGTGTGCTGTCAGCTTTAGCTGTCAACATCAGACGCTTGCGTTCCTGAGCTAATGGCCTCCACAGATGTCGTGTCTGTGTAGGGTACGCTCAAGCAGACGTCTCGGCTTACCTCCCCGGAAAAGGCCTGGCCGTTGAGTAGATGCTCCGAGCCCTGTCCGTCTTCGCTGCCAAAGTGTAACCTGATTTCCTCCAGTCGGTGGCTATATGTCATGGGCCCACCTGAGATGTTCACCAAGTGCTCCTTGTCCAGGCGTAGCGAGACGTGGCGGCCCGTGTTGTACATCGTCCCTCCCACCTAGACGCACACCCAAAAGAAAGACACACAAAAGAGAACAAAGGTTAAATAACAGCTCGGCGTTTCTGTACTTGTGTCTGATGTTGCCATGATTTGCACTTCCTCAAAACAGCCATGTTCTGTCAGAACCTCACTCTTGTGATTGCAAATAATCTCCATTGTGTCGATTTGTACTCAAGACCTAATCATAAAGACAGTCCTATGCTCATACTAACATTTTTATTCAAATATATTCTGCTGACTCAAATCAAAATGTACATTGGTAAAGTTTCTCGTATTCAGAGTCGTGTTGTGCACATGGTTAAATATATTCCTGTAAGGTTGCCAGATATTGCTCGAGATTTAGGTTTTCTCTAGTATCCGAACCACGACATGAACCATATGAAATTAGGTGTCATTCTAAGGTATTGAACATAACTTCTGAAAGAAATGAAGAAAGAAGAAAAACTGAAAACTCAGGGAGGAAAAATGTAGCATGGTCTGTATATAAACAGCATTCTTGTTTAACAGTTGTTTTTATCATTACTAAAATACTGCTAGAGTTTTCCTTTACATTCCATATGCAAGATTACATTTGATGTTCTGGCTCCAGGGGGTGTGGCTTTAGAACAATTTTCTCTCATTGGCTAGTGATATTTTATTGACAGCTCACTGACAAAGATGTAGGACTTTTTGAATGCGTTCTGGAAATGGTTCACTGCCCGAAGTAAAGAGACTCAAACAACAAATGTTAATTATAAAATTAAGTTCTAGAACATTCTTGATAATTAACTGAAGTCCCCATTTGCTGGTGTAAGTAAAGTCAGGGGCTGAAGTAAGGTGAGGTGAGGCGGTCCGAGCTGCAGTCAGCATTCCAGTTCAATCCAGTTTGTCCCAATGAAAGGTGTTCAATAGGGTTTGAGCGCTATAAGATGCCACTCAAGATCATCCACTCCAACCCATGTAAAGCATATCTTCATGGAGATGAAACAGTTTTGGGTCTCCAAGATCAAGTGAGGGGGAGGTTTATTTCTACCACATCCAAAGACATCTTATACAATTGTGTGTCTTGAACCTTTGGAGAAGAGCCACATATGGTTGGAAAAGACAGGGCACCTCAATACTCAATACAGTCTATATAGTGTATATATCTGATGAAGTAGTGTCCCTGATGGATGTTTTCTTTGCAAAAAAAAAAAAAATCATGAGACATACACATATTTTTTTTTAAAGCTGATTCAGTAGAGGTTGTAGCACAGAGTTTAAGACTCTGCGTTACTGATAAGAAGGTTGGGAGTTCCCGGGGGGCCCTTGAGAAAGGCCCTTAACCCTCTGCGCTCCATGGGCACGGTATCAGAGCCGGCTTTGCGCTTTGACACCAGCTTCCGAACCTTGAAAATTTTCAATTTTCTTTTATTTGTGATCAAAGGAACGAAATGAACTAAATGACCCAAAAAAATTCATTCATTTCGATTCAAAGAATCAATTCACTACAATGATCTGATCTTCTTAGTGATCCTTTCACCAATCATGGGTAACGTAAAAAGAATGATACATTTTTGTCCTTTTTAATACCATTTTATTTTTTACATTTAAATAGAACTGTTATGAGTATTGTGGCTATTTAAATAGAAAAAGCGTGCGACTGCAATAAAACAGTTACGTCCCTTGATCATGTGATCTGTCCATCCTGTATCCTTAAACAAACCCACTTCAAGTGCAAGGACCACAGAGTAAAAGTGAAAGCAAAAAGCAAACTCTGAACCACTTCAAAGCTTCAACCGGGCCCCAAAAAAAAGGGGGGGCGGGGGATTGATCGACTGCGAGGCTTTAAAACGCGAGCTCGGCGTTACAAAGGCACCCAGATAACGATCTTTATCAGTATAAGTGTTTATTTATATTCTGGAGTAGTTTCAAAGTGAGCCATTGATATTCCGAGCGTGACTCGAGAAAGGCTTCCGTAGCTTCTTATCTCGCTTTTTCTTTTCTTTTTTTTTTTTTGCTTCCTTTCATACTTTTCGCCCTTCCTTCTCCCTTCTCGTCTCCTTCTCACTCTCGCTCGCTCCTTCTCGTTTTTTTCCACCGCTTGCCTTCAAAATCATTTTCCCTCTCCAAATTCCCAGAGAAAGGGCCCTGCCCACACATTGTAAATATTTTATAGAACCCCTGAAAAATCAATGGGTTGAAAGAAGAGAGAGAGAGAGAGAGAGAGAGAGAGAGAGAGAGAGAGAGAGAGAGAGAGGGAGGGAGGGAAAAAGGGAAGAGAGAGATCTAGCTTGAAGTGCCAAAGGCGAAAAAGAACAGAGCAGTGTGCTGCAGCACTTAAAGGATTACTAGTGTGGAGGAGACTTACCTCAGGGTTTCGGACCTACCTAAGAAAAGGTTTTATTTGTATTTTTTTAATCCTAATTTCATCTATTAAATCGTCTTTCAGCTGATTATTCACAAAATACTGTTGTCTCGAAGCCTCTCGTTGTTTTCTTTCAGGCTTTGACTCATATATATGCTAAATTACTGCAAATTATTCTAGAAAAACACAATTTACAATTTCTGTCCAACAAATGGTGCAAGATAAACAAGTACACAATTGTATACGACGTCTTTAGATGTGGTAGCATTGAATTTCTCTTCCACTTGAACTACCAGACCCAAACCTGTTCCAGCATGACAGTACCCCTGTGCACAAAGCCAGTTCCATGAAGGTATGCTTTACAAGGTTTGTAGTGGAAGATCTCCTGCTATAGATCTCTGACCCTAGTAAAACTGTAATGAATGGAAATTCAGTATTGAGGATAAGGTTCTCTTTTGGGTCCGGGTTCCTCTCAAGGTTTCTTCCTCTCAGCCATCTCAGAGAATCTTTCCTTGCCAAAGTCACCACTGGCTCACTCATTAGAGACAAACTTACAATTATATAAAAAAAAAAGTGATACATTCTTTATCTCTGTGAAGCTGCTTTGA
Source organism: Silurus lanzhouensis (assembly GCA_039877035.1). Taxonomy (NCBI): domain Eukaryota; kingdom Metazoa; phylum Chordata; class Actinopteri; order Siluriformes; family Siluridae; genus Silurus; species Silurus lanzhouensis. The sequence continues at coordinate 1,023,856 of JBCEWE010000492.1, read as the reverse complement.
GACAATGTCACAAAAAAATGTTCTCTAAATATAATTAATTGAATTGAACAATGAACACCTTGAGGATGAATTGGAATACTGACTGCATCTCAGGTCTTCTCACTCTTTCACCTATATCAGTACTTGACTTTACACCCTTGTGGTTGAATGAAATCTCACAAATCTTCACAAACGCACTCCAAAATCAAGTGGAACATGTTCCAAAAAGAGTGTAAATGTATTGTAAGAACAAATGGAAACTAATTGGGAGGTGGTAGCGCAGTGGTTAAAGCATTGACATTTGAATTGGAAGGTCATTAGGTTAAATCCCAGCACCATTTACATCATTTGTCAGACACCCTTATCCAGTGCAACTTACAACTGATTGGTTTAGGGTTAAGAGCCTTGCTCAAGGGCCCAGCAGTGACAGCTTGGTGGTGCTGGGATTTGAACTTGTGACCTTCTGATCCAGAGTACAATGATTTAAGCACTGAGGTTCCACCAAGCTACATTAAACTGCTAGAAGTTTGCTTACACCTGGTCGTATGTGCATTTTGAGCATCGCATTCCACATTTAGTCCCAATTTGCTCTTAGAATTCCCTCCACTCTTTTGGGACGATGTTCCAATAGATTCAGACACAAGGGTGTAAGTAAAGTCAGTTACTGATGTACAGTAGGTAAGAAGGCCTGGGTTGCAGTCAGCGCTCACGTTCATCCCAAAGGTGTTCAATGGGGTTGAGGGTCAGTGGTCTATAGCAAGAGATCTTTCACTCCAACCCATGGAAAACATATTTTCATGGAGCTGGTTTTGTGCACAAGGGTATTGTCATGCTGGAACAGGTTTGGGTTTTTTAGCTTGAATGAAGGGAAAATTTCATGCTACTGCATCCAAAGAAATGGGAAATAACCACATATGGCTGTGAAAGTCAGGTGTCACAATAATTTGTTCCATAAACTACTCCAGTGCAAGTTGCTCTGGATAAGCGCGTCCGCCAAACGCCGTAAATGTTATCCACAAACAGTTGGTCATTTTTACATTTATTCACACTAATTCCTCGGAAAGATTTAACCAATTTTATTATTTGTGTAATGTTTTTTTTTTCTTGGATGCTTCACTGCGTTCCCGCAACAAAACCAATGAACAAATGAAAAGAATTCTACTTGACATGACTGGAGTCTCCTCTGTGAGCATTAAACACCACATGGGTTAGTCCTCCTCTGGTAGAACACCAACACCGGTGACTTATTCACTCTCTCGTTCTCCTGCCAGCTCTCCAGATCTCTTCTAGGTGTCATCCACTCCGGAGCTTGCTCTCCATCTCGCTAAACGCATCCAAGCTCGTTTCATCCGGTGGTGCAGTTTGTACGAAGGTATTTGAAATCATGGGAGTAAATGCTTTGCTGCACTTTAATTTCTTAACTTGACAGTTTTATGTATAACATCCCACACTGGCCTGACAACAGCTGTAATTACAGCAGGGAGTCGGTGTGTTTACGACGCAGATGGAAACGCCACAAGCATCTTTACTAGGGCTAACAAGAAAAAAAAATGTTTTGCTAATAATGCTTTATGTGTTTTGGACAGATTATAAAACAGAGATCGTGATGTTGGACGGGTTTAATCATGCTCAGAAATAAAACATGATGTATAATAATGTGATCATTACAAGATCCTCCTAAAGGCTAAACAAACCTTCATAACCCTTAATAAGCATTAATATAGAATTGTTAAAGACTTTTAAGTACCAGATTTGTTTTACGTTAGAATGTCAGTCCACTGGGTTGTCAGTAGCAAGGTAGATTATATGAATGTATTCCTCATAACATCTATGGGAGTTTTTCCTTGCCACAGTGTCGTCATGGCTGCTCATCAGGGATAAATACACTCCATTCACCTTAAATCTTAAATTCTGTAAACAACGTCTGTTGTGAAAATCGCTATACAAATTAACTTGACTTGACTTGAATGTATACAGTATCAAACTGCCACTGTTGGGCCCTTGAGCAAGGCCCTTAATCCTTAACTGCTTAAGATATAAGTTTCTCTAGATAAGGTTGTCTGCCAAATGCCATAAATGAATAAACACTACAGTAATCAATCAATCAATCAATCAATACAATAAACGGACGTCACCCTAAAAACTGTATATCTTTTGAGACACCTGAATTTTCCATAACCATCCATATACAGTTCTTCGCTAAGCTGCTACCACAATGTTTGCACATGGCTTATGCATTACATTTTCCTTTCATTTGAACTAGGAGACCCAACCCTTTTCCAGAGTTAATGCCTCTGTAGATACGAAGCTCCATGAAGATATGCTTTACATGGGTTGGAGATAAAGATCTCCTGCTATAGAGCCTTTGGGATGAATTGGAACGGCACCGGTACCTGACTTTACAAACACCCATGTGACTGAATGAGAACAAATCTCCAGAAACACACTCCAAAATCTAGAACATCATCTCTGAAGAGTGGAGATTATTCTAACAGGAAAATGCGGACTAAATGAGCAATGGGATGTTTATAAAGCACATATGGTCAAGTTTTAATGAACTAAAAACATTAGAAAAAAGTAAATAATAAGGACATTCTATAATCTTTATTTTGTTTCGTGAACATAAAGCCAACTAGATAAGAGTCCAACATAAGTGAATGTTATAACAGTCATTACAGCGCCATAAATATGATTACATTATATTATATAATTGTATGAAATAATAATTATATGACGCTGTTAGAATATTCACCTGGCTCTTTTAACCCTTTCTTTTGTGTTAGGGTCGGCACCGACCCGTTTGTAGGTTTAAATGCACAGAAGTACCACATAAATTTGTTTATTGCATCAAGGTTTTTTTACTTTGTCAGGAACCTCTATTTAAACAAAATAAAACAAAAAAAATCTCTTTAACTAAATAATAAATTTCTCTGATTAAAATTATGACCCTTTGTGGTGTTAGGGTCGGTTTCGACCCAGTTATAATATAACATTTTAAAACAATAATTAGTGCTAAATCTAAAATCATAAACACACTGTCAGCTCACTAACACAGTCAGCCAACAGCTCACTGACAGTCAGCTCCTCTCCTAACCCTGTAAGCTTTACTTAGGGGCTTCTTTTTTTTTGCCTGTTTGTCGCCTTCCCTGAACAAGCAAAACAAACAAACAAAAATGGACATGTAAGACATGCATAAGACCAATTCAGTTTAGAGTTGGTGACTTGCAGAGTGCATATATCCAGTTTGCAGCATGCAAAAAATGAGAAGATTGAGATCATCTCTTCGCTGAAAATGAGACAGAGGACACAGAGCAGCATCGCGATACAGATGATACAGATGGTACTTATGTCCACAATTCACAAAGATGCAGATGTGTCATCAGGAAGTGAGACAAAGCCCATACTTATCCTGGACTATAATAAAAACAAAGGGGGAGTGGACAACCTGGATAAGCTGACTGTCACCTACACTTGCCAGTGAATGACCAGGAGATGGCCAGTGGTTGTGTTTTATAACATCCTAGATGTGTCTGCCTACAATGAATTGGTGTTGTGGCACCACATCCAGCTAGGGTGGACCTCAACCAAAAAAAACAAGCAAAGAATGTTTCTTGAGGAGCTAGGAAGTTCCTTAGTCAAGACACCCATTGAGCAAAGCTGAGACCCAGCCATGGTTAGACAGCTGCAGAGTTCACCTAGCACTCTATCCATCAGCAACTCAAGGAGCATCAGCACCAGCATCCTTCTCAGCCAGCCCTGCCTCAACATCAACCAGCACAGCAACAGCCACAACCCCACTGAGGCCACCTGATTCTAAAAGAAAGAGGTGTCAGGTCTGCCCTAGCAATAAGGACAGAAAGACAAACATATTGTGCTTATACTAAAAAAAATATCCCTGCAAGTTTTTGCCACACATGCATCTAAACACACACATACACGTTTGTTTTTGCAAACAAAGACTTTTTTTGGATTTGCAGTCAAACAAACAACAACCAATCAAGCAAATCAAGTACTAGGATTTGCTTGATTGGTTGTTGTTTGTTTGACTGCAAATCTATATATTTTTATTATTAATAGTTTTAATTTTAATTTAGTATTTCTATTAAAGCTCTATTTAAAAAAAAAAAAAAAAACTTTTTTGCTTTTTTTTTTTTTGGAGTAAAAATATTTGGGTCAAAATTGACCCGAACACCATAGATGTTACTATAGTTAATAATATTAAAATAATGTTTATTTTTTATATTTTTTAATTTAGAGATGTTTTTTAATACCCCTCAGTAATAGTCAGGCAACATAACAATCTTTAATTTATTTATATAATTCTTTTGAGGTTCATTTTACACTTTTTTTAAATTGAAAACGAGAGGTATGCTATCAAATGAAAAGCCCAGGGGGCCACACCAAAAATATTAAAAGCAATATTTTCATGGGTAAGGAAACCTAACAAGGTAACCAAGAGGTAGGAAACAGATTGGATGATAAATAATAGTTTAGAGGGTATTTTTTGACTGTTTTAGGACACGGGTCAAAACCGACCCGTTAACATAAGAGATAGTAAGAGAAAGCTAACATAAATGAAGGTTAAACCAACCACCTGAATGTCTTTTTTCAACACATCCATAAAATCCTTTATTGGACTTCCTATATTCCTCCTGCATGGCAGCTCCATCCTCAGCATTCTCCTCCCTGTATACCACATGGTAAACCCCTCATCTGCACATGACGCTGTCATTACATTTAAAATACTTACGTAAAGTAGTGAAGGTTACATCATAATCTCGAGTGCTTGAATACAGATGATATATGTTTAATTATTTGCTGGGCTTTTTTGTTCTATAGAATATATTTTATATATATATTTTATATATATATATATATATATATATATATATATATATATATATATATATATATATATATATATATATACAGTGCCCTCCACAATTATTGGCACCCCTGTTTAAGATGTGGTCGTGGACTTCTAAAAATTCTCCTTCTTTTTTAAAACAACATAGAACCCAAATGCAAAAAAAGAGAAAAATCCAACCTTTCATTTAAGTACATTACTTTGGTGGTAAAAAAATCACACATTTACAAAAAAAAAAAACTTGAAATCATGTGTGCCACAATTATTAGCACCCCTAACAATTCCTCTGAAAAATGTATTTTTTTTTTTTTATATATATTTTTCTGTAGTTGCTAAGGTTGGTCAGGGTATCTAGGGACTTTTAATTAGTAATTCATGATTTCCTGTTTCCCTGGGGTATAAATATGACGTGAAACAGAGGCCTAATTCTCTTACCCATTTGTCAACATGGCAAAGACAAGAGAACACACCATTCAAGTAAGGCAGATGTGTGTCGACCTTCATAAGTCAGGCAATGGCTACAAGAAAATAGCCACTCGCCTTAACTTGCCGGTATCTACAGTCAGAGGAATCATTAAGAAGTTTAAAACAACTGGAACAGTGACAAACAAGGCTGAAAGAGCTCCTAAGTTTATCTTGCCACAACGCACAGTGAGGAGGATGGTAAGAGAAGTAAAAAAATTTCCCAAGCTCACCGTCACAGAATTGCATCAAAGAGTGGCATCTTGGGGTCACAGAGTCTCCAAAACAACCATCAGACGCTCTCTACATGCCAACAAGCTGTTTGGGAGGCATGCAAGGAAAAAGCCTTTTCTCACTAACACTCACAAACGTAAACGTCTGGAGTTTGCTAAGCGGTACTGGGACTTCAACTGGGATCGTGTGATTTGGTCAGATGAGACTAAGATTGAGCTTTTTGGCAACAAAAACTCTAAGTGGGTCTGGCGAATGAGTATGCCGAAAAGCACCTCATGCCCACCGTGAAGTATGGTGGAGGATCTGTGATGCTGTGGGCCTGTTTCTCTTCCAAAGGCCCTGGGAACCTTGTTAGGGTGCATGGCATTATGAACGCTTTGAAGTACCAGGATATTTAAATAAAAACCTGATGGCCTCTGCCAGAAAGCTGAAGATGGGTCGTCATTGGGTCTTTCAGCAGGATAATGATCCAAAACATGTGGCAAAATCTACACAAAAGTGGTTCAGCAGTCACAAACTCAAGGTCCTCCCATGGCCATCTCAGTCCCCAGACCTCAACCCAATTGAAAACCTGTGGGGCGAGCTAAAGAGAAGAGTGCATAAGAGAGGACCCAGGACACTGGATGATCTAGAAAGAAGAATGGTCAAAAATCCCTCTCTCTGTGTTCTCCAATCTTGTGAAATGTTATAGGAGGAGATTAAGTGCTGTCTTGTTGGCAAAAGGAGGTTGTACAAAGTATTAACATCAGGGGTGCCAATAATTGTGGCACACATGATTTCAAGTTTGTTTTTTTTTTCTAAATGTGTGATTTTTTTACCACCAAAGTTATGTACTTAAATGAAAGGTTGGATTTTTCTCTTTTTTTGCATTTGGGTTCTATGTTGTTTTAAAAAAAAGGAGAATTTTTAGAAGTCCATGACCACATCTTAAACAGGGGTGCCAATAATTGTGGAGGGCACTGTATATATATATATATATATATATATATATATATATATATATATATATATATATATATATATATATATATATATATATAATAAAGAAATAAAGTAGCTAAAACAAAACAAATAATCCTTTTCTGAATGCTCCAGTGTAACCAAACAACAGAAATCGTCTTGCCCAGATGACCAAAACAACATCTATGGAGTTCACCATTTACCAGCAAAGAATGAGCAAGCACTTGTCATCAAAATGGTATCATCAGGTGAAAGCCATTCTGAGGAAAATTGACATCAACAAAGCAGCAGGACCTGGCAGGGTCCCGAGCTGCCCATTGAAAAGATAGCAGGGGGGTTTTTAATAGCATCTTCAGCCTTTCAGTACAACTTGCCAATGTTTGCACTAGTCTCAAGTCCATCACTATTCTCCTTGTGTCCAAATAAATCTGCATCTACTAGCTAGTTACATTATTTCTTTTATCATCAAGTGCCTTTGTTTTTATCCAATTAAAAATTACAATTATCACAATTATACAACTGAGCAGTCTACATATCCAAAACAAAGCAAACACTCAAGCCCAGAACAAGGAGGAGGTTCTGGTTCAGAGTTGTATAGGCAATTATTTGGCCACAACCACAAGGAGGGTCGTTGTAGATTTCAAGAGATCCAGGTAGCTCCACCCATCCCTGTTAGAACATCAAGGATGTTTCAAAGAACATTGTGTCCGAATACAATTGCAATGTTGCTACAGGTGTGGGAACATTCTGAAAAAGACAGTTCTTTATTTCTGATTATTTAACTATGAAATGAAAGTGTATAAGAATTATTTTAGAAGAAAAAAAATAATAATGGTTTGTCTGATTTTCACACAGAAATCTATAAAAAGGTATTCTTTCCTTCTTAAATAAAAGCCAGGTTTAATCTATCTATCTATCTATCTATCTATCTATCTATCTATCTATCTATCTATCTATCTATCTATCTATCTATCCATCCATCCATCCATCCAGCCATCCAGCCATCCAGCCATCCATCCCTCTCTCTCTCTCTCTCTCTCTCTCTCTCTCTCTCTCTCTCTCTCTCTCTCTCTCTCTCTCTCGCCCAGTTCTTAATAGAGATAGATATATATTAGTTAGGGCACTGTGTCATGGCTGACTCTCGCCTCTAAACCCAGTTTTCTAACAAGCTGTACATAAAGAAAAAATTTCACTGTTCTGCAAATCAGAGTAAGAGTAAAAGCCTCTCTATGTTGTTTAAATGTCATAGTTGCCATAATCATTGCTCATTCCAAGGTTATAGGCCTTGCTCAAAGGCCCAACAGTTGCAGCTTAACTGTACTGTATTAAGATTTGAACCTATGACCCTCTAATCAGTAGTCTTACTTCTTAACCACTGCGCTACAGCACATTCTGTCAATCACACCATTCCCGAGGCACTAGATAGCAATCAATTACCTTATTGATCAAACTGACCAACATTTGGTCCTGTCTCATTTACAGTTCACACATCTCTGGCTCTTTAAAAGCAATATGTTTTGTCAGAATGCTACGCTAGTTGGCCAACCTGGGCCTAGCCCAAGTACCTTACTCTGATTGTGAATCTTAGACTTTCTTATAGTATGAACAGGTGACCACATCCCAGTCGTATTAATCCTCTGTAATTCATTCTACCATCTCTACAATTTGCTGATTACATTGATAAAATGGGCCTGATATCCAAAACCAAGGAAACTCAAGCCTACAAGGAGAAGGTCCGACATCTGGTTCAGTGTTAAACATTTTGTCACAATCACAAAAATAAGGTCATTGTACATTTTAGAAGATCCAGATAGAACAAATGTAGGATGGAGAGGGTTAATGATTCCTTGGGATAAGTTTGCATACCAAAGTGTTACACATGGTCCATTAATACCACACACCTGACACAACAAACACTTTGGGTCCTGCACAAGTGTAAGCAGGCTAGAAATCAAAAACTCCACTCTCCACTCAGGATACAGAATGTTTGTCCTTTTGGCATACGGACATGGTAGAGGGTATCATACAGATTAAAGTGCAGCTTCTTCTTTAGAGCTGGAGTTGTAATCATCAACATACCACCACCCCCACAGGGGAAGAACTACATAAGGCTGAAAAAGTCAGGTGTCCCAAGACTTTTGTTCCTAAAGTGTATTATATTCTAACAGACACTTTTAACCAGACGGATTTTATTTTAATTAGTCAGCACTCATTTTCCCTTCTTTTACACCTCTAATGATGATGAGTGTTGAGTCTAAAGTCTGATATCATATATTACTACTGTGCAATATTCTGTGAAACAGCAATGATATGAAGATATTAGAGAAGCATATGGTCTGGCCAAAGAGATTGGTTTTATGCTCCCTGAACGTTCTGAGCATATCACACCTCTCACAGGTTCATCGTTTTAAAGATTGAAAGTCTGAATCTCGCAATCTGCAAGCGATGGCCTTTATCATCGTAACACTTTAGTTTTTTTTTCCTGTTCCAACATCAGAGACAAATATATGATCATTTCACTGAATGGCACATAAAAGTTCGTGAAGGAAACCTGGATGAGATCAAATGTATCAAGGAACATTGTGTCCAGATACGATTGCAAATATGATGTTGCTAGAGATGTGTGAATATTTGAAGACAGAAGACAAAACGTTATTTCTGATTATGTGAGTACGAAATAAAGCCGAACGGGAGTGTAGCAGAAAATATTTCGGCAGAAAAAAAAGAGATAAACAAAGTTTGGTCTGATTTTCACACAGAAATCAATAAAAAACACATTTCTTTCTTTCTTTCTTTCTTTCTTTCTTTCTTTCTTTCTTTCTTTCTTTCTTTCTTTCTTTCTTTATCCTATCTATCTATCTATCTATCTATCTATCTATCTATCTATCTATCTATCTATCTATCTATCTATCTATCTATCTATCTATCTATCTATCTATCGATCTGTTTGTCTATCTGTCTGTCTGTCAAGGATATATATATATATATATATATATAATGAGAATGAGAGGAATCAAAGAGAAAATTGAGAGATAGATAGATAGATAGATAGATAGATAGATAGATAGATAGATAGATAGATAGATAGATAGATAGATAGATAGATAGATAGATAGATAGATAGATAGATAGATAGATAGATAGAGTTATAATGCACATGTGACAAGTAAAAGCCTCTTTATGTAGTTTGAATGTCATAGTTTCCATAGTATCTCCTCGTTTCCATAGACATGTACAGCATGAGCTAAACATAGAGTTTATACAGAGCTAAATACAGAGTTTTAATTTAAAAAAAATAAATAAAAAAAATGTTTAGATTCAATAATCATTAACGAGCTCTAAAAATTCTATCTTGGTTAATAACATTGTCATGTACTGTAATTGAAGTGACGGCGGATGAAAGTGTAGAATATTCTTTTATTGTGTGAACATAAAACACGAGCACTATAAACAATACACAAGAAAACTACCACCATCAATGAAGAACAAAAACTGAACCTGAAAATGAGCATAAATTCAAAAGCATGAGAAAACAACCAGTGTGGAATGACATGATATATATATATATATATATATATATATATATATATATATATATATATATATATATATATATATATATAATTGCAGGGATTAATGGAAACCATGGTCCAGGGCCATTAATCCTGACACACATACATACTCTAACTACACCCAATATGGTATATTATAATATATATATATATATATATATATATATATATATATATATATATATATATATATATATATATATATATATATATACAAACACACACACAAATTCTGCATGGACTCCTATACTACGCTACTTGGACACCTGACTTTTCCAACAATGTGTGCTTCTTTCCAACAAAGTTAATGTTCCACTTGAACTAATTTGAACTTGGAGACACAGACCTGCTCCAGCAAGACAATACCCATGTGCACAAAACAAACTCCATGAACATCGTCTCTATGTTACGACCGTAACCCTAGTTCCCCGAGGGAACTGCGTTGTAATGCTATGGGGCGTTCCCATAGTAATATATATGTATATATAGTACTGGGACACCTTTCCAGCCCCAAACCATTACCTTACCATAATGTTGAAGGCACACGGTTGTATGCAATATATTTTTGATTAAAATTCACATTCACTTAAACTAGAAGACCCAAACCTGTTCCAGCAGGACAGTGTACTGGTGCAAATCAATCTCAATGAAGATATGCTTTATATAGTTTGGAGTACATGATCTTCTGCTATAGAGCTCTCAAAAGTGGAAGCTCAGTGGTTAAGGCCCTGGGTGGCTAATTGGAAGGTCAGGGTTTCAAGCCCCAGTCTTGCCAAGCTCCCACTCTTCAACAGCACCCTTTACCTTCTGTGCTCTGGGGCAGTTGTATCATGTCTGACCCTGTACTCTGAACGTGCACAAATCTTTACAAACACACATCAAAATCTAGTAGAACATCTTTCCAGAAGAGTGGAGGTTATTATAAGAGCTAGATGTGGAACAAGCCCACACCAATGTAATGTTCAGGTGTCCACAAACTTTTCATCCATATAAGGTAGCTGCAGCCTTCAGTCTTCAGAAAGTGAATTTAACAAGAAAAATTCTCCTCCCTGTATGTGGCCTGCTGTTGATTAAAAACAGAAGGTCAAACAAACTTCCTTGCGGCATTTCAGCCTTGAAGCATAACAACAACAAAAAAGAAGATTTTAATACCATCTCGTGCATCCCGCCGAGAGCGATGAACGAAGGCTAAGCGTAATGCATTAGACTTAATGACGAGACGTGTTATTTTAGTAGTTGGATTCGTGACGATGAATAAAATATCAACTTCAACTTCGAGTTCGAGAAAATAAAAATCACAGGCACAAATCAGGGGACGTATTTTCCGATACTGCGGAATTCATCGTCGGATGGCGGGGGGGGGAAGTTTCGGGTTTGTGTCTCTGGTAAAATATAAAAGTAATAATATAAAAAAGGAAAAACACAAACACTCAGACAGGGTGCTTGCATTCCTGTGTTTCTCTGATGAGTGGATATTGAAGGTGATGCTTGATAAAGTGTTTGGGATTGGATCTGATTGGTATGCAGAGCACTTCTCATTCAGAGAGGCTTCTGTTCCAGTCTGCGTCCTCCCTTCATTTAATTTCTTTTTATAGATCCGCTGCTTTAAATTAGAGCAAGTCGAAAGGAGTTTTCTTTTTTTTTTTTTTAGAATTGCTCACACGTCATCACACAGAAAAAATGCAAATTGACCCCAGGGACTACGATTCAATTTCGAATTGATCCGGCTCCTGGAAATTGTCATTAATGCCAAAGGTGGTAGAGGTTTAATTGCTAACATGCAGATTAGCATTGGATTTTCATTCACGCTGTCGTCGCGCAAAAGACGCATCGGAGGCGGAAATTACCAAACCTGTGCAATTACCCGACGACTTGACGGCACCTGACGATGCCGTTTGAAGTCGGCAATTTTCTTCATTGTGCTGCAGAAAAGGGTTTCCGGGAATAGATTAACACAGACCAATGGATTTAACAGGTCAAAGAAAGGGGAGGGAATTCTACACAGGCTCGGTAAGGCACAAAAAACATAGCTCAACGATGGCAATTTAATTACCTGGAACTTAATCAATAAGGAAAGACAGAATAAAACGTGTAAAAGCGCTAAAATAACAAGCATTATAGGTGTTTTACTGACCTGAACCTAACCCTAAGGGTTACTGTTGAACACTGATCTTTGTGTTGTGATGCATTAAAAAACAGAAAGCAGAAAATCTGGTAACATTATTCCGAACTAAGTAGTAGAAACGTCTGATAAAGTCTCTGAACTGCATTCATAAAGTATAAATCGACTTAAATAAAATTCTACTGAGTTTACAGGATATAAATTATTAATACAAAAAATTGGATACAATCATAGTAACATATTAAGACATTTTTATAGGAGTCAAGACTAATTTAATTGATACCCTTCAAACAAGTATTTGTATAGTGCCAATTGGGAACCAGAGTAACCATTAATGGTTTACAAATTTCTTAAAACAACGGTGAAAAAAAGTAGGCGAGATTTACAGTGAAGAGCAAAGAAGGACCTCAAGGAAATATCATTTCTAGAATAATTGTACATTTACAAATGAAAAGAAAAAAATACCATTGTACCTAATCAATTAAAATGGTAAAAATGGTTGACAGAGGTAAAATTGTGATAAAATTTGGATATAAGTATAGTCCTAGACACAATGCAAGAACTAAAAGCTAAACAGCCAGACACTAAGCAATCGGTCAATATGTGTAGGGGGCCAACTGGTAAAATAAAACCTTTAATTATTTAAAAAATCAGTGACCATAGAAAGTCAAATAATGCAATCATAAAGCAGGGAAAACTTTGCAATGAAGTTCAAGGGAACTGTCATGCACAACCTTAAGACACAGGATTCAGTTGTCAGTTGTAGAACAACTTTACATGTATGAGTAAATATATACAAAAACTTTTTTTCGGGTTCTCTCATTAGGGGTCACCACAGCGGATCATCCGCATGATTGACTTGGCACATGTTTTTACACTGGATGCCCTTCCTAACACAACCCTTCCCATTTATCCGGGCTTGGGACCGGCACTAAGAGCAGCTGGGGTTGGTTCCCTGACCGGCGATCAAACCCTGGCCGCAGCGGTGAGAGCGCCACATCCTAACCACTAGACCACCAGGGAACCTGTGTATGAGTAAACATATAATTCCCTTTAAATGCAGACACACATATGTAACAATCACTCTGTTTGCTCACTGTGAGGTGGTGTATTACAAGGACATCATTTAAAGCATGCAAAGTGTCAAAACTAAGTTGAAAGACCCTCCAATTTGTCAATAAGTGTAGCGTACCAATCGATTGCCAGAGTATCCAATCATAGCCTATAAATTCTCAAATTACATTTAAAAAGTAGGCAAGACAGCATGGCGATGCCTCTGTGCACAAAGTGAGCTTATTGAAGATCTGGTTTACATGCTTTGGAGAGGAAGATCTTGCTGCTATAGAGCTCTGATCTCATCCCTACTGAACACCTTTGGGATGAATTGGAATGCTGACTGCACCCCAGGTCTCCTTCCTTACATCAGTACCTGCCTTTCATAACACCCTTGTGGCTGATGAACAAAAATATTTATAAACACATACCAAAATCTACTGAAACATCTTCCCAAAAGAGTGGAGGGAATTATAAGAGCAAATTAGGACTAAATGTGGAATGCAGTGCTCAAAAATCACATACCGTACTTTGGTCATAAGTATGTTTTGTGATTTTTAAGCATTGCATTCAACATTTAGTCCTAATTTGGAATACTTTTGGCAATATAGTGTATCTATCTTTAATAGAAAAAAGCAGAAATCAGAGAGCCAGTTATGGCCTAGAAGCTCTCAGAACTGCAAATAAAAAGTAGGTAAGACTTCACAATGAAGAGTTAACTGTAATGATGGTGGAACTGTCCATGGAGAAAGATTAAAAATGCTTTCTGTCTGTTGTAGAACAACTCTACAGTTACAAATCAACAGAAATGGTCACAAGGATTGGAAACAAAATGGACAGACATTACCAGCAAATAGGTGATGGGGTCAATTGGTAAAAAGGCTTCAGAAAAGCCTTCAGAAACCACAGTCCCAATAATGGCCTATAAAGTCTGAGAACTGCAATCGGAATGTTGGCAAGACTTCGCAACGAGGAGCTAAAAGAGATTTATGGTGATATATGGATGAAGAATGTCATGAAGAAACTTGAAAAACGCTCCCTGTCAGTTGGAGAACAACTCTGTGCTTACAAATCAAAGGTATTATAAAACAAATATCACTGTTCTACTTCGCTGTTTGCTTCCTCGCACCCTGGTCCCGCTTTTTGCACCCTTGTGTAGCCTCTGCTGTATGCTGTACGGATGCTAAATATGACACTTCTGGTTGTCCTCATCTTGCTTTCATGTTTACTGCCCGGGACTGAGCCGGTCATGCCGCAAGCCATCAAGCTAACATTCGTTTATCTCTCGTTCTTCACACAGCGCTCGCATGCACATTTATTCAAATGGGTCGAGTGGCAAGCAGATGGATGGAGTGCCCGTGGAATGATTGCTTCATCTCTTGTACGAAGTAGAGGAAATAAATAAAAAATAAAGAGCTCTGGAGGAGGAAAAAAGAAGCGGGTGGAGAAAAAAAAAAAAAACGAGGATGCAAGTGACAGCAGTAACTTTTTATAATACGGTTACACAACATGCCGTGAAAGATAGAAAGTTATGCTGGTAAAAAAAATAAAAAATGGGATGGCATGACTTTTTTTATTACAATTTTAACGGATAAATGTATTAATTAAAAAAATATATATTTTTTCAACGTATTTTATTTCTTCCATTGACAATAATACTAAGTCTGATAGAATTAAATGTTAATTCAATTTTTAACTCCATTTGAGCTTTTTTTATTATAAGTTATATAATAAATATATATAATATATTATAATTGAAAATATTTTCATTATTATATAAGTGTTTTTTCTTGATTTCATAGCCATTATATTTGATCATATTGTAAATTCGATATTTTTATATTATTGATATTCTACTCTTTAATTCTTACTGGGTTTTCTCCTAAATCTTTTTTCTTTACAGTATGATTTGCTAAAAATGGGTTCCGTTTAAGTTTGGTTTCTCTCAAGGTTTCCTCCTCATCTTCCTCATTTTAGTTTTTTTCACCACTTTTGTCACCGCTGTCCCACTCAATATGGATAAACTTATAAGGACTAATTTATAACTTTAAAATGGATGTTCAAAAACTGTGAAATTCTGTAAAGCTGCTTTGGGACCATGTCTGGCTCATAAGGTGTTGGACTGGATGAGAAGTTGAGCTCAGTAGCTCCTACTTTTATACCAAAGACTGTTGAAAGAACATTTACTTATAATCTTATACTCCAGTGCTCATGCTAGTTCTCACTCTCCAGTGTTCTGTATTGTTGAAAGATTTATGATCAAACTCTTGATGTCACCCAAATAAGGATGGATTCCCCTTTTGAGTCTGGTTCCTCTCAAGGTTTCTTCCCCATTACATCTAAGGGAGTTTTTCCTTGCCACAGTCGCCACGGCTGCTCATCAGGGATAAACACACACCATTCACCTTCACTGTTGATTTCTGTAAAGCTGCTTTGAGACAATGTCTGTTGTGAAAAGCGCTATAGAAATAAACTTGACTTGACTTGACTTGAGAAGTTCATAAGTTCAAAATCCCAGTATCACCAAGCTGCCAGTGATGGACCCTTGAGCAAGGCCCTTAACCCTCACCTGCTCAGCTGTATAAAAAAAAAGAAAAGAATTGTAAGTCAGTCTGAATACGGGTGTGTGCCGCATGCCATAAACGTAATGTCTATTATAGAAAGCGTTAAGCAATATCTGATTGGAATTAAAAGCATCTCAGTGTATGTTGTGCTGTGTGTAATGTGAATTGAACAATTTTGCTGTCAATCGTATGACACAATAATCCAAACCAAACAATACAAAATCCCTTGTGCTCATTTTTTACTTTTAAATTACGAGGGGTGTTCGAGTCAAACCAGGACTTTTAAAGTTACAGATATAAAAATGGATGCTAGCGCATGGATGCTAGTGCGGCGGTACCCCACGCAGTAGTAAGTGGTTAGCGTGTCCCATTACTGATAAGCGGCGCACATGTCGTGAACCAGTCCAGAGCCCGTTAATCAAGATGGCAGACAACAGTGTTGGAGCGTGCATAGAAACAGAACGTGGTGATGACGTTTCATGTGAACGAAGGCGTAAAACCCAGAGATATTTACAGAAGATTTCAAGCACAGCACAGGGTTGGGCAAAGATTCATCAAAATGTATTTAAAAATAAAATACCAAATGCTTTAAGTGTTTTAAAATAAACATACAGCAGACACACAATGTATAAAAATTAACTCCTGTATTTTAGTATTTTAAAAATACTAAAAATACTTTTACAAGAGAGCATAACATTTCTTTGTAAACTTTCTGTCAATTGGCCTGTTTGATCTGTTTGAACAATGTTTTATGTTTGATCCCATTGATCCGAGATGAGGGTTTAATTTAATAGTAACCAACAGTTACCAGTTTGAAAATGAATCATATTTGTATCCTAATTTAGTTACTCAGTGTTTGGTGACGAATGGCTGGTTTACATCAGCAACACCGACTCAATGACCAACAAGTCATTCATAAGAAGAATAATAGCACCTGAATTTGTAGCAACTAGTCTCTAACTAATGAATCATTTTATTGTTATTAATAAATATAATAATATATTATGTGCCAGACAATCATTCATGCAATCGGATGTAAAATCATGATCCTACTAAACAGATACTTTATTTCGTGTACAATATTCAGTAATCAAATATTTATTTTAACAATTGGAAGCCTATTTAAAAGCTGGCCGCCTGCAGGTTTCTTACCTTCACCACCTTCCATATGGATCAATTTTCTGATCTCAACAAGTCTGGGCAAAATACTGAGTAGGGAACCAATCAGAGGCCACATTGTTTTGATGTCATCATGCAGAACTTCTTACAAAGAATTTTAAAACTACAAAAATATAAAACACAAGTACTTTGATACAAAATATGAAGCCATTTCTACGTAATTGAAATACATGTATCATAAACACTGCACCTCCCTGAGCACGGTGATGAGACCCTCAGCTGCAGTAAGACATCTAAATGGTGAAAAAGCTTTAAATATAGCCATACATACTGCTGATACTCGCTTATATCATCATAACATCCCTTGTATAATTCCTCACCCCAGTTCTGATCAAGAGTTTTTACCCTTCATTTAGAACCATACAAACCTAAGACATAGAAATGTTTAATGTTAACTCTACATTAAAATTTAAAAATTCTACAAAAATTTAAATACAATGAGAAAAAAAAAAAAAAAAATATATATATATATATATATATATATATATATATATATAAAACGCAAATTAATTTTAACACGTAATTAATTCAGCGCTCATTTTTGTTTTTACATTTTTTTTACAAAAAGAATGAATAAATAAAGCGAAATTAAAACTTTTAACACAACACATTTACATTGTCAAATATAATAAAAAGAAAAAAAACTTTCAGATCAATCACCAAAATCCGCCATGATGCACATATCTGGAAATTGAAACTCTGGAAACATAGCAAAAGTTTAGTTTGGTGTAATTTACAGTCTTTATGCTCAATTTTGAGTATGATTGATATATATTTCCATATTTGCCCATGGACATGTTGATTAGAGTATAAAAAACATAAAAAGTATAAATTCAAGGTACATTTCGAACAGCTAAAAATGTGCGATTAAGTTGTGATTAATCACGAGGCAACTCATGACAATCATGTTTTAATTGATTGACAGCCGTAATATATAATGTATCATTATATAATAAATAATGATATACATTATTACATCACATTATATTATATATTTTATCATTGCTTTTCTATGATGGTTGCTTTCATGCATTGGGGAGCATGTTTTCGCCTGGTGTACCTCTGTTCTAGCTATGCTTTATGTATGCAAAATAATCTAAATAGAGAACATTCCAGCATAAATATTTACAGAATGTTTGAACTGATCAGGGAGGAAATTTCTCTTTGCACACTAGCCCTTGTTTTGTACGTAATATTGACCACGTTTCTCATTAAAGCGCCTCTGAAAAACGAATAAACAAGAAAGCACAAATCATCCTGGAATGATTACAAGTTACAGCTTTTTATGAAAAAATCACAGAGCTGCCAGAGAGACCTTTATAATTTCAAGGTCCTGATGAGTAGATCATCTTTCCGTTCAATCCGCGCTAATGCAGAAGACTTTAAAAGGGGTCTTTGACCCTGCTTCATGAGCAAAGAAGAGTGAAAAAGATTTTTTTTATTTTTATTTTTTGCAGAATTTAGTCAATCTTTTCAATATCTGATGGCCTTAACTCATCCACACAGCATGTGCTCCGTGCACGCTCCGTGTCACTGTCATGTAATGAAAGAAGCACCAGATGCAGATGAAGGGATTTTAGTGCAGTTTATTGAAAAAAAAAACAACAAAAATTCGAATTGGAATCCAAAAACAGGCTGAGGGCAGGTGATCGGCAACGAAACTAAACTAGAGAAGGTAGTCAACGAAAAAAAGGGGATAGTGGGTCAAAAATAACAAGGCAAACATGGATCCAAAAGCTCAGCAATGACAGAGACATGCTACTGATAATATGCACTTTATGGACAAAAGCACTGGGACACAACTGGAGCTGGAGGCACTCAATTATATAGGATTGCCTTGGATACATATCCTGGTCCTTAGAATTAGATAAATACAATCTGGGATGAACAACAGCATGACACATAAGGTGGTAGCTCAGTAGTTAAGGCTCTGGGTTACTGATCCGAAGGTTGAGGGTTTAAGCCCCAGTATCACCAAGCTGCCACTCTTGAGGGCATTGAGCCCTAACCTGCTGTGATGCAGGGGTGCTGTAACATGGGGATCCTGCACTCTGACCACAGCTTCCCAACATTGGTGGTATATGCGAAGAAATAATTTCACAGTATTGTAAAAAAGAGTACATGTGACAAGTATAAAGCACCTTTCAATTTATTTGTAGGGCACTTTTAACAATAGACATGGTCTCAATGCAGCTTTACACATATAAAGTGGTGCCTATAATTAAATATAACCCTAATAAGTGAGTCAGTGTCGACTGTAGCAAGGAAAAACTCTCTAAGACGGCATGAGAAAGAAACCATAAAAGGAACCCATTCTCATCACCGAATGTTCTATTATTGTTGATTTGTACTGTTCATTGATAGATGCTTGAATGCAAAGCTGTTCATTGTAGCAGACTGTTGTAATCAGTTACAGTTTAAATTCATCCTCAAAATTTTTGAGTTGCTTAGTAACTTTATAGACCTTCAGCCTGTTCATGGGGAACCATTCACAGCTGCACAGAGTATCTCCAATTAAAGGAAACTACATCCAAATGAATCGGGCAAATCTGAAGTGAAGAACCGGACAGGAACACTGGCCACATTAGACTGTGGAATATTTTTTATTTTCACAATAATAAAAATGAAATGGAGAAACCGTGTATGAAAAAATGGAAGTTCAGAGTACCAGCCATGTGCATTAATTAAGTATCAACAAGTGTGACCACCTTATATAAAAGCCAAAGCTTAGCAGAAAGAAGGTTTGGAGGATCCAGATTTGTGTTAACGCAATACCAAGAAGAGAAGACATCAGCAATGATCCTAAAGAAGCAATAGTTTCTGCCTTGCAAACTGGGAAGGGTTATAAGGCCGTTTCCAAACAACTCAAAGCTCATTCTTTTACAGTGAGGAAGATTATTCAGGAAACATTGAAAAACAGGTGTCAATCTTTCCAGGAGTAGACGCTCCTATAAATTTACTCCAAGGTCAGACTACGCTCAGAGAAATTAACCTTGATGAAATAAGACCTACTGTGCAATGACTTTCAGTGTATATTTTCACCTAAATTCACACCATGAAACAAAAAAACCCACATTTTTCTTTCTTTTCAGAGATAATGTAAAGCGGAATGAAATCCGATCATGAAGCAGTAGATAAACGATGAAGGACGTATGACTGACAGCTGAAATAAATAGACCAAGCTACAAGAGCCCCGAATGCCATGTTTCCGTGTGAAGGAAATAGATGAGCAGCTTTTCAGCTTTAGATGAATGAAGTTCCTGAGCGTGGCCCGAGCGACTCGAGGTGTCTACAAGCGACAAATCAATCGGCTGCGAATCCAATCCGAAGATAGATCGCGGCAAAAGGCGGAAATGCTTACATACACGTGAATAGGAAGCTGGTGAAAGCCAGCGCCGCATCTGCGTCGACGATTTAAGCTGCTTGTCTGCACCATCTGTTCCTGCCGTGCCGGAGCTGAATCGGGCACCTGGACGTCACCTTGCCACAGGTGACAAATTAACACTGGAACACACCCCGGGCTTATTCACAGCCAGTCAGAGCTGGGGGAGGAGAAAAGGAGTCCAATCTCACAGCACGGAGTTGCTCGAGTGTCTCTGTGAGCTGCAGCATGAATCCAAAGCTCTCACAAAGTCTCGCTAAGATGCAGAGGCAGAGGTGAACTGGAAAGCTGATGGCTTGCCACATATCATTGTGAGACCACATCTTAGGAACAGGATTTTACTGTTGGGTTTGTCTTCTAGTTCCCTCAAATGAAATCTGTGTTCCACATGGACATACAGTACATGTTTTACACTATATGGACAAATATATCGAAACATCTGATTTTTCTAGCCATATGTGCTTCAAGACACAAACAATTTTTCCTTTACATGATCTAGGAGACCCAAACCTGTCCCAGCATGACAGTTTGCTGTGCACAAATCCTGCTATAGAGCTCCAAAAATACTAAACATCAATGAATACATCAGTACCCGACTTTACTAACACCTTTGTGCCTGAATGAGCACAAATCTCTTCAACCAAAATCTAGTGGAGCATCTTTCCGGAAAAGTGGAAGTTCTTATAACAGGAAATGGGAACTAGATTTCAGACATTGGACAATCTAAACAACCTCGAAATCAATACTCTAAAAACTAACTAACAAAATAAATAAATAATAAATGTTTATTTTTGAACATTTAAAGGCTCTGTCATGAAGGAATTAGTGGTGAATCTAATATCAAATATCTAATTATATATATATATATATATATATATATATATATATATATATATATATATATATATATATATATATATATACACAATATAGTGTATATTTCCCAATTTCCCAATCCCTTATATAATTATTGTCTGTAATATTTGTAGAATTATTTCTCTGGCACTGTATAGATCCAGTATTAATATCTTTACTGTTGACAATACACGCCGGTGCCGAGCCGATCTCTGACATTTCATCGTCTGTGACTAAGCAGTATTGCAGCTCAGTGTCATGGCATATATATACACACACACACACACACACACACACACACACACACACACACACACACACACACACACACATATACACATTCTGTCGCATACGCCACACCAAACCCTAGCCAGTGAAGCATGAACAGTATGGATATTATTAGAAGACTAGGACCTATCGTTTGTTTGTAAAACCAACAGGAAACCCTGCCTCTGTCTCTCACTCCCTCTGAACTGCAAATTGGAAAATATGAAGGTGTGAAAGAATGCAAATTTGTTTTTTCCTTCTGGATTTGTATCCAACACGAATTCTGATGCTGAGGATCAAGCTCCATTTAAGGTCCATATACACATTCATTCCTGTTCATCACTGATGTGGGACCATCCAGTATGTACAGTACAAATGTACAGCAGGACTTCTGACTTTGACATATATCAATATAGTACTATTGTGAGGGTTTCTTCCCTCAATAGATACAGGAACTACAGGTTCCTCAAAGGTTCATAATGATGCTTAAGAGGTTCCCCACTTCCCAAAATGCTAAATCTAAACTCCAACCCCCACAAATATTTGATTCTTTGATTTTTGTTTTTTTTATATATATATTGTATTTTTTTGAGTTCCTTGGTTCATAAAGATTAAATCTAATCCCCTCTTCAAAGGTTCTTTAAATAGTTCAGGGTTCTTCACTTCCTATAACTGATCTCACATTGAGATCTTCAAAGTTTCCTTTAATAAATATTTAAAGAGCCCTGAACTATTCAAAGAAACCTTAAAGAACTCTATGAGATATTAGTTTTAGCCTTTAGGAACCTATAGAACCCTGATCTATTCAAAGAACCTTTGAAAAACTCAGTGGGTGATCAGTTTTAGTCTTTAGGAACCGAAAAACATTATCTGTTCAAAAAACTATTGAAAACATCGATTAGAGATTAATTTTAGACTTTAAATATTCATAGAACCATTGAAGAATTTTACAGTGGATTGGTTTAAATCTCTAAGGCTTAAAGAACCTTAACTATTCAAAGAACCTTTGAAGAATTCTTTGGAAGAGTAGTTTTAGCCTATAGGAGCCAAATGACCCTGAACTATTTAAACCAATCCTCTATAGAGTTTTTCAAAAGTTCTTAGAATATTTAGGAACTCTTCACTTACAAAAGACTAAACCTAATCCCCAATTGAGTTACTCAATGGTTCTTTGAAAAATTTAGCATTCTTTACTTTCTACTTCCTCCCTTGGAGGTCTTCAATGTTTCTTTGGATGGTTACATATTTTTTGGTTGCTAAAGACTAAAACTAATCTCCCATAGGATTCTTCAATGGTTTTTTTTAATCAGATCTTTGAATCTTAAAGACTAAAATTTATCACCCTTTGAGTTTTTATAGGTTCCTTGAATAGTTCAGGTTCTTCAGGTTCTAAAAATGTAAACTAATTTTATATAGGCTTCCTCAAGGGTTTATTGAATAGTTCAGGGTTATTTAGTTTCTAAAGTCTAAAACTAATCTCTCAAATAGTTCTTCCAGGGTTCCTTAAGTAGTTATGGTGTGTTCATTTCCTAGAAACTAAAATGACTTTCCAATAAAGTTCTTTGAATTGTAAAATTTTTTTCAAGATCCAAAGAATAAAACTAATTCTCTGTAGAGATTCTCCTTCCTAAAATTTATCTCCCATGGAGGTTTTCAATGTTTTTTTGAATGGTTACATTTTCTGATGTGCTAAAGACCAAATCTAATATCCCACAGTGTTAAAGGTTCTTCGGATCCTAAAGACTAAAACTGATCCCCAATAGAATTCTTCAGTAAGAGTTCTTTACTTCTTAAAGACTAAAATGAATCTCCTTTAAAGTTTTTCAAGTGTTAACCGAATAGTTAAACGTTATTCTGTTCCCACAAGTTTCCTCAAGGGTTCTTCTGATAGGAATTCTTTAATTTTATTGAGTTCAAATGAATAAAACTAATTTACCGTACAACATTTAATGACCCATTTGAGCAACAGATCTTGATGAAAATGGGCTCATGACACCACCAAGTGGCTTGGAGGAGATTTCTATTTCAATAGTATACTGTTTTGAAGCAAAAAAAGAAAACCATATATATATATATATATATATATATATATATATATATATATATATATATATATATATATATATATATACTGTGCAATGAGTCACTATGTCTCTGTGATTCTTGTGTGAAATTGAGATAACCTTATGTATTTTCCTTCTGAATGAACACAGATATTAATCCTGGCATCTTATGTACACAAAATGTCCAGTCTAAGACCCTGAGCACCACTGATTATATACTTACACCTTCTTGTGTACCCGGTTAAAGGCATCATTATTTTCTCTCAGTTACAGACTCCATGCTGATAATTCCAGTGATGAAAGCCTCACACCAAATATCGATCTCAAGGACATCGACTGTCTCTCTCTCTCTCGGCGCAGTCCAAATCCAGAGTCATCTTGTTACTTCTCATTCAAGGCCAAGCCACATACTTTTCACACACTCGGCTGGGAGGAAAAAATAAACCTGATGCACCGAAAGAGCTTTTCTCAACCCGATACCGAAAAGTGTAAAGACGTCAGGATGCATGAGTCATGCGAAGCAAGAGAGACATTGATTTCACAAGAAAAGCATCAGAAATGAGTATGGCTGCTTGTTCAAAAACGCTGGGAAAAAAAACAAACATTTTATGAATCAGATAATAAACGTTGCACTCGGATAAATTATGGAATCTGAGACTTTTTTCCTTCTTTCCTGCATGGGAATGGATTCAATTTGTGCAGCTCCATTTCTTCCAAACTTCCAAAAGCACTTTGAAATAAGTTTTTGGATGCGGGGATGACCTTCGCTCGAGGCGTCGTGGGAGAAAAAGATGGCACCCGTCTGCGCTCTGTTTCATATCCACCGCGTTTGATGTTGGAAATGTGTAAATAATCGGGCTGCACTATGGCTTCTTGGTGTTACAAAGCATTGCGTCGATGTTTAAAGGAATTACATCATGGAGGACTTGTCCACTCAGCTGTCTTCGATCGACCGATGGGTTTAAAGTTTTAATTTTATTATTGTTTTTAATCATTTCTAAACATTAATTGTAAGAAAATATGCGTTTTGTCATTTATAACAAATAAGTAATAATCTAATAATCTTTCTATGAGGTATCATGTTCCTTAATAACTAAAAATGGTAGATTTTTATCTCTATTCATTTAATATTATTATAATTTCTTAACATTTTATAAATTAATTTTTTTTTTTTTTTTAGCAAATGATTCACTAATACACATAATGTGCTTGAAGCCAATAAATATTTTCTTTATGAATTACTTAAAATTAAAATAAATAAATAAATTATTAAGACTTGGTCTAGCAACCGGATTATTATTATTTTTTATATAATTTATTTTCTTTTCTTTGCAAGATACTACATTATATGGACAAAAGTTTGTGGACACCTGACCATAATGTTAATATGTGCTTTTTAAAAATCTAAATAAAAAAATTAGGTTCTATTTTATGTTTATATTAAAGTATAATACGATAAATATAAATAAATAAAAAATGGGATACCTGACTTTTCGAGCCAAATGTGGTCAAAGTTTTACCACAAAATTGGAGGCATACGATTGTATGACATCTTTGGATGCTGTAGCATTAAACTTTCCCTTCACTTGAACTAGAAGACCCAAATATGTTCCAACATAATGTTCCTGTGCTTAAATACAATTTCTTGAAGATATGCTTTAAATGGTATATTGGAAGATCTCTGCTATAGAGCTCCAACCTCAACCTTAATGAACAGCTTTATTATAACAGGAAATGGAGACTATTTGTTACATTAAATAGAAAAGGGGAATCGAAGGAAGATGAACACTGGAGAGTTCAAACCTGGTGCGCTGAAGGTTGAGTGTAGGGGGCGCTACACAGATATGCCTCTCATGAATAGGTGTCCACAATTGTTTATCAATATAATAAAAATGCAGACAAACCTAATAATTTTTTGCTGCAAAAAGCTGTACAAAATTTTTGATTTAAAAAAAATAAATGAATAAATAAAATAATTCTCCAAAAGAAAATATTTCAGCAAAGCTTGTCTGGTTTGGAGTGTGAGTCTGAAGGCTGCTGTATGCTCTATGCACTTTGAGCTCGGTTCGTCTCGCTCTGTGTGAAATAAAACATCAGTGGTCTCCTTCGAGTATATGAGCATTGGGGGTAACAGGGCTTTGAACCAGTTACAGTCTTTCATTAGTCAAGAATCAATCCAGCCACAAACCAATTCCCTGGGAGTGTACTGAACCGCAACAACACTTAAGCAGCTGAGATGTGTTTAACGTGCAAGAATGAAGAGAAAAAAATACATCAAAAATAAAAACTCTTGCTTGCAGCACCACATCGTGTCCAATCCAGGAAGATGGTGTGCAGGATTGTCTTACATGTTTACAGTCTAATAAGTAAATATCTAAAACCTCTGACTGAATATTCACAGTATTTATTCTGGGAAATGTGCATTCTATAATATTCATTAATTAAATGTATATATGGAATGTAGAAGTATTCAAATACTACCTAAATAAACTAGAACTTCTACTTATTAACGTAACCCCTGAGGAACCCTGTAGAAGTTTCGGTTCTGTCTTAAAGAATGGAAGAACTGTTTTACGATTCAAATAATCCACAAGAAACCCGTTAAGAGTTTAGGTTTTGTCTTTAGAAAGTAAAAAACACTTATCTATCCAAAGAAACTTTAAAGAACCCTGTGAGAGTTTCGACTTTGGCTAGTAAATAAGTTCTTCACATCCTATAGAACTCTGAGGAACTCTGTAGGAGATTATTTTCTGTCTTTAGGATGTGAGAAACTCATAACTCTTAAAGGAGCCTGTGAGAAACCTTGTTCTGTCTGTTGTAAGTAAAAAACACTTCTATGTCTTTTGAAACTCCCTGTGAGAGGTTCAGTTCTGTCTTTAGGATGTAAAGAACCCTTAAATACAAAAATCCTAATAACTCCTGTGGAATGGTATGTTCTGAAGGAAACTTACATATTAAAAGAACCCTTTTGAAACTCTGAGAAAGTTTATTTCTCTAGGAAGTGAAGAACCCATTACTAAGAACCCTTGAGGAATCCTGTGGGAGATTCAATCTGGACTTTTAACAGTTAAAGGTAATATTAAATAATCCACAGCAATTTAGTCTTCAATATATATATATCTTTTTCTTAAAGGAACCAGTGAGGAACCCTGTTAGTCTTTGGGATGTGGAGAACCCTTATCTCTTAAAGGTGTCTGTGAGAAACCCTGTTAAGTTCTGTCTTAAGTAAGGGAAAATATCTTAAGAACTCATGAGGAACCCTGTGTAAGATTAGTTTCTATCAGTGGTTTAAGCCTAAAACCTTGTGAGAGTTTAGGTTCTGACTTTAGGAACTAAAGAACTTCATCACTATTCAAACAAACCCAGAGGAACTTTGAGTTTCTGTCATCATTGATATTATTGAGCAGCTAGAAACCTGTAATTTATACACTGTAGAGACAAAAGTATTGGGATCCATCCATATGTGGTTCTTCTCCAAACTATAGGATAAGATATGGGATTATAGGATGTTTTTGGATGCAAGCTTCATGAAGATCTGCTTTAAATGGATGAGTCGGAGTGGAAGATCTCCTGCTATAGAGCTCTAACCCTTTTGAACATATTTGACCACCTCAGGCTTCCACAAATCCTCAAATGTCTACAAGCAAACTCCAAAATCTAGTGGAGGTAGAAGAATAGAGGTTGTTATAATAGCAAAAGGAGACTAAATGTGGAAGTAGATGTTCAAAAAACACATGAATATTATGCTCATGTGCCCACAAACTTCCATATGGTATACATGCAGAGAAACTGATAGAACATCTTCCGACCAATCAGAATGCCAAACACAAACCAAGAAAAGAAAGGGGCAGAAAACAGGCTACAATGTGGCTAGCGTTCTTTTTCCAGAGGAGGTGAAAGATTAACTGCCTCACTTTCCCTGTCTCTGTGTCATGTTCTTGCGAGATAGCGAGCTGCTGTTTCAGATGGATAAGCTACGCTTTATTCAATCTCAAATGCCACAGGCGGCACGGGCGCTTGAAAAGCTCAGCTAGGCACGCTCCATGGGAGTGCGGCGAGAGTCACGGGAAGAGTCTTGTTACTCCGAATTAAAGGGAAAAGAAAAGATTTGTCCCGAGCAAAAACAAACACGGAGACACACCGCCAACTTCAGATGCGGAAGGAAGGCAATCTGAAAGCCAGATATGCTTTAGCGGATTACTGTTCCAATCTATAAGTGTATAGCGTGTGTGAGTGTGTGTGTAATAGCAATGGAAACCAGCAGTATCCACATGTTGTTTGCACACATCTCGATGTGGTAAACACACAGTGTTACACTTCTGAGGGAGCAGAAGGCCTCGGTGGCATCTTGCACAATGGCAGGAGGCCAAAATGAACATAAAGCCAGCTTTGGCTCATGCCCACTGATTTCTCCTCCATACACACACACTTGCCTGCGTCAGTGCCAAGTGCAAGCCAGCTGTTCCTGTCCACTCACCATCTCTCCCAGCTGTGCGCATGCCGAGTGGTGTGTGAGAGGCAGGGACGTCAGGATGCCTTCAGTTCCTCCTCTCAAACACAAGCCACCAGAGACGGTGAGCTGTCATGGGCTGCATATGGAGAGCTTCTGAGTCAAGTGCTGTTTAAACTCTCATTACAGTGCGCAGATCCACCAGAGAGTCGAGCTGACACCCGGATTCCTGCTCGCGACGTGACGAGATAGACGGCTGAAACCAGGGGGTGTCTATGGACTGGCGACTGGGAAGCACAAATGTTTACACACCTTCATTCTGAAAATTAACTGTTAAAGGAACCCACGAGGAACTTTATCTGAGTTTAAGATCCATCTTAAGGAATTAACAACCCTGAACCAGTAATAGAACCCTTGAGGAACCCTGTAGATCATTGGGTTCTATCTTTAAGAATGAAGAACTTATTTATTATTAAACAAAACTATTGAGGAACCTTATGGGAGTTTAGGTTTTATCTTTAAAAATAAGACCTCTGTAATAATAAATGAACATTTGAGGAACCCTGTCGGGGTTTACAAACTACCTTTAGAAATGGAGAACCCAAAGATATTCAAAGAACCTTTTAGAAAACCTGTAAAGTATTAGGCTCTATCTTTAAGAATGTAGAACCCCTTCACAGACCCATAAGGAGCCTTATGGAAGTTTAAGTTTTTGATTAGAAATGAAAACCTGGATATTAATGGAACCTTGGAGAAACCTTATGAGGGATTAGGTACCATCTTTAAAAATAAAGAACCCTGTAATATTTAAAGAATCTCTGGAAACAATGTAGGAGTTTAAGAACGTTCTCGGTTTTCTGAATGAAGGACCCTAACATATTCAAAGAACCTTTGAGGGACTTCGTAGGAGTTTAGAATCTATCTTCTGGAATTAACAACTCCAAACTAGTAAAAAAAACTAAATATTGAGGAACCCTGTAAAGGATCAGACTATATATTTAAGAATAAATAATCTCTTCAGTATTAAACAAACTCTTGAGAAACCTTATAAGAATTTAGTTTTTCGATTTAGGATTAAAGAATTATATTAGAGGAATGCTTAGGGAACCCTGTGGCAGTTGATGTTCTATCTTTAAAATTATTTGAAGAACAGAGGAACCATGTAGGGGTTTAGGATCTATCTTTAAGAATGGAGAACCCTAAACTATTCAAAAAAGCCCAGGGGAGCCCTGTAGGGGTTTACGATCTACTTTTAAGAATGAAGTACCCTAAAGTATTTGAAGACTACTCTGAAGGCGTTAAGAACCTTAAAACTATTTAAAGAACCTGTCAAAGTGTAGGATCTATCTTTAGGAATTGGGACCCCAAATATGCCAATGGAATGCTTGAGGAACCCTGAGGCAGTTAGGTTAGATCTTGAGAAATGTTAAACCTAGAATTCTTCAAAGATCTATTGAGGAACCTTGTGGAAGTTTAAGTTTTAGATCTATCTTTAGAAATAGAGAAATCTGAACTTTTCAAGGACCTTTGAGAAACCCTGTATGGGTTAAGGTTCTATTATAAGGCATGGAGAGCCTGGAACTATATAAAAAAAAACAAACAGTGGAACCCTGTAGGGGTTTAGGTTCTACCTTCAAAAATGGAGAACCCTGATATACCTAAAACCCTTTGAGGTTTCAAGAACCTTTGAGGGACTATGCAGACATTTAGGATTTACCTTTAGAAATGGAGAACTATAAAATATTCAAAGAGCATTTTAAGGAATCATGTAGAAGTTTAACATTTATCTTTAGGAATGGGGAACTATGAACTCTTTAAATAACCTTTAAGGAACCTTGTGGGCATTTAGGATCTATCTTTACGAATGGAGAAGTCTGAACTCTTCAAAGAACCTTTGATTGACCGTGTAGGATTTTAGGATCTATCTTTAGGAATGGGGAACCCTGGACTCTTTAAAGAACCTTTGAGGAACCCTGTAGACATTTAGGATCTATCTTTAGGAATGGGGAACCCTGAACTCTTTAAAGAACCTTTAAGGAACCATGTAGGCATTTAGGATCTATCTTTAGGAATGGGGAACCCTGGACTCTTCAAAGAACCTTTAAGGAACCCTGTAGGATTTATCTTTAGAAATGGGCAACCCTGGACTTTTAAAAAAAGCTTTGAGAAAACTACTAAAATCAGACGTGTGTAAACCAGTTTGAAATGCTGCTTTGTTACAAATCCCTCTAGCTGATTCGTTCTTTTTTCCTCCTTTCAGAAACGATAAAGACATCGTCCCTCTAAAGAGCTGTTGTGCAGTGGGCAGGATTATGGATTAGCCTCTGAGACGGGATTACGCTCCAGGCTGATCAAAGTCTCCTTCTCTGTTTATTATACCCAGAAGCGGCAAATGCAGTGTCTATTTCATACACATACAGTCCATACACACATCGCTTTAAACCACGGCAGTGAAATTATGTGTAAACCGTGTGCTGTTGTTGTTCATGTGTGTGTGTGTGTGTGTGTGTGTGTGTGTTAGAGAAAAATGAGTAGGCTCTAAAATGGCTGTAAAAATGTTATAGAGGTTTCAGCCTTTCAGTTTTACAGTTGGTGGTGGTAACAGCAGTCTGAGTAACACAATCTTGTCATTTTCCACTTCTAATAATATCCCATGCAGGACTGCTTCAGTGGCTACTAGTAATCTGTCACTGTGTGAACTTGAGTGTGTGTGTGGGTGAGAGAGAAAGAGAGTGTGTGTGTGTGTGTGTGTGTGTGTGTGTGTGTGTGTGTGTGTGTGTGTGTGTGTGTGTGAGTAACTTAGAAAAATCACAGTGATGCGTAAACATTTTCCAGATACACAAAGCAAAAAGTTTATGAAAAAACTGAAACTATTCGGGTCGTTTTTTTTTTTTTTTAATGAAATGTATTTAAGTATTAAGTATCTTTTTTATTTTTTTTCCTTAATATTATGAAATAATAAAAATAATAATAATAATTAGTTCAATGGATTAAAAAAACGTAAAATATATAAAATATATTTTTTTTATTAGTATTTAACAGACTTGAAAATTTGCATTATTATTATTATTATTATTATTATTATTATTATTATTATTATTATTATCCTGTTTAATGTATCGTTAATTTAACTTTTTTTTAATTAAAAACATACCTGAAAAGTATTATTATTATTATTATTATTATTATTATTATTATATTATTATTATTATTATATAAAATAATATTAATAATCTTGAAATGTCAAATGAAGCAACTCTAGAAAATTTACTATATGGACAAAAATATGTACACCTGACCTGCTTTTTAAACATCCCATTCCACATTTAGTTTCTATTTGCTACTATAATAACCCACTCTTCTGGTAAGATGTTCCTCTAGATTTTGTGGAGATGTGTGAAATCGTATTCAGCCACAAGTGTGTTAGTAAAGTCAGGTACTGATGTAGGTGAGTGTGAGGAGGCCTGGGGTACAATCAGCATTCATATTGATCCCAAAGGTGTTCAATGGGGATGAGGTCAGAGATCTTTAGAAATGGAAAGCATCTTCATGGAGTTGCACAAATGGGAGGCTGGAGTAGGTTTGAGTCTCTTAGTTCCAGTGAAAGGAAAATGTAATGCTACTGTATCCGAAGATGTTTTATATAATTGGGTGCCTTTGACTTTATGAAAAAAAGAAACAAAATGATGTTTTGTGTTTGGATACACCTCGTGTCAGGGGTAGCATTAAATAGATACTCTAAAGCTTGCAGGAATGTGTGTGTGTGTGTGTGTGTGTGTGTGTGTGTGTGTGTGTGTGTGTGTGTGTGTGTGTGTGTGTGTGTGTGTGTGTGTGTGTGTATGTATGGGTGTATAGGTTTGTGTTTGTGTTTAAATTGCTTTAAGAGCCCAAACATCATATATAATATGAGCTCTCATCATGGCATCACTGTCAGGGCAGGTGGAATTACTGTGTGTGTGTGTGTGTGTGTGTGTGTGTGTGGTGTGTGTGTGTGTGTGTGTGTGTGTGTGAGTGTGCATTGGCAATGCTGACAGTCAGCAGGAGTTAAAGCCGAAGCGAGACATGGTAACGAGGAGGAGCCGTCTCACATCACATCTCCATATTCATGTCATGGGACTTTCTAGTCTCCAGCCTTGTGCAGAAGATACACAATTTGGCACTGAAGCTTTTCCTTCTAATTAGACATCCTGTGATTTTTAGCACTTCTATTCTTTCTCTTATTTCGCTGCCATGCTTTATTCTAGAACATATTTTCAGATGGTTCAAAGAAAAATAAAAAATAAAAATTATGAGGAGACTGAGACTGAAACTGATCATGGTGCAGGATTTACAGGGTAAAGTGAATATTTTAGAAGGATGAAGGGTGTAGATGGTTGATTATGTTCAATGAAACAACTTGCAGAACTAGGAAAAGTGGAAATCAGGGCCGGCAAGACCTTCTCTGCTTGCCTAAACTCTATCAGAATCAATGACTTACATTTGAATCTATTTTTTTCCATGAACATGTATTAAATTATTCCCAAAAGTCATTTCTCCTCATTTTTCTCTTCATTCCTTAGCATTTTTTCTTCAATGTTTGGTCTTCTAAAATTATGGGCATCTATAGACATCCTATATAAAATTGGGGTAACGGTTTGAAAAAGAGACATATGTGACTGTAAAAGTCAGGTGTCCCAATACTTTTTCTCCATATTGTGTAAAAGCTTTTTTTCAGTTCTCCATTTAAATGCAATCCACTTCGCCATCCAACTCTCATTAGCCAATAAGAATAAAGCCTTGATAAGCCCTGTCCTAACGAGTAGCTTTTGCAAGAATGGTGATCATTAGCGGCATCCTAGACAGAATACACACACACACATTAAATTTGAGAATCCATTGATATGTTTTTGAATTTGTTGATAACCCTAAGGTAACCAATAAGACTCAAAATCAAGATCAATCTGAGTTTCCCAGAGGTCTGAGGCTGCAGCAGGACCTGGTTTATATGAAGTGGTATCAAAAAGTTTCAAGACTAACTGGTGTTATTCTGAGCATGTGTGTTACCACGTCTGAGATTTCATCAAGGACAGCAAATTAGAACAAAGAGCAAATTCTGCTTGAAACTGGGCGTTTGACATACGGCGATGCTGTGGCAAGTCGTCCGAGGTGTTTCGAGTGGCACAAGTGCCTCAAGAGCGGAACATCACTGGAAGACGACGAGAGATCCGGAAGACCTTCAACAAGCTCGGCAACTTGTGCATAATGATCATCGGTGAACCATCCACACAATCTTACTTCTGCACCAAGCCTATTTTCCAGATTCGGCTCCTGCGGACTTCCTCTTCTTTCCAAAGATGAAAGTCCAACTCATAGGTTGCCATTTTGACACCATTGCTGAGATCCAGCATAAACCGCAGGAGGTGCTTGACACGCTTCGAAAAGAAGACTTCCGGGACACGTTCCAGAAGTGTCAGGAACGCTGGGGTGTATTGCTGTACCGGGGACTGTTTTCAAGGTGACTGTGTGTAAACATAGATAAATAAAGTACTTTCTTATAAACAGAGCTCGTCTCTAAACTTTTTGATACCACCTCAAAATATTGTTATTATAAAAAGTATGCCATTAAGGGTTAGGTGCTGTGTATCGTCTATAAACTGCAGCAAAAACCAGGCGAAATTGGATCGTTGTGGTGTTTATACGCCGGGTCGTGTTGTTCGTGTTGCAATAATGCTTATTGCTAGCGCTACAGCTCCTCAAATGATAGTT
The DNA here is from genome assembly GCA_039877035.1 of Silurus lanzhouensis. NCBI lineage: Eukaryota > Metazoa > Chordata > Actinopteri > Siluriformes > Siluridae > Silurus > Silurus lanzhouensis. The sequence goes on along the minus strand of JBCEWE010000492.1, from coordinate 990,102 downwards.
AAACGTTCAGGGATAATTACTGTTTTCTTTTCCTTGAACATAAAACACAATTGTGTGTGTGTTCCTTCGCGCTGTTACCGTAACGACCAGTCTGTTTCGGAATCAGATGAATGAACCCCACGTGCACACCACTGGGCTAATTTTAGGGTAAAAAAAAACATTCACATGATTTTTTTCGTTTCATTTGAAGGCTAATCCGGCACGTCTCTTTGATTTCTTTTCAGTCTCTATAAGGACCCGGGCGTTCCTCCGTGTCGCTCGATCTGATTGCCGTAGAGGCTGTGGAGCATTTTGGGAAACAAAAGCGGGATTACAGAAAGCTATTTTCAAGCATGTGGGAAACGTAACAACGTGGCGTGACATTAAGTCAGCACGCTAAAAGCATAGAATCCAGAGCTCGAACAAGAGCTTAATGAGCACGTGAGAGAAGAGCTATTTGAGTGTGTAGTGGGAGAGCAGGTTCCTGATTAGAGCTGGAGGAATCCTGGAGCTCAAAAATACACAGCTCGCACCCTTGAGCTCGCTCCCGGGTCGTAAAGACGGCGTTGTGCCGACACTCTGTCCGATAGAAATGAGCTTCTGATTTATTGACGCATCTACGACATGTTCCCTCTTAAACTGTAGTAATAAAATAAGATATGATGAATATAAATAATGTCCAGTGACCATTATATTGCCTGTAAGTGAGCAATTTTAACCAGTCCAATCTCTTACCACAGATTTGGAGGAACACCATTATATATGATGTCTTTGGATGAGGCTGCATGACATTTTCCCATCACTTTAAATAGGAGACCAAAACCTGTTCCAACATGACAATGTGCACAAAGCCAGCTCCATGAAGATATGCTTTGCATGGGTCGGAGTGAAAGATCTCCTGCTATAGAGCTCTGACTCTATTGAACACTTTTGAGATAATTTAGAACACCGACTGCACCTTAGACCTCCTCACCCTCACCTACATCAGTAAGTGACCTTACTACCACCCTTGTAGCTGAATGAACACAAATCTCCACAAGTAAACTTTAAAATCTAGTGGAACATCTTCTCCAAATAGGGCCTGAATGTGGAATGAGATGTTCAAAAAACATATACCAATCTTATGGTTAGCTGTCCACAAACTTTTTTGTAGAAATCGTCTGGGTATGATAATGATACATTTTAAGCTTTTCCATGGTGTTAGTAAAGTCTCCATGGTGGAGATGTGCAGGACCTCCTCAGTTCGGATGTGTTTAGATTTCATTCCCTGTTTAGGTTACAGCTCTCAGGAGGAGCCGGTCTTTCAAACGTTATCGAGATGGAGTTTGGCTTTCGGATCGGATTCAATTCCGGAAATCTGGTTAGTTTGTTCGCTGTCACTGGGATTTAATCAAAGTGCTGAAGGAGAGAGATGGAATGAAAGAAGCCGCTCGGTCTCTCTGTGTCTCTCTTTTACATTCCATCCATCCATCCATCTATCCATCCATCTATCTATCTATCTATCTATCTATCTATCTATCTATCTATCTATCTATCTATCTATCTATCTATCTATCTATAAGAAGGTGGCTCATGAGCAGTCTGGAAGCACAGGGTGTATGTATAGATAGATAGATAGATAGATAGATAGATAGATAGATAGATAGATAGATAGATAGATAGATAGATAGATAGATAGATAGATAGATAGATAGATAGATAGATAGATAGATAGATAGATAGATAGATAGATAGATAGATAGATAGATAGATAGATAGATAAGAGAAAGAAAAAGAGAGAGGGGGAGTATAAAAGGGAGTAAAGTGATAGATAAAAGGTGAAAGAAATAGAGAGGGGAAAGGATAGAAGGAGAAAAGGGAGAAAGTGGAAAAAAGATAGTAAGAGAAGAATAGATAGATAGCTGGCTAGATTAGATAGAGAGAAAGAGAAAAAGAGAGACAGAGAGTTTGGAGCGAATGACCCACCGCTGCTCAGCCAAAGCCAAATAGCAGAAAACAGATTTTCTTTCAGCTGTTCTCGGTCTTATAAAGCTATTAGCACTGCGCACGCCGAATGAGACGCAGGTGGAACCTTCCAGAACAGCCGAGGAAAAATGGCTTACGGACTGCTAACAGAATTGATCAGGAAGTAAACAGAATGCTACAGGAAGTCCATTGGTTTTCTGAGGCCGATGTAATTCGCAGCTCGATGCATTGTAATGGATGCTCTATATTATAGATACATATGAAGCAGCTACTGATGCGATGCGATTCACCCCATTACAATGCAGTGCGATTCGATTTCAGTTTGATTCAACACAATACGATGCAATGGAAAAACTTTAATGCTTTGCAATTCTATATGTACAGATCACTTATTTCTTTGGTTCAGACAGACAGCAAATCATAAATTTACCATAAATCATACATTATATAAAATGTAAATAAAACCAAAAAAAGATTGAATAAAACCAGACATTTGTTTCCCGTTCTGTCTATAGGAAGATGCAGCTCTACCTCTGCCATGTTAATCTGTTAATCTGATACTTCATAGCGGTGCTGCTGAGAGAACGAGCTCGAGAAAAAAAAATGTACGAGGAGAATCTAAAATATTGGTCACTTTCTAATTAATAAAAGTATTGTGCATCTACTAATAATTATATATAAATAAATCATTTTTTTTTTTTTTTTTTTTTTTTTTTTTTTATCAAAGCAAATAAGTTGAAAACGATGTATCTTGATACAAATTAAGAGACATGCTTAAAACCAGCACACTATTTCTTCACTGGAGACAACCAAAAATCTGCAACACATTTAGTTTTACAAAAACCACAATACAAGACGTCAAAGCAGTGAAGTGCTCGAGATTTATCATCCGATAGTCAATAGTGCTCGAGATACACCACATTTATAATTGATAACATTCTTCAAGGAGTGCTATAATAGAAAATCAATCAATGACATGATGTAATGCGATTTGATGTAAAAAGAAGACTTTCTATTTCTTCTCCTATCTATCTATCTATCTATCTATCTATCTATCTATCTATCTATCTATCTATCTATCTATCTATCTATCTATCTATCTATCTATCTATCCATCCATCCATCCATCCATCCATCCATCCATTTATCCATCCATCCATCCACCATACATCCATCCATCATTCTCATTCTCTCTGCTCTGTTAAGTTTGCTTGTGCTTCTGCTCGCTCTCTCTCTCTCTTTCACTCTCTTTCACTCTCTCTCTCTCTCTCTCTCTCTCTCTCTCTGTCTCTCCCCCCTCTCTCTCCCTCTCTCGTATGTTGCTTGCATGTGTTTTTGCACATTGGCTGGAGAGAAACGCTGATCATCCCTCAGGCTGAGTTTGTTTTCAACAATCGTTCCCCATGTTGTTCGGCGTCATTAGAACAAAGCGAACACTTCCTCTGATCGCGAGGCGTCGAGAAGCTGGCGGCGTTAAAGCCGGGGACGGAACGCCGGTGGCCAGTTGAAAAAATGGAGACGTAGCTTAAAAAACTGAGCGCTAATGAATACAGATGTGTTTATTATGGCTGTGTCAGGAGACAGGGGGAAATAAGAAGGAGGTGTTTGTGTGTGTGGGTGTGAATCTTAAAGCTTGTGTGTGTTTTCAGGTAACTGTGTCAAAGATGATGAAATAATAAATTTTACTGCAACACATTTGCCCCCCCACCCAAGGGGGTCTTGCTCTAGGGTTAGCTGCTTGTTAGCAAATTAAATATGTTTCCTCTGTATGTTCTTTTTAAGGGGCTTTTTTCATGTTGTTCATGTTTCCAATCATTGCTTAGTTAATAATTTGTATGTCGATTTACACTCTATGTGACTAAAGGTTTGTGGACACCTGATCTATTGCTCTGTTTAGCTTGCAAATGTTTTTACTGTCTCTCTTTTTTTCTTTCTTTCTTTCTCTCTCACTGTCTCGCTTGCAGATGTTTTGCACATTCAATGATGGTGTGTGTTCCTGGGCTGTAGGAAAACACTTATCCTCCCTCAGGCAGAGTTTGTTTTCTACAGTCGTTTCCATTTTTGTTGCGCGTCATTATAAGCTATAATTTATAAAAGTTATAAATACGTGCTGGGCCCTTCAGTAAGGCCCTGAAAAGAAAAAAATGTAAGTCGCTCTGGATACTGGTGTCTCCCACATTTTGTAAATGTATTTTGTATGCTTCTGAGCTCAGGTGCATTGTGTATTGTGTATTTAGGTCGAGAGATGAGAGCGTAGCCCTTAATCGGCTTGTCACTCTGTCTTCCTGTTTCAATATGTTCATGCTGTCAGCATGTCATTTACACAAAAATACACACCAGTTTGTAATCCATCCTGTTTGAATTGGGATCGAAGCCCTTCATATATGTTGTGAGTAGTATGTTAGGCTCCTCATTAAGGATGGGCTGGCATTGATTCCTTTTCAGCACCACTGACAGCTCCAAATGAAACATACAGTACACGTGTGTGTGTGTGTGTGTGTGTGTATATATATATATATATATATATATATATATATATATATATATATATATATATATATATATATATTTTTTTCGACTGCTCCCATTAGGGGTAGCAACAGCAGATCATTCGTTTCCATACTACTCTGTCCTCTACATCTGCCTCTTTCAAACCAACTACTTGCATGGCTTCCTTCACCACATCAATAAACCTCCCCCTTGGCCTTCTTCTTTTCCACCTTCCTGGCAGCTCTATTCTCAGCATTTTCCTGCCTTCCCAGCTTGGTCCCTCTGCCTGGCCAATTGGTTTGAATCCTTTTCTCCTTCCTTAGTGTCCAACTTCTCATACAGCTCCTCATATGCCTTTTCTTTGGCTTTTTCCACATCCCTCTTTACCTGCTGCCACATCACTTTGTACTGATGCCTAATTTTTCTTATCTCTTTTCTGATACCAATCCTGTTGCGCCAACCTCTTTCTCCTTATGCTCTCCTCACTTCCTCATTCCACCACTACGTCTTTTTGTCTTCCTTTCTATTTCCAGATGTAACGTTTTAGCTGTCTCCCTTATCACTTCTGCAGTAGTTGCCCAATCATCCAGCACCTCTCCACCACCACAAGCCCCTTTCTGACCTCTTTCCTGTATGTCATACTACAGTCTTCCTCCTTCAGTCTCCACCATCTTATTCCTCTTTCAGTCCTCACTCTCCTCCTCTTCTTCTTCACCGTCAAAACCATCATACAGACCACCATCCGATGCTGTCTAGCTACACTGTCCCCTAACAGTCACCTTACAGTCTCCAATCTCCTTTAAGTTGCATCTCCTACATTGAACATAGTCCACCTGTGTGCACCTTCCTCCACTCTTATACGTCACCCTATGATCCTCCTTCTTCTTAAAATAAGTGTTCACCACTGCCATTTCCATCCTTTTAGCAAAATCTACCAACATCTGCCCTTCCACATTCCTCTTCTCAAGACCATACCTACCCATCACCTCTTAATCACCTCCGTTCTCTTCACCAACATACCCATTGAAATCTGCCCAGATCACCAATTTAAGCATTATGGAAGGAGTATCTAGTGTCAGTGCTCTGTAAAACCAATCATCTATAAAGCTGTGCTTTTCCCATTAACAAAAATGTTTCAATCCTCCCATCCCTGATGTATCTGTGCTTGCTTGATGCACATTGACATCCACTACAACATTGGTTAAAAACCTAGTGTATCTTAAACACTATCAATTCTTGCCTGATCAATTTCAAGCACCTCACTACCTAACTTCCTCACCCTGTCACCCTGACTTCCTGTTTTATTAGAAATACTTATTTACATGTTTATTTGCATGTTCAAATTTGGCAGGAGTATCCTGATTGAACCCGAAACGAGATGTTTTTATAAAATAAATGCAAGAACTTATCATCTATCCTCCATTGCTGTTTTGTATCCTTTACTGACATTTCATCATCCAAACTCCTTTACTGTATATAATATAATACATGAGAAATATGGGCATTGTTCTTGTCTGAGAGAAAAGCGAGAGAAAAAAAAAAAAGATGGCCCATTCCCGAGTCGTTCCTGTCACAATCCATCATGCGGCTTTGTTCTTTTCTGCTGATATCTCCACTTTCGCCATTATGGCCGACGTAGTTCTGACATTAATCCGTTATCACTGTAATGTCCTTTCCCTGCATAAATTATCTGCGGCGCCACAGAGTGAAGGTTGAGTATGGATTTTGTTCATCTCTTATTTATTCTTTCTCTAATTGCAATTTCACAGAGAGTGCACATGACATTTAGCCACCTTGCGCAAGTAGGCAAAGATTACTGAGACAATTAGCGAGTGTGCCGCACGTCGCACCAAGGCCTGAGTCTTACGACACCGACAGAGCATTAACGCGGGCGGACGCAGCGCCATGTCTTTCATGTATATTAATCTAATATTCCTCTAAGCTGATGTGGTCTTACTTCAGGATATATGGACTGGGGTCGTGCGAAAGAGTTTCGTACTGTATCGCTGAGCCGAACCTAAGCTTCAGATTTTAATTCCCATGAGAATTAAGCCTCATGCTCTATAGAGAGAGGGAGATGGAAAATGAGTTTTAATTGTAGCCTGGACTGAAGGAGGTGGGAAATGGAGTCCCAGGTGAATCTACTGTATAGTGAGAAAAGCATAAGCTGCTTTAATGCATGACATGGAGCAACATTGAAGCATCAGAGATGTTTGTTTTTTACACAAAGGATGTCACAAAAAATGGTTAAAAAAGTTGAGTCCAATTCCACCCCATCCCTGCCCTGAAAAAAAAAAAAAAAATGTAAAAATTATTTATTAAAAACATGTTATTAAAGTTTTCTACTCAATAATAATATTGATATAATATTAATAATAATAATAATAATAATATTAAAAATAATAATAATAATCATGTAACATATCATATTTTTTCCCCAAGTCAGTCAACACAGAATATCCTCTGTGGTGTTGATTATTAGCCTGAAGAGTCATGCCTTGGTGATTATTGAGCTGATTAGTTTGCCTTTTTTTGCTTAACAGTCGATTGCATTGCACAACTTACTATTGGCTTGTTTAGGATTCAACCTACAGTTTGTATTTGCACTGATTTAATTCGGCAGTGATTAGCAGATTATTTGATGTTTGTGATAATCGCTGTGGCTAAGGAGCATTATGGGAGCTTTCGACAAAAATAACATGGTCCGTATTTTACTTTTGGTTTCAGCCTCCCAGTGGCCTAAACTGCAGCAAACAGATATGTCCGAGGAACAGTGACATCAATTCTTGTGTTCATGAAGAGGAACTTGGGTCAGAAGGTCACGGAATTTTGAGACATCCTAGCTTTAAACCATCAACAAATACCAATGACCTCAAATCTCCTTTTCTACTTTTTACATGATCCGGCTGAACGTTTCATGGATGTTTCTTTCAGACTTTTCTTCTGTTAATCCACCCAGAACATTAATGAGCATTTCAATGTTTTTTAGGACCACAATGGATATAAAACCTAAAACAAAACCGACAGCGTATATCTACAAAACAAGACTTTTACGAGGATGATGAAGCAACAAGGCTGTGAATCAGCGAGGACCTGGTTGTGTTCTGATAGACTCGACAGGTCCACTCCATTACTTCCCAGCCCGGTTTGGACAGAGGAGCTGAGCAGTTGCCAAGAATGTGGAGACAAAATGGACAAAGTGGCTGTGAGAGATGAGCCCTGGAAACATGGAGGGGCAGTTTATTTGCTCGTGTCAGTGAACATGAGACAGCTCCAATATTGCCTCCCTTACTGGATTTGTTACACTTTACGCCTTGGCTCCAGATTTTCACAGCCTAAATGAACACTGCTGTCGCGAAAGAGTCGACTCGGTTCTCACAAGCAGGTCGAAGCAACGGCACTGGAGCAAATGACTGTATTAGCGCTATCATTAATCTGCCCTTAATTACCTGCATCAAACATCTCAAGCATCCCTAGTGAATTGGCCTGCATTACATTTGGACACAATGCCCCAATTCAGTGGTCCTCCACTTTCTTTTCTTCATGCAAAGCGACAGGGTTCTGGGTTGTTAGCGCCACTTAATAGGAAAACACTTTCATATTAGTAGTTGCCATAGATCTTACACAAAAGACTGATTGGGAAGTGGAAAACAGAGTCTGCAGAAGACACAACAGAACAATGTCAAAGTCCCTTTGAATTTCCTGACCTTTTCTTATGTACATATTCATCAAGCGACGAGACGTTCTGATCTGATGAGGGAAGCTTATTTCATTTGACCGTCGACACCAAAGGGTTATAAAAGTGGGGAAAAAACAAGAATCGTTTTCGTGAAAGCATATGGAGCTTTCAACTTGTCATTTTTTTCCATCCTGGCAATCGTAGCTTGGGAGGGAGTGCAGCTGCTTTGGCGAACCCACCTGGAAACTTCAAATAGACACCCAGCTGCTTCGGGTAGAAAAAGCCAAGTGAAGCCAGAGCTGACAAAACATCCAGACATGCTGAGATTTTCATAGTGATTCTTTCCAGCTCAGAGATCAAAATATTTCAAACACAATGTCCTGTGAACTATGGGATCGCAATTCTATCTTTTTTTGTCGGTTCTTCCCAAATATCACGCATTATCTTTGCGTTTCTTGCAGTTTCCTCAGCATCTCCATGCCATTCCTGAGTGGTCAAGACTCCGAGTTACTGATTAGAAGGTTGGGAATTCAGGCCCCAGTTTTGCCAAGCTGCAACTCTTGGGCCCTTCAGCAAGGCCCTTATATCTCTGTTCTCTAGGGACGCTATATCATCGGCTGACCTGTGCTATGTAAAGAAAATGTAGTAGCTCAGTGGTTAAGGCTCTGGGTTACTGATAGGACAGGTGGGGGTTTACACTCCAGAATCGCTAAGCTACCACTCTTTGCTCCAGGGTTGCTGCCTCATGGCTGCACTTTGTACGCGGGAGGTAGTAGCTTAGTTGTTATGGCTCTGGGTTACTGATCAGAAGGGTGGGGGATAAAGAATTATCGCCAAGCTGCCACTCTTGGACTCTTGAGCAAGGTCCTTATCCTTCTGTGCTCTAGGGGTATTGTATTATTCTATGCTTTGTATTGGGGAAGTTGGAACTCAGTGCATCGCCAAGCTGCTACTCTTGGGACCTTAACCCTCTGTGCTCCAGGGGCACTGTATCATGGCTGACCCCTTTGCTCTGTAATGTACATAAGAGCAGATAAAAAAATATTCCATGCGATTAAAGGTTTCCTCAGCTTCCTCCTGTTTCCTTGTACCTTCCAAAACCACTCCGAATGAATTAGTGTTGTCTTCAGTGGACTGCTATTATATCTGAGGGGTTGATCCAGCCTAGACCCCGGATAGACTCTGGATCTTCCATGACCTTAACAGGATAAGGTGCTCACTAAAGATATAAAAATAAACAAATAAGTATTTCAGCTTTAACTTTGGTCTCATTTTAGCTAGGATGAACCTGTCTGCCTCCATTTAGGCTTTGGACAAAGAAAAAGGACACAGTGAACAGTGTTTGTAGAACCAAAATCCAGTAAATAGGGTACTGTAACAGTGTATATGAACAAATACCCCAAAACATACAACATTTGTATTATAAAATGTATAAATTAATTTGAGTGTTACTTAAGATTCCTTTCATGTTCAAGGAAACATATATACATATAAATATATGCATGCAAGGGATGTGCATCTCACATAACTGATGCCGATGTTATTCACATCTCTATGTAGAGCCGAAAAACCAGATGTTCTTTTCTTGTTGTGTCTCTAGGAAGATGCAGCTCTACCTCTGCCATGTTAATCTGTATTCTATATGACTCTCAGGACACGCCTCAGTCTACGTAGTGTTGTGATGGGGAAGATGGTAGCTTAATGGTCAAGGCATTGGATTTTGGAACCAAAGATCATGAGTTTAAATCCCAGCCACACCAAGCTACTGCATCTAGACCTCTAAGCAAGTCCCTTAACCCCATAGCTGCTCAATTGTGTGAATGAGTTAAATGTAAATCACTCTGGATAAGGGCATCAGCCAAATAACATCAATGTGATACATAATATTCAAGTAGCAGCAGTGTTGCTGAGAGAATGTCCTTGAGAAACAGTTTGGAGAGGAGAAATCAATCTACATATAAAAAATTGGTCACAAATTATTGGTCACTTTCTAAATAAATTCTAGCACATTTATAATTATTAATGCTATGGAGCTCTGGCAGGCCTCCTCATCCTGCACCAGAGGTGGCAAAAGTACACACATTCTTCACTCGAGTAGAAGTACAGATACTCATGTTTTTTAAGACTCTGGTAAAAGTTGAAGTTCTGACTGAACTTTTTCACTCAAGTTAAAGTAACGAAGTTTGGGCTCTGACATGTACTTAAGTAAAAAGTAGTCATTACTACTACCCGCTTTAGTGTCACGCTGGTAACTGGACCTCACGTCATATTAATATATTAATACAAAGGAATTTCAAATTTTGTTACCTAATGAATCTATCCAGGCTGAACAACTGCCATATAGAACACAAGCAGAGAAAAGATGATGGTCATGTGACCAGGAATACAGATATTTGTGAAAAAATTTAATGAGTGAAAGTAAAGTACTGATACCAGAAACATTTACTTAAGTACAGTAATTATTAAGTATTTGTACTTTGTTATTTCCCACCTCTAAAGAGCTGCCATTGATGAAATGAATCAACATCTTCTGCACAATAAGTTTCAACACCACTGAACACTGAACACTGTGAACTGACTGGACAGCAGGAAGCCAACATGCTTGAGTATAGTTTGCACTTTCTGGACAAAAAAAAGCAGAAAAACACTTCTTTGTATATTATGGATAAAACCTGCTCAGCATATACTAGACTATAATCCATCACCTAAGTGTGTGTGTGTGTGTGTGTGTGTGTAGTCAGTGGTAGATATTTGAGAGGGGAGTATATGACCCTCTTTGTAATGACTCGATTAAGGAGATGCGCCCGACTCCGAACCCTAGCAGCACCTTCTCTAAACGTTTTCGAAATGCAGATTCACTGATCATTAATGGCCTGTTAGTGTATATGAATCTCTCAGGCTTTCCCTCAGGGCTACCAGCATGCTTTTACATGGAGGACCATCTCCATCTCCTGCCTCCTGGGTGGATCATTTTCCATGCTAGGAATCCACTTTGTCTTTCATCAACTCATCATCCCAACACACACACACACACACACACACACACACACACACACACACACACACACACACACACACACACACCCGTCCTAAAGCCCCATCTGGACAAACTGGGCATTTTTACAGGATTTACTCTCTTCCAAATGAACCACAGGATTACAGCAGGCCTGCTGGATGGAAACACTGGGAATGATGAAGATCAGGGTTCTTGGCAAGGCCCCGTTCCAAGAATTTACTAAGATAAGGGAAGACTGAGCAAAATGGTCTCTGGTTGGATTGGGCTCTGCCCAAGGTTACATAAAGCTGTTGATACGCAGCTGCAAGGAGGCAATTTTGCCTCAAGTTTTCCCTGAGATGGAGAAAGAGAGTGATAAAAAAATAAACAAAGACAGAGAGAAAGAGTTCTAAAAGAGTGGAGAATGGGGTCCACAATGGGACTATCATCCACTGTAATCCATCACATTTCTCCTCAGCTGGAGGGGACTCCGCGGACGCCCATCAGCCTGCTTTAACCCCATCTAACTACCAATAATGGCTTCTCTTTCCTGGGACCCTCGGCTCTTTTTTTCTTTTCCATCAACTCTGGCTTGTTTATTAAATCCTCCTAATTTAGTCAGGATGTAATTAAATTCCGAGCTGAGAGTGTCATTTATTGTAATGGACAAGCCAGGACAGAGGAGCAAAACTGCCTCTTTCTTTCTTTCTTTCTTTCTTTCTTTCTTTCTTTCTTTCTTTCTTTCTTTCTTTCTTTCTTTCTTTCTTTCTTTCTTTCTTTCTCTGTTTAATAGCACCGAGCTTTCTAGACTCAAGCTGTGCTGGCTCTGGTGTTGCTTTCCATCGACAGATTTGTGGTGTCTCCCTGGTATTGATTTCTCCCGTTGTTTTATCACCTTCGTTTTACAGTAAATGAGTTATGGGGCTCTTTTGTGTCTCAGCCCTTCTTGGCTTTGGTCATGTAAAAAGGCCGAAGAGACACGCGTCTCCAGGTCATGTTATGGAGCGCTATCGAAGGCGTACGGTTCAGGTCGTTAGCGCAAAAGCAGCCTCTGGGTTTTGCTCTCATCACGCATTACCAGTGCATTCCTAACTTTTAATGGCTTCTGCACTTCCGCCAGGACAGAATGATGAGGCTTCTGCACTTCCGCCAGGACAGCGCTGGGAGGCAATTTGTCTGGAGACGTACGTCTTTTCAGCGAGACGGAAATGCACGTTGGAGCGGCATGCTTTCCATAACTTTGACAAATTAGCTCATTACCACACCTGGCTGTGGATGAAAACTACATCATGGATTGATTCAAGGACAAAATACAGCCATGTTGGGTATCGATACAGAAACACTATTGGACCACATGTTTTCTAGATGTTTTATCTACACACCTTAAACCTTTCAGACCTCACATGTGAAGTTTTGCAATAAAGGCATTTCCAGTCCTGATTCGGGCAGAAACTTGGCCAAATGATTATGGCTCCATTTAAATCAATCTCAATCTTTGTTAATTATTTAACATATATAATTGAGCCAAACAGAGCAATTTACACTATCGTTTCATTTCAACTATGGAGTATATATGTATGTGGCAGAGGGAGCTCTGTTTCAGTGTCCAGGAAAAAATTTGAGACAACTGAACTCAGTTTAGGAGAGTAAGGCATCTCACAAGGCGGAAGATACATACATGACCCAACATATCGTATAAAAATTAAAATGCTGTGCAAAAATTGCAATATATTGCATCTTCATAAGTTTAAAAAACCATAAGTCGGGAACTAGCTGTAATAACCATACATATATATGTATATAGGCAAGCTCACTTATCTACACTACATGTACACAATGTATTGGAACACCTGAATTTTCCAGCGATATGTGGTTTTTCCTCGAACTGTTCCACAAATTTGGAAGCACACAAGTGTATTGAATGCCTTTGGATGCAATTGCATGGTATTTTCCCTTCAATTGAACTAGGAGACCCAAACCTGTTTCAGCATGACAATAACCCTGTGAACAAAAGCCAGCTCCATAAAGATACATAGAAGATCGAGTGTCCTTCTATAGAGCTCTGATTTCAACCCTACTGAACACCTTTAGGATGATTGAAGCTGCAAGCACCCCAGGCCTCCTTACCTACATCAGTATCTGATTTACCAACACCCTTGTGGTAAAATCTCCAACATCTGGTGGATCATTTTCCTAGAAGAGTGGCAGTTATTCTAATAGCGAATGAGATGATCTAGATACAGTCATACCTTCCTCACCAGAGCCTCTAAAAGATATATAAAGCCTGCTCTATACACCCCACTCCCTGAACATGAAACAAATTGATGTCTTGAATTGATAAACCTTCGGAGCTGATGTATAAACACAGCCCTGTCAACACGTCCAGTGCATCAATTCTTTTCTAGCTGCTGCCGGTTTGAATGGCAGTTCGTCCAGACTGCCAGACTCCTCCATCAATAGTAATGCGGCGCTCCAACGAGCCTCTGTCAGCACACGTTTAGTGGCAGAGTGGCACTAATAACACACCATAAACAATACCGGGGGGGACGGGTGGAGGGACTCCATAAGGTTACGGATTGCGAGGAAGGCGTGACGCCAAAGAAAAGGAGAAAGAAAAAGAGAAGGAAAAAGCCTCGCAATCTTTACGAGTGACACCAAAGTTTCATCATCCAAGCCCTGTAAGGCTCTTTGATGTGAATGGAAATATATGTGCTGGAAGGGAATAATACAATCCCAATCAATATTCTCTTTAAGCACAGCCATGCATCAAAGTCGGGCTACCTCATAGCGCCGCTCGCCCACAAACTGAGGTCAGGACTCAGCTGCGAAGGTGGTGTTAACCCAATGTCGTCCATCAAAGCTGCACTTTGGAGCATGCTCAGATCACTATACTAAACCTGCAATATGAAAAGAATGGTAAAACATCATTTAAAGCTGACTCATGCTTTCAAAATCGTACTTTTTAATTTTTTTTTGTGCATTCTTTTAAGCTCTATGCTCGCGTCCTTGGACCGAAGGCCGCAGACAAAACCTTGTACGTAGGTTTGCCAGATCGGCTCTATTATCCATCAGGTTGGATAGTTCACCCGCCTCTTTAATTACTCTCCATTTTGCAGTTGCCGATTCACAGGAAACCGGAATGATGTTTTTTTCCTCTTTCTTTTTAAGGTGTATATGCTTTGGATAAGGGTTTGGACGTGCAATGAGTAAAAAGTATTCAAGTTAATATGGATAATGATCAGTGTGGTTGGTTGTACAATGATGTGTTCAAGGCCTAGCGTTAATCTTCTTTACTGTCTGTAATATTCTTCACCTTGAATTTGTAGCTCTGTAAAAATTGGTGCTGTGGCCAGTTGTGATAATGCAGGATTATTCTCACCAGTCAATTATCAACTGTGCCATACTTAAGTGCATTGCTTTGTGCTTTCAGTGGCTGCCAGGTGCCAGAAAGGACGAAAGAAAGGCAAGACAGGCATACATTTACATGAGTGATGGGAAGATCAGACTTTTAGTGACTTGGTTGTTTTAATCTTGTCCATTAAAATTAACAATTTTTTTTTTGTCATTTAGTTTATTTCATTCCTGTTCATTCCATTTCATCACCTTCATAGCGTCTATCGGAGTCACATGACAAAAAGACGAACAACTCGTCCCAGAAGAGTCAAGAGGTAACTATTTAATTATGTTTCCTGTACATAACCTACAGAGACTTTTGCGATGCTTTGCTCATATGCTTCCAGTAGAAAATTAACAAATCACTCTTTGAGACGACTCATTCTTCTTAATTCACATTAAAGATTTGAACAAAATGAAAGAATCTTGGAATTTTGGAATCATGCGCCTTTCCACCTCTGCAAAAGTGCAGCCACAGTAATGAGACACGTCTGTGACCGTGATCACCTATCACTGAACAGCATTTATGCACCTATCACTGAACAGCTTTTAAGCACCTATCACTGAACAGCACCAGCATTTAAACACCTATCACTGAACGGCACCAGCATTTAAGCGCCTATCACTGAACAGCATTTATGCACCTATCACTGAACAGCTTTTAAGCACCTATCACTGAACAGCACCAGCATTTAAACACCTATCACTGAACGGCACCAGCATTTAAGCGCCTATCACTGAACAGCACCAGCATTTAATCACCTATCACTGAACAGCACCAGCATTTAATCACCTATCACTGAACAGCATTTATGCACCTATCACTGAACAGCTTTTAAGCACCTATCACTGAACAAGACCAGCATTTAAACACCTATCACTGAACAGCACCAGCATTTAATCACCTATCACTGAACAGCACCAGCATTTAAACACCTATCACTGAACAGCACCAACATTTAATCACCTATAACTGTACAGCATTTAAGCACCTATCACTGAACGGCACCAGCATTTAAGCACCTATAACTGTACAGCATTTAAGCACCTATCACTGAACAGCACCAGCATTTAAGCACCTATCACTGAACGGCACCAGCATTTAAGCACCTATCACTGAACAGCATTTAAGCACCTATCACTGAACAGCACCAGCATTTAAGCACCTATAACTGTACAGCATTTAAGCACCTTTCACTGAACAGCACCAGCATTTAAGCACCTATCACTGAACAGCACCAGCATTTAAGCACCTATAACTGTACAGCATTTAAGCACCTATCGCTGAACAGCACCAGCATTTAAGCACCTATAACTGTACAGCATTTAAGCACCTATCGCTGAACAGCACCAGCATTTAAGCACCTATCACTGAACGGCACCAGCATTTAAGCACCTATCACTGAACAGCACCAGCATTTAAGCACCTATAACTGTACAGCATTTAAGCACCTATCGCTGAACAGCACCAGCATTTAAGCACCTATCACTGAACGGCACCAGCATTTAAGCACCTATCACTGAACAGCACCAGCATTTAAGCACCTATAACTGTACAGCATTTAAGCACCTATCACTGAACGGCATTTAAGCACCTATCACTGAACAGCACCAGCATTTAAGCACCTATCACTGAACAGCATTTAAGCACCTATCACTGAACAGCACCAGCATTTAAGCACCTATAACTGTACAGCATTTAGGCACCTATCGCTGAACAGCACCAGCATTTAAGCACCTATAACTGTACAGCATTTAAGCACCTATCACTGAACGGCACCAGCATTTAAGCACCTATAACTGTACAGCATTTAAGCACCTATCACTGAACAGCACCAGCATTTAAGCACCTATAACTGTACAGCATTTAAGCACCTATCACTGAACGGCACCAGCATTTAAGCACCTATCACTGAACAGCACCAGCATTTAAGCACCTATAACTGTACAGCATTTAAGCACCTATCACTGAACGGCATTTAAGCACCTATCACTGAATAGCACCAGCATTTAAGCACCTATCACTGAACAGCATTTAAGCACCTATCACTGAACAGCACCAGCATTTAAGCACCTATAACTGTACAGCATTTAAGCACCTATCACTGAACAGCACCAGCATTTAAGGACCTATCACTGAACAGCATTTAAGCACCTATCACTGTACAGCTTTTAAGCACCTATCAAGTTAATCTTTGTAAAGCTGCTTTAGGGCAATGTCCACTGTTAAAAGTGCTATACAAATGAAAATGAATTGAAATAAACTGAACTCATCGTAGATCTTTCACTAGCCTCACACACCAATTCATCAGATTGTTAAAGGCTACCTGATGATGTGAAATGGACAATTATGCAATCCATAAAATCCCTGAAATGATCTAGTGGTTAGGATGCGGCGCTCTTACCGCTGCGGCCCAGGTTCGATACCCAATCAGGGAACCAACCCCAGCCATTAGGGTTGCACAAGCCCTAGTGCTGGTCCCAAGCCCGGATAAACGAGGAGGGTTGCGTTAGGAGGGGCATCCAGCGTAAAAACATGTGCCAAATCAAACATGCGGATGGTCCGCTGTGGCGACCCCTAATGGGAGAAGCCGAAAGAAAGTTTATACAATCCCTGAAAATGGCCATGATCTACATTTTGCTTCATCCCGTCCTTGTTAAAACATAGAAGAGCACTCTGTAGAAATGCAGACAGTTTTGAAGTGTATTTAAACATTTATTTTTGAAACAATAAGAATGTTTCTCTCTCTCTCTCTCTCTCTCTCTCTCTCTCTCTCTCTCTCTCTCTCTCAGTCACCCCTCTTCTCTCACTCTCTGTATGTCGAGTTAAACATGCTCCAGGTAGCAGCATTCCTGTCCCTTTGTTCTCTTAGGATCTGCCAGATTGATCCTGATGCCCTACCTCTAGATAGAGTTATCTTTAGTTGGAGAGCCTTCCGTGCAGCTTGAACAGCCTAAAGATCCATGAAGTTACTGAGCAACTCAAGAACTTCGAGGATGGATTTGGACTGTAATATCAACAGTCTGTTACAATAGTGCAGGACTGCAGTTTTGCATTCAAGTCCCCAAAATACAGAACACCACACCTTCAGTGTTAAGGATGAGGATGGGCTCCCTTTTGAGTCTGGTTCCTCCTAAGATTCTTCATCATACCGTCTCAGAGAGTTTCTCCTTGCCACAGTTGCTTACTTATTAGGGATAAGCTTTTAAGGAACAGACTTTTAGGCACTAAACTTTTGCACTTTTTTACACAACTATTATAACTGCTTTATCCGTGTAAGCTGCATTGAGACAAAGTCCATTGTTAAAAGCGCTCTACAAATAAAATGAATTGAACAGTTGAAATGATCTAATAGAAGGGGTTTTAATAGCCAATTTTTTGTAGAATTGGATTCAAATAGCTTTTCGTTGAGATGAATGTGAAAAGAAAAAAAAAAGGATAAACAAAATCAGTTTAGTGTAGTTCTTAGAGCTAGTGGATATAAAGAAGGCTTTTTCCCACTAGCTGCTTCACAAATATTTGAACAATGAACGATTTACACCAACAGCCAAACCCAAGCCCACAAACAGCATTTAGATATTTGGAAGCCTCTCTTACGGCTGACGTCGAGTCTCTTTAATTACACATTTAGTGTTAATTTGCTAAGTATATTCATGCTAAGTGTAATCGTGCTACAAATCTTTATTGCTGCTCTAAGCATGAGAGCTGCCAATATCTAATCTGCATGATCATTACCATAATGACAAGCTCATCAGCCGCAAGCTGACATCCTGCAATCTGGATGAAATGTCTTCGTGGCAGAGGAAAAATAACTTTACATACATGAGTTGAAATTGTTTTTTTGGTTTTTTTTTTAGCTTGAATGCAATGATCTTTGCATTGTAGACACAAATCACAGGATCAGAGCTACCAATATTAATGATCACAATATTGTAAAAGTGATTTATCTCCAGGTCAGGATCTCAGAATATCTCTTCATAACTTACTGCTTTCCCCTTCAGCCACTGCTCGCAACCTTGGAGTAAACATGGATGATCAACTGTCCTTCTCAGATGTTTGCTCCTGGGGTACCAGTAACCACTGTTCCTGCCCCTCTTCCCTCCGCAGATCTTCAAACTTAATCCAGGTCTGCCTCTGGATAGTGTTCTCTTCGACTGGAGGCCATTCTGTGCAGCTGGGGATGGTTTCTCATCTATGAAATTCCGGACTAAGAACGGAAGCTTTGAGGATTTGGATTTGGATTGTAGTTAATGTGAACACTGATCACCACCAATGCACCTGATCATTGTAGATCTGCAATAAATAGACATTCGGTGCCACCCAGATGAGGATAGGTTCCCTCTTGAGTCTGGTTCCTCTCAAGGTTTCTTCCATATGCCATCTCGCGGCATAAGGACTGTGGCAATCTTTTCTCTTGCCACAGTCGCCACAGGCTTGCTCATCAGGGACAAACTTCCACTTATAAAGAACATATTCATTTTTTTATCACCACATTATATGTGTAAAGCTGCTTTGAGAAGCGCTATACAAATAAAAATTTATTGAATTGAATTGATTTGAATGTTTCTAATGTGGCTCATTCTTGTAAGTTCCTTCTCTAAAACATCTGAAAGATTCGACCATTTCTGTCCACACAGGCTGCCCAGGTGCTTGTTCACTCTCTTGTCATTTCGAGACTGGACTACTGCAGCTCTCTGCTGGCAGGTCTTCCTCTAAACGCCATTCATCCACTGCAAATGATCCAAAATGCAGCTGTGTTTAAACCACCAAAGTTCTCCCACACCACCCCACAGCTGCTTCCTTCACTGGCTTCCAGTAGCTGCACGTATCAGATTCAAAACACTGATGCTTGCCTACAAGGTCTAAAATGGAACAGCACCCTCTTACCCTCTTACCTCGAAAACCTCATCACATCTCCCACTGCACCACGCTGTCTGAGATCCTCCAGCACTGCTCAACTGGTACCACCTCCTGTCAGGGTAAGAGGTGAGTATACTTCAAGGCTCTTGTTCTGGCACTGAGGTGGTGGAATGAACTTCCCCTAGATGTCTGATCAGTGAAGTCCCTGTATATCTCCAAGCGATGGGTGAAGATCTTCCTTTTCCTGAAACACTTAAACTAACACTTCCCAAATTTGTGTGTAGATTTATTCATCGATTTAGACTTAAAGCACTTTTGTACGTCGCTCTGTACAAGGGCGTCTGCTAAATTATGCAAATGTAAATGTAAAAGTTAAATGGATTTTTTTTCGGCTTCCAACAGGATGTATATGTATGAATATAAATTATTATTAGATCTTTATTTTAGAATACAGATTTCATTTTGAAAGCTTGTTAGGATGCATGAAAAAAAAAAAAATTAAAGTCATAGGTGGTTCTTCTCCAACTGTTACCACGAAGTAAGAGGCACACAATTATATAGAATGTATAGAGATGTGTCAGGGAACCAACACCAGCCATTAGGGTTGCACAAGCCTTAGTGCCGGTCCCAAGCCCGGATAAATGGGGAGGGTTGCGTTAGGAAGGGAATTCAGCGTAAAAACGTGCCAAATCATACATGTGGATGGTCCGCTGTGGCGACCCCTAATGGAAGAAGCCGAAAGAAAAGTATAGAGATGGTTCCAATGATGGAGCTGTAATGAATGGACATTCGGTGTTAAGGACAGAGGTGGGTTCATTTTGCAGTCTGGTTCCTCTAAAGGTTTCTTCCTCTTAACATCTCCGTGAGTATTTCTTTGCCACATTCACCACTGGCTCACTCATTAGGGATAAACGTACAATTATAAAGAGCAAACTTATGGGCATGAAATGTATACAATCTTCTAAACAACTTTATAACCTTTTTATCTCTGTAAAGCTTCTTTGAGACAATGTTCATTGTTAAAAGCGCTATGCAGATTGGGTCTCCATCACTTGAACTAGGAGACCCAAACTTGTTTTAGCAACAAAATGCTCCTGTGCACAAAACTGGCTCCATGTAGATATGCTTTACACAGGTTGGAGTGGAAGATCTCCTGCTAAAGAGCTCTGACCTCAACTCTAACCTTACCTACCTTACTTTACTAACACCTTGGTAGCTGAATGGGATGAAATCTCCACAAGAACTTGTCAAAACTCTAGAGGAACATCTTCCCAAAAGAGTGGAAGTTATAATAACAGGATCTAAATGTCTAATAAGATGTTCCAAAAACATCATGCACCAATCTTATTGTCAAACTTTTCACAAACGTTTGTCCATATAGAGTTTTTATACTATGTGGTATTTGATTTAAACTGTAGAAAAGGCGGGTTGCCATGTTTCTACTAAATCCCACCTCAAATAAAACATAACAAAAGAAACTAAAAGAGTCCAAAATGCTCAGGAATAGCAACACGTTTTCAAATTTTCAAATTTGTGATTGTACAATACATTATGTAGCTAAAAGTATGTGCACCCCTGACTAGCATAACTGATTCTCCCCAAACTGTTGCCTTATAAAGGTAAGAAGTAGAAGGCTGCATTGGCTTTGGGATCCTGCTGGTCCAATACCGGTTATTATGATCCGCTGTGGCGAACCCTAATGGGAGAAGCCGAAAGAAAGAAATCTGTAAGTAAATTGTAACTCCTTTTGTGTACGTTTTCACACAATTTTTATAAGCCGCGACAATGTTTGTGGGAGAAGGCGGGAGTGGGGACAAAAATCACAGGATTTTCTGATGGAGAAAACTTGTCTTGTGCAGGGCTCTAATTGGCTAGAACATCTGTGAATGGAGAAAGGTGAAACTGAAGACTCCTTCTAGAAATGAGAACAAAACTTTTAGAGCTCAAATTGCTGAGGAAGTAAATGCTGTTGATGCTCGACGGGTCGGGACTTTTTTTGGCAGCAAACTGGGGACGAAAACAATATTAGGCAGGTGGTCAAAATGTTATGGCTGATCAGTGTATACTTTGAGATGATCGATGCTGGTGCTTTGTGAAGTTGTTTTCTTTCTTCTAGTTTATCTAAGAACACAAACAGTAGATTTGCTCCAGTGATTCGAGTCCAAAGTGGTCAAAAAAGATGACTTCAGTAGACAAAAATGTTACTTTCATTTCATGTCCGCTTCATTCAGACTGAAGAGATTTACCCGACCGATAAAAGAGAGCAAATGAGAAAGTCTTGTCACAAGGAAATTGCTCTGATGTGGCCAGGATTCGAAAAAAACAAAAAACAAAACACATTGCGTGTGTATGAGTGTTTCGGCTCAGGTGTAGGGTGAGATGTCTTTTCAGTGAATTTAAAGTAGTATATAACTTTTAAGGACAGAAATTTAAATTTGAATATGTATAGCAACATAATGTGTTATTTGTGAGAAAAAGTCAATGCACATTGAACAGTTGAGCGATGCCTTCTACATGACCTTATGACATTTTATAAGATTGTGTAAAATTCACACTGTGAGACATGGTGCTTATGAACTTGCGTATGACTGTCAGGTCCGAAGCTTGGAGCAGGGATGATGCCATGATAGCCTCAACGGAAGTGGTGAACACCCAAGAATGGAAAAAAAAAACAAGATGAAAATCTAAAATCAACAATTTAAAAAATAAAAATTGTAAATATTTTACAAAACAATAAATATTTTCTTAAAAAAAAATAAAAAATAAAAAAATAAAAAAATAAAAAAATAGTCTGAGACAAGGCTGCAGGCAAGGGGGGGGGGGGACCCACAAAAGGTAGGCAAGATAAAAATCAAAAACCAAAAAAAAAGGAGAGAAACACAGAAGGAGCTTAAATAGTGAAAATTGAACTCAGGTGGGGACAATTAGCAAATAACAGGCACAAGCCATAAATGAGGGGAAAAATGGGGACTCCTAGTGGACAAATAGAGTAGAGCAAGTCAAAATTCTGAGAATACTCCAAATAATGACTGTGGACTGCATGATGATGAAGATGATGATGATGATGATGATGATGATGATGACACTCATTGAACCATAGGCTACGACGCAATACAGTATAGAATCACCAGCATGGGCTAATAGTTACAGAACATCATCTGCAAGTGCTATTAGTGTAAAACACCATGAGCTAGAAGTAAACAAACAGAGGAAGATGAATCATGATTTGGCAATTCTAGTGTAATGTGTGTGGCACAGATTAAGACTGCAATTGTAAAACTTGCATTTTACCAGCACAGCAGCAATTCCTGCTCTATTGGCTCCCATGCAGTTTCCATCTTGATGTAGACCTCTGCTGCTACGACTCCACAAGATATTGCTGTTCATGTGAATTTCTCATACTGGGATTTTATCATACCCATGTTATGTGGTTCTTCCTCAATTGTTTTTTTTGCCAAAAATCTAGAACTAAAAAATGCATTGAATGTCTAAACTCTAAATGTAATTTCTGCATCACAAGTGGAGGATTTTGAGTGTCTTCACACATCCCCTCTTGAGCACCTTTTGGGAAGAATTGTCTGTCTGTCTGTCTGTCTGTCTGTCTGTCTGTCTGTCTGTCTATCTAGCTCTGCATTAACAATCACATAACCACCATTTATTCACCATTCATTCGTTCTTTCCATCATTCTCTTCTCCAGCAGCCTAGACCCAAAGTCTGCCTCATTGCTCTTCAAAACACAACCGTGTTTCTCTCATATTCCTCTACAAACATAAGAAACATGCTTTCTTTTATTGAAGCTGTCACTCACACAGCTCACACAGCTCACACACCATGTTTAGAGACACACATCTCCACAGGCCTCTCCAAAAAGAATCATTTCATTCATTAGAAGAAATACTAATTGTACGTTCAGTGCACATGTATAGTTTTGTATTACAGTTTTTCCCTTTTGCTTAAAAGCTTTTTCTCGAATCATCCTTAATATTTGCAAACCAAGAAATGCATTGCTTTAAACTATCTGTACAAACAGCACAACACATTGGATTTCTTGCAACTGCAACTAAAGCAACTGAGAAAAACTGTAAAGACTCAACTTCATTATTCAAATCAGACGAAAAGAAGAAAACAGCGATAGATATTTTTATTTGCATTATATTCCATTTAAATATCATATATCCATTGTGTTATAATACAATAATAATAATAATAATAATAATAATAATAATAACAATAATATGAATAATAATAATAATAATAGTAATAATAATAATAATAATAATCATAATAATAATTATAATAATAATAATAATAAGAAGAAGAAGAAGAAGAAGAAGAAGAATATTAATAATAATAATAATAATAATAATAAAAAATCAAATGTATTCAAATAAAATTTTTTAACCAAATAAAAACATATAACAGTATATTTAATATAGTGACGACATAAAAATATATAAATATGAATATAACGGAAAAAAAGCATAAAGTCATTAAATAAATTTCATGAAACATTTACAAAATGTAATTATGTAAAAAAAATATATATTTTGCTTAACAATATGAAACATATCACTGTTATCATAAATAATATATATATATATATTTTTATATTACTAATGATTAATATTAATATTATTATTTTATTCTCTGTATCAGTTTGCCACAGCTGCATGGGGGATTTAAATGAAACAGGTCTCTACGCTCGGTTAGATTATTGCCCATGCACTTACACTGAGTCTGATGAAAGATTTTAAGGACTGGAGCAGATGCACTTTGCGGCTCGTGTTGCTGCAATTCATCACGCCGCAGTATGTAGACGCAGAAATGTGAAAGGTTTACATTACGCTTTGGCCTGGCAGAGAGACGAGGAAGATGAGACGGACGGGGAGACGCGGAAAGAAACAGCACTTACATGCGCTGATAAATAGCAAACAACAGACAGGAAAGCCTGGGGCGCTGGCCGCTCACGTGCTCTCCTGTTTCCGAGCTGGTTTGCTGCGCTGCGAGGGAGATGAATTGTACACTTAGCCGATAAGAGGAGCAAAAGAAGCACAAATCTATTATTTATATTTCGACCGCAGACATGATTTGATTACGTTATGCTACAGGGAAGAGGTGCTGCTCTTGTGTTTGACATCAAGGTCGTGCACACCTCTGATACACACTGCACTCAGAGGCGGCCTTCCGAGCCTATGAGGTGTGCGTTGCTAGGAAATGGGACATGATCATGCCTATTTTACAGCAATGTTCTAGGTATTGTTTCGTTATGCACAACTCTCTATATTTGCACTTAAAACAGCCCAGTTCATGTATATTTAGTGTAAACATATAAAATCCCGGTTTGACTTAAACGCCCCTTTTATGCATATATACCGTATTTTCCAGACTATAATCCGCTACTTTTTCCCACGCAGCTTAAACAATGAAGTGGCTAATTTATAGATTTTTCCTGGGTTTTTCCCGGTTTCACAAACTTCAAACCAAAAAACTGAACCCCATAACATTAGACCAATGAAATTGCCGAACGGGTTCAGGTGAACCAATGAAACTCTTTATATTAAATCAGATGCGCTCCCACTGAATCGGGCCGCACCACATCATAAATATGGATGCGGTTCCTCTGACGTTTGACCTGCCGCTCACTCGGACTGTCTACAGGAAATGAGAATCATTCGTCACACTGAAAACAACCGGGCATGAAAAAACACACTTCACCTGTGTTCTGAGCTGCACGGCATCGGGAGAAAAGCTTCACCGATGGTGATTTTTGAACGCACGACGATGCCGAAAGATAAACTCCCGAGAGAAATAGTTGTGAAAGGAAGGAGGAAGACAGTGAACAATGACTTTCTTGGTAGGCTACTGTTTAGATACAAGCCGTGTAACAGACACTGTCTTTCATTAAAGCCTGTGTACAGTTCATTAGTTTCAGTGTAGACATGCAGCTTATTTATGTTCAAAATAAAAATATTTGTTAAATTCAGTGGGTGTGGCTTATATTTGTGTGCGTTTAATAGTCTGGAAATTACGGTACTAAATATATATGCATACAGGGGGCATTTAAGTCAAACCGGGACTTTAAATGTTATAGGTACAGTGCCCTCCACAATTATTGGCACCCCTGTTTAAGACGTGGTCGTGGACTTCAAAAAATTCTCCTTTTTTTTTTAAACAACATAGAACCCAAATGCAAAAAAAATAGAAAAATCCAACCTTTTATTTAAGTACATAACTTTGGTGGTAAAAAAATCACACATTTAGAAAAAAAAAAAAACTTGAAATCATGTGTCCCACAATTATTGGCACCCCTGATGTTAATACTTTGTACAACCTCCTTTTGCCAACAAGACAGCACTTAATCTCCTCCTATAACATTTCACAAGATTGGAGAACACAAAGAGAGGGATTTTTGACCATTCTTCTTTGCACAATCTTTCTAGATCATCCAGTGTCCTGGGTCCTCTCTTATGCACTCTTCTCTTTAGCTCGCCCCACAGGTTTTCGATTGGGTTGAGGTCTGGGGACTGAGATGGCCATGGGAGGACCTTGAGTTTGTGACTGCTGAACCACTTTTGTGTAGATTTTGCCACATGTTTTGGATCATTATCCTGCTGAAAGACCCAATGACGACCCATCTTCAGCTTTCTGGCAGAGGCCATCAGGTTTTTATTTAAAATATCCTGGTACTTCAAAGCATTCATAATGCCATGCACCCTAACAAGGTTCCCAGGGCCTTTGGAAGAGAAACAGGCCCACAGCATCACAGATCCTCCACCATACTTCACGGTGGGCATGAGGTGCTTTTCGGCATACTCATCTTTTGTTTTACGCCAGACCCACTTAGAGTGTTTGTTGCAAAAAAGCTCAATCTTAGTCTCATCTGACCAAAGCACACGATCCCAGTTGAAGTCCCAGTACCGCTTAGCAAACTCCAGACGTTTACGTTTGTGAGTGTTAGTGAGAAAAGGCTTTTTCCTTGCATGCCTCCCAAACAGCTTGTTGGCATGTAGAGAGCGTCTGATGGTTGTTTTGGAGACTCTGTGACCCCAAGATGCCACTCTTTGATGCAATTCTGTGACGGTGTGGGAATTTTTTTTTACTTCTCTTACCATCCTCCTCACTGTGCGTTGTGGCAAGATAAACTTGGGACCTCTTCCAGCCTTGTTTGTCACTGTTCCAGTTGTTTTAAACTTCTTAATGATTCCTCTGACTGTAGATACCAGCAAGTTAAGGCGAGTGGCTATTTTCTTGTAGCCATTGCCTGACTTATGAAGGTCGACACACATCTGCCTTACTTGAATGGTGTGTTCTCTTGTCTTTGCCATGTTGACAAATGGGTAAGAGAATTAGGCCTCTGTGTCACGTCATATTTATACCCCAGGGAAACAGGAAATCATGAATTACTAATTAAAAGTCCCTAGATACCCTGACCAAACTTAGCAACTACAGAAAAATATATAAAAAAAAAAAATAATTAATTTTTCAGAGGAATTGTTAGGGGTGCCAATAATTGTGGGACACATGATTTTAAGGTTTTTTTTTTTTCTAAATGTGTGATTTTTTTACCACCAAAGTTATGTACTTAAATGAAAGATTGGATTTTTCTCTTTTTTTGCATTTGGGTTCTATGTTGTTTTTAAAAAAAGGAGAATTTTTAGAAGTCCACGACCACATCTTAAACAGGGGTGCCAATAATTGTGGAGGGCACTGTATGAAATAGGATGCTAGTGCGGAGGTACTCCACACAGTAGTAAGTGGTTAGCATGCTCTATTACTGGTAGTCTGCACACATGTTGCAAACCGGTCCAGAGACCATTAAACAAGATTGCAGACAACAGTGTTAAGTGTGTTCATGTACAGTAACAGCGTGTGGTGCTAAAGTTTCTTGCAAACAAAGGCGTCAAACCCAGAGATATCTAAAAAAAACCGAATTAGCTCAATAATTACCAAGGCATGACTCTTCAGGCTAATAATCAACAACACAGAGGATATTCTGTGTTGACTGACTTGGAAAAAAAAAAAAGATATGTTACATGATTATTATTATTATTTTTATTATTATTATTATTATTATTATTATTATTATTATTATTATTATTATTATCAATATTATCAATATTATTATTGAGTATAATCAATATCTATCTATCTATCTATCTATCTATCTATCTATCTATCTATCTATCTATCTATCTATCTATCTATCTATCGCATTTGAACCTCTGGGCCTTATACAGAGTCAAACATGAAAGAATAAAAGAACGGGAAAAAAACACCAAATATGATTATTGTACGAATAAGGTGTGGAGGAAGAGAAGATCAAAGCACACACACACACACACACACACACACACACACACACGTATATATATATATACACACACACACACACACACACACACACACACACACACACACACACACACACACACACACACTGTGGCCTCTGGCAGTTTCTGTCTCTGTTTCTGTCTGGAAAAGGTGAAGGACTTTTGTTTTTTTGTTTTTTCGAGTGTGACATCTGGGCTTTGTTTAACTCGGCTTTGAAGCGAACTTCATGTCCTACTTTACCAGCATGCTTGCTTTCCTGGCCCACATCTGCATTTGTTTGAAGACATTTATGTCTGTGTGTTTATCGTGGATTACCTGAGCGCTCAGGAGGTCGGCATAAATATTCGAAGAACGCCCTGAAAACACCTCGGTACAAAAGATGAACAGGAAGTTGACGGATTTCTGTTTTTTGTTTTTTTTTCTCGGGTGTGTTCTTGTGTGCACAAGCTCTGCTTCTTCATTCAGAGATCAATGAAGTGTATGTGTCTGTGTGTGTGTGTGTGTGTGTGTGTGTGTGTGTGTGTGTGTGCGTGCGCTACATCTCACCTTGACCGCTTCAAAACCTCAGAAGGAAAAAAATGGAGGGGAAGGAAGAAGGGGAGGAAGTGGAAAACAGAGTGTCTATAATTCTGTCACTGCATATTAGACAGAGGCAAGCAAAATTTCAGCACCACACTAAAAAAAACAGCAATTTCCACACAGGAAATTTCTTTAAAAATAAAAGAAAAATCAACAAGTCACACAATTACCGCTCCTGAAGATACCGAGAGTCAGGGCAAGAGAAAGAGGAGGCTTTTGCTGTCAATTCCCTCTGTGCAATCGATTTTTAACAGAGCACCTTGTGGCAAAAAAGGAATTAATAACCCTCGGAGGTGTCCAAGCATCGCTGGCTCACTGACTCCGAAAGAGCTCGCCTTCTGACCTCGCTGAGGGAGATTAGCGCAAAGTACGGCTTATGTCTTTCTGTTCCTGAAATCACGGCTAATCCAGCGCCCGGGGATTTGGCCATCCTAACAATACGCACAAGGTGTTTTTTTATTTTTTATTCTGGACTCCGTTCACGCCTGCTTGCTTTCTTCTCCTGGGGCTCTTTAGAAGAGAAACAAGGTGGTAAGAATGAGTGTGAAATAGATATAAAGGAATGTTCGAATGGCATTACGAGCTTCCTGAACAACAGGCGACATAAGTGTACACTAGTGTAGGGTCATTATTTAACGGTTTGTTCATTTTGAACGAGTCTTTAATGTGATTAAGAAGAATGAGTAAGTCTCAAAGAGTGATTCGTTCATTTTCTACTTGAGACGCATGAGCAAAGCATCACAAAAACGTTGCAGGTTATCTACAGGAAACAGAATGGACTAGTTCATCTCACGAGTCCTCTGGCCCGAGTCGTTAATTCTTTTGTCACGTGACTCCAATAGATGCTACATAGAATCAATAGATCAGGATTTTCGGTCCAAATCTTAGTTCTTATTCACGTGACTCCTTTAATTATTAACAATAATGTTAACAACTCAGACCAGAAGATATGAGAGGTGAAGCTACTCTTAATAAATGAGAATGTGCTTGCACGTGTTTTTGAAGGGTTTTTTTACACAACAGCGTTGCTGCGATTTGTTTGATGAAGGCATGCTATAAAAATACATACAGTACATGTTTATCTGTCAGGAATCCACCTGCCATGCCCCCTTCGGCCCCCTTCAGCATGTCAGGTGCTTTCTCGGCCGCTTTCTCTGAAGCTCCCGGCTTGTGTTTTGGCACACTGACTTATAAAGGTCTGTGCTCCCTGTTGGCGTGTTACAAAACTAGTCTCAAAACTTTTTTAGACCATTTCATAAATCAGGCCCATATCGGCCAATCGGACACATTGCTTGCTCAGTATCAGCATCGGCCAATAACAATCCCTTATTGGGCACCCACTAATAAAAAAGTTAAAAAATTATAATCTTTATTTTATATAGCACCTTTAAAAGTTACATCTCAAAGTCCTCTAAAAGCTTAAAATGTTAATCAAATAAATTAAAATTAATACGTCATATATTTATCAACAAAATGGTTGAGAAGCTGAAAAAGATTGTTCAAATGCAGATTTACAAACACTAAAAATATTTAAAGAAAACCACAAAAAAAAAAAATTTTGCTTGTCTAATCTCAATGGGAAGAGAATGCCAAAGTTTTTGGTGCACAAGTAGAAAAAGCTCACGTGTAGACGTGAACGTGTAGGAGGAACGACTGAAAGATCAGAATCAGAAGTGCGGAGATCATGCCTTAGAGTGTTAAAAGTAATGAGGTGCTATACCATGCAGTGTTTTGTAGGTCAGAATGAGATGTTTAAAATCATTCTGATACCTGGCAGGGAGCCAATGCAATGACTCCAAAACTGGTATTGATCAATTTATATATTTTGAAAATGAATTATACTGTAAAGATATGCTTTTATGGGTTGGAGTGGAAGATCTCCTGCTATAAAGCTCTAAACTCAAGCCTATTGGATGAATGTGAATGCTGGCTGCACCCCAGACCTCCTCACCTCCTCACCTACATCAGTACCTGACTTTACTACCACCCTTGTGGTTAAATAAACACAAATCTCCACAAAATGTAGTGGAACATCTTCCCAGAAGAGTGGAGGTCATTAAAACAGCAAATAGGAAGTGTGGAATGGGATGCTCAAGTAAAGCTGAAAAGTTTTGAGATTTACAGAAAACTACTGACAATACACAGTAGGTAGAATAAATCACGTTTAAACACACTCACACTCGTTTCCCTCTCTTGCATTCCACAAGCTATGATGTGCGGGATCTACAGTATGTTGATAAATGTCTTCACAGCGCAGGAGACACCAGCGAGTGAGACGTGCTTAAGACGTTAGAGAGGAAGGCAGTCGTACGGAACGGCGGAGCTCGGATAATAGGTTCTGGCTGATTTTTTTTTCTCCTCCCAATGGCAGCCTGAAACACTCAATTGACAAGAAAGTGTGAAACATCTCACGCGTCTCCATTCAGGCTCGACGTAGTTCAGGTGTCAGCAGGCAGAGGAGAAAAACATCCTGCTGCAAAACACTAGCATGGGAATTTCTTTTGGAAAAACACTTTGACGGATTTCTTGACTCACAAGACCCGTAGTTTGGTATGTATACCGCCACGGACCAGATCAGAAATAACCTCATATAAACCTATAACCTCTTAAATAGACGTTGTCAGAATTATTGGCACCCCTCAATAAAATAAACGTAATAAACAAACTGAATTTATACAAAGCGTTAAATATGCAACAAGTGATATTGATAAGTGTAAGCGAAATAATAAAATTTTATTTTTTTAATAAAAAGTAACATTTTATTATAGTAATGTATGTAATGTAATATGTAACGGTACACAAAATTCTATTTTTTTTTATTTTATCACGGTCCACTTCAATTTCGGTATTTTGGGATGCAAAACATAAAATTACTCGTTGTTATTTTATTTTTTTAACATTTGCGATCAACAGTTTAAATTTTAAAAACAGTTTTAAATAAAATGCTTGCTTGGTTTAATTATATATAAAATTATATTTTATTATATTTTATACAAAATAAAATGAAATAGAATAATTAAAATTAATGCAATACACAATTTAGTCTTCTTTTTCTGCCACAGCGGATCATCCGTCTCCATACCCCCCTGTCCTCTACATCTGCCTCTTTCAAACCAACTACCTGCATGTCTTCCCTCACCACATCCATAAACCTCCTCCTTGATCTTCCTCTTTTCCTCCTTCCTGGTGGCTCCATCCTCAGCATTCTCCTACTGATATACCCCATGTTGACTGTTTTGCTCTCTGAATAACACTTACAGAACTCGGATGTACACTTCAACTTTTAATTTTGTTATATGGTGAAGTCGGATCTAATGAGACGGAATCACATGGTGTTTAAGTATGGAATGGTTGCCATGTTGGTTCAGTTTTCCTTTTACTTTCCGGAATAAGGAGAGTCCCTGCCCCAAATCATTAAGCTTTGTGTGACTGTGGGGGGAAGACAGTCTGATCACATCATCTCTCCTGTTCTCCATCTCACACACTTTTTTATGTTAGGGACAAAAATGTCCAATTTGGACATTTATGTAAAAAGTGTGAAAAGTTTATATATATATATATATATATATATATATATATAAAGAGAGAGAGAGAGAGAGAGAGAGAGAGAGAGAGAGATAGAGAGAGAGAGAGAGAGAGAGAGAGAGAGAGAGAGAGAGTGGGGAGAGAAAGGAAGTGTGTGAGTGAAAGTCGGATAGAGAGACAGAGAGAGAGGGTAAAGTGAGAAAGAGTAAAAATGAATAAAAGTAAGAGAGAAAGAAACAGAGGAAGGAAGTATGTGACAGAAAGCGTGTGGGGGGGTGAGAGAGAATGAGAGTGAAGTGAAGAAAAACAGAAAAGGAGTGAAAAAAGTGTGAGAGAGAGAGAGAGAGAGAGAGAGAGAGAGAGAGAGAGAGAGAGAGAGAGAGTGTGAGAGAGAGAGAGAGAGAGAAAGAGAAAAAGAGATACAGAGAGAGAGAGAGAGCTTGAGAGTGAAAATGAGACAGGTATGTTGGGAAATGAACGAGGCGATGCCGAACATGAGAAACTTTGCAGAGAATAAATGTCAGTGTTCCAAAAAGACTGAAGGCGTATTAATCTTGCGGAGAGGCTTCGAGCCTCGTGCAGGTTCGGGGGGGAAAAACGGCTCAGCCAGAGCCTGCGACCTATTCAATCTCTTCACCATTCCTTTGAGGATCGTTTTTTGTACAGCCGAGGCCCCGCGCAATAAAGCATGATTGAATGTCGAGGTGCGAACACACCCATGGAAAGAGCGGGTTTTAATTATATCAAACAATAAAAGCAACAGAAATCAGGAAGAGCGACTGAAGGCTGGAGATTTATTAGCAGAAAAGAGCTGCAGGATGGTAAAGAGGCGAAACCTTTAATGATCCCAGCAGCAGTTCGGTTACGAGCACTCGAAACTGGCGTTCAGCTGGAATGAAGGAAAATCTTGAAAATCAGCTTTCACATGTAGAACCTGTGACTTCAAGTACACTCAATTAACCTTCCAGCTTCTACCTGCATGCAATTCTTACATAATTTCTAAAAATAATAATTAACTATGGAAATAAACGGAGAATCCACACCTGGGTGAATATACACAGTTTAAAGCGAATAACCTCATGACATGAAATATATTCAAACACCTTACCATTAATTATTCTGCTTACACCAGGCTCATTACCAGCACATTACCGGCATCATGAGGTTGCGCCAGCTCCAGTGTCCCACCACAAACATCCTGGACCATCTACAGACGTACCAGCTTCATTTGGATTCCACATTTTGTATTGCTTGGCAATGAACCTTTGTTCAGTTGGTGTTGGATCTATGATCTCAGATGTTAAGCTATTTTATGAGTTGCTCAGTAGATCCTG
Source organism: Silurus lanzhouensis (assembly GCA_039877035.1). NCBI lineage: Eukaryota > Metazoa > Chordata > Actinopteri > Siluriformes > Siluridae > Silurus > Silurus lanzhouensis. The sequence goes on along the minus strand of JBCEWE010000492.1, from coordinate 956,970 downwards.
GTTCCATAACATCAACTGACTGTATAAGAATGTAGAAAGGACATCACTCATTATCTCACACTCCGGTGTTCATGGTAGTTTTTTCTCTCCGGCGTTTTGTATTGCTTTAAGATTTGTAAGCACACTCATCCTTTCTTTTCTCAGATATAAAAGAAAAATAAACTCCGTTGAACATTTGTTTTACTGATCAAATCAGCACCAAAATCCGCCATGATGCACACATCCGGCAATTAAAACCGTCCGTGTGGAAACATAACAAAAGTTCCGTTTTTGGTGTCCGGATGATTTATGATTGAATTTAAAACACCGTCATTGCTTTCAAAGATTTCTGAAAATATTTGGAAGTAATTGGAAACCTTGTTTTTCTATGTTCTTTTTTTCATGTGTCTAATAGACATGTACAAGTCTAAACATCTACGATCTTTAAAATGTCCAGATTTAATGCTTTATGTTGAGTTTTGTTTTACTGATAATAAACATACTGTACATCTATATTTTGTTTATGTGCATGTTGATTAGAGTGTTGAAAACTTTAAAAGTATTATTTTTAGGTACATTTAGAACAGATAGAAATGTGAGATTAAGTTGTGATCAAATATTTTATCGAATGATCACCTGCCTAATATTTTGTTGGTCCCCTTTTGCTGCAAAAACATTTCTGACCATGCGAGCGTTAACAACATTTATAACTTTTAACAACAACTTTTTCAGCAATTTGAGTTACAGGAGCTCATCTGTTGGATCATCTTAAAAAATTAGCGAAATGAACACTCGTACACTCGCACACGTTTAGAAAAGAAGCAAGAAAAAACATCTCAGCGTGTATTTCCTGCTCTATATTTTTCATCACGTTCGTGCTGACATGCAATGCGCCCTGAACACTTCAATTCATCTGGGCAGACAGAAAGGGGGAAGAAGTCAGGAATAAGGATGAGAAGCACTAATGGAGTAAAATCTGGTGTTCCAGAAACAATCTCGGCTGCTCGCTTTATGCATTGACCCTCACACGGAGCTCATCGGTGAGTGGGGTGCAGGTTTATCCGACCTCTGGCCTTCATCATCTCTGAGGCTTTAATCGATCCTCATTTCTCTTGACCATGTGGCTCATTTTAATATACGGATCTCTACATTTACCTCGGTTAAACACTACCACCTGTGCTGTCGCTTCAAAAAGAAAAAAAAGTGCATATTCATTTTTAAGTATTAAAAACTTATTACATCATTTTAAATAAAAAAATTATTATTTTAACGAGAATAAAGCGAGAATAAAGCCGTAATTACGAGAATAAAGCCGTAACAATAGGCTAATAACGTAGAAATTATGAGAATAAAGTCATAGCACTACGAGATTAAAGTCGAAATTACAAGAATAAAGTTGTAGCACTACGGGAATAAAGTTAAAATTATGAGAATAAAGTCATAGAACTATGAGAATAAAGTAAAAATTAAGAGAATAAAGTTGTAGCATTACAGAAATAAAGTAAAAATTATGAGAATAAAACCGATATCATGAGAATAAATTCGTAGCACAACAGAAATAAAGTCAAAATTACGAGAATAAAGTAAAAATGATGAGAATAAAGTCAAAGCACTATGAGAATAAAGTCGGAATTACGAGAACAAAGTCATAGCACTATGTGAATAAAGTCGGAATTACAAGAATAAAGTCGGAATTACGAGAATAAAGTCATAGCACTATGAGAATAAAGTCAAAATGATTAAAATAAAGTCGACATTACGAGAATAAAGTCATAGCACAGACCACTGCAGACCGAGAACATCCCACAGAGCTGTAGTTTTGGAGATGCTCTGACTACACAATTGTCAAACTCACTCAAATCCCCAATACACTTTTTCCTGCTTTTAACACATCAACTTTGAGGACAAAATGTTCATTTGCTTTTCTAAAAATATCCCACCTACTCACAGGTACCGCGATAAAGATTATAACGTAATGTTATACCTGATCGGCGTGTCAGTTTTCTGTGTAAAAAATTTTTTATACTGTATATAATAATTGTTCCTTCTTTTATATGTAAAAATGTATGTTTTATGTTTATTGCTTTAAAACCACAATGAGAGACATTTTTATGTTGTCTTGATATAATGTTCAAAGAGTACGAGCGTAATCAAAAGCCCAGTAGTGTGATTTGGCGTATGATCCATATCAAGCTACACTTTATGGACACTATATGTGCACACCCTGACCATACTATTGGAATGTGCTTTCAAAACAATCCATTCCACATTTAGTCCTCAGTTCTTGTTATAATAATCTCCACTCTTCTGGGAAGATGTTTCAATACATTTTGTGTAGATTTGTGCTAGCTCACCCACACAGGTGTTAGTAAAGTCAGGTACTGATGTAGGTGAGGTGAAGAAGTTTGGGTCTTGTGGTTCATGTGAAGGGAAAATGTAATGCTTATATGCATGTAACTGTGTGCCTCTGATTTTGTGTTTGGGGAAAAAACACATCTGGCTGGACAAATCAGGTGTCCCAATACTTTTGTCAATATCATTTAAGACAAGCCTCTGCTTTAGATTAGTGTACCTGCATTGCATTCTGGGTTATCTCTACACATGGAGAATCTTAGACTTCCTATTGGAAGCTTGAGATAAAATCCCAGCACTAGCAAGTTGCCACTACCAGGCCCTTAAACAAGACCCCTAGCCCTCAAACGCTTGAAAACATAAATGGGATCATTCTGAAATGATCTGCCAAATCTTGTAAAAGTACATACTTATTTTTATTTCATTTAAGTCCCACTTCCCCTTAGAGTAACTGCTGCCCCCTCAGACAGCGAGCTTCTACCCCTAGAGTCAAGCGTGTCAGGCGTCAGCTCGGGGGCACGCCGCTCAGCACAGCAAGCGGCACCACCGAAAGGTCACGGTGGATAGAAAACACAACACATCCTGCAATATTCATTACCGATTCAAACCCCCTCCGCCCTGTATTTTACCCCATGAAGTGCTCATGACGATTTGTCAATGTTTGTCAATGTGCCTTTATTTTCTCTTGTCCATTCGTTTCACATCATGATGAATGAAGTAAAACAAATCAGCAGGAATGTTTGACCAGGTCTGACAGGAGAAATAAATCAAGAGTAGGTTAGGGATAAGGGGAAAAAAAAAACAAGAGCAAACACCTAATAAACACCTTTGATTGGATAAGGGAAAGGAGCAGCTGATGCCCACTTATATCTGGTACGCCTTGCTGGAAATTGCTTTCGAGGGGAAATCTGTAGGATCCGATTGTACGTGTGTGTGTGTGTGTGTGTGTGTGTGTGTATATGTCGCGTGAGTCTCAAGATGAAATGAAGGAAAAAAAAAAAAAAAACCAGACTTTTTTTATTAGTTTATCAGACAACAAACGGACTGCTGTCAGTAACTGTAACATGGTTCCCTTCAATCCTTCAGCAATCCAATAACACCACTATAGATCTTTATCCCAGGACCTGCTCTATTTCCTGTCCATTTCCACCACGGCGCGTCAATGACGTCGTCAACGTATTAACCAAAGGCTTTATTTCTGGATCATGACACAAAGTGACATCGTTTTCATACTCTAACAAAAAAAAAAAAAAAGCCTTCACGACTTTATTTTTTTCCGGAGCTCTCGTTTCCATTTCACTGAGCCACACTGCATGTACTGCTCGTACATAATTCATAACGCCAGGTGTGCAGTAATCCCAAAAGCAGAAAAAATGACATTTTATAATGTCTGGGTAGCAATATGTCATAAATCAGTGGTATAATAGAGGTCATGTGCATGGCATACACCTGTCTTTGTATATTCTGATATCCTAATTAACTACATCACATTATTTTTAGGTTAAAAAAGTAAATAAGACTTTAAAACTCTTTATTGAACAGATTTGATGAATGAAACATACTTTACATTATCAAATATCAAACCATCTGAAGCTCATTCAGGGAGAGTAATAGAACAGGTAGTGATAAAAGAGAAGCGTGACCTACGCTACAGGCAAATCCAAGCAACATACAGAGGAGCTGACCGGATAGAAGGTGCTGAATTGAGTTGAAGTGAATTGAATTGGATCAACTATTTAACACAAATAAATAAATAATTTACGTTTGACTTTGCTGTGACCTTGACCCTGTTTCAATCAATTCCAAAAACAAGTGGTGATAGAGCTCAAACATATGTATAAAAAATAATAATACAATTAATACAATTAATAATAATAATAATAATAATAATAATAATAATAATAATAATAATAAAAATAATAATAATAATAATAATAATAATAATAATAATAATAATAAACCCATATACCTGAGCTAAGAATTAGGAGCCTTACTCAAGGGCCCAACAGTGTCAGCTACCTTGGTCCTCCTTTCCAACTCTTCTATCACTCTTTGAATCAACAATCCAAAGCCAGGTCATGCCACAATAGCAACCACTACATGTTATTTAACAACAACAAAGCAAGAACATTGGAACAATGGTGTCATTGGATGCCGTTGTGGCCAAAATTTCCCTTTGCTTAAAATCCCTTCATTATATACATGAAAAACTGAAGGAAACGTGAAAGAAAATAAATCTCTTACAGGCATTGACTCTATTTGGAGCAATTCCAAAAACTAATCAGTTCTAATCAGCTTTGCTAGTCACACTCATATTTACATATTAATCTATCAAACGTTCAATCATTTGTTACAAACAGGTCAAGAAGACACGTAAGGGACATTCAGATGAGCAAATGAGGCTCAGGGGTCTTAAGAGCCCTGTGGTGTCAGTTTTGGTTTACATTAAAAAAAAAAAACATCTACTATCCAAAGCCATGCCAATACTCATTATAAATAAATTAAAAAAAAAAACAAGAAAGCAAGAGCATGGCCACAATGGTATCAATGCTACATATGCTACACTTCTTCTGGTTCCTCTTAAAATCCCATTGAAACATTTGTTAAACATGAAGGAAATAGTTGACCCAAAACAATCTCTATTTTTTGACCTTACAGTGACTTTGACCATGTTTTGATTAATACAAAAAGTATAGGTTTAGAAATCAGAATAAATAACAGCTAAACTGAGCAGATGAAAGTTTAAAACCCTGTTCAAGTGACCCAATGATGTCTGTTAGAGTAATAATGGATTTTTAGCGATAATGGATTTTTTTTTTGATAATGGATGTGCTAAATGAAATAAATAATAAATACAATTATATAATTAATAAATTGTTAATAATAAATATAATACATCGCTCTCCATGCAGCACGCGTAAACAAACAGCACACTGTGTTTGTGATTCGTCTCTAGAGGCTGCTCTCGTAATGACAACGGAGCAGAAGCTGGAAAAACTATCGATATGGATTTTTGCTTATAGCCGATAGTTCCAGCTATCAACTTTCAGCGCCAATTAATCAGCAAAACCGATTAATCGGTCGATCTTTATTAACAACTGATTGACACCTGAAGGGTGGAAAAGTGAAACAGGAAATTTTGGAACTATAAGTTTTAGGATGTCGCCAATTGTTTAGATCCAGTGCGACCTTGTTTTGAACCCCTCATCAGGTATTGATGTCTTATAGTATGAGTGCTGTGCAATGTGATTTTGAACACCATTGCCAGTTAGGACGTCATGATCGTGTCCCGTCTGATCATGGGTACGTAACTTTTCGAGATGCAGCTCAACACAGCGGTGATGCTGACGGTGTTGTGGAACGAAGTGGAGAGGGATCCTTATGATAGCCTCGGTATTCTCTGGGGTGTGGGCCGTTAAACACCACCTGGAAACAACTTTTTAACGCTGAACCAGTTTATTCAAAATAAGTCGAGATGGGTCACGATCAAGACTGCCGTAATTTTCGGCAATACTGCCGTAATTTTCTTTGTGCAGCCCTCACAATATCACCATTTTTAATAAAAGGTTTAATAAAAGCAAGGGATTTAAAACGAGATTGCACTGGTTCCAACTGCCGACATCCCAGAATTCCTAGTTCCAAATATTTTCATTTCCTGGCGCCACCCTGTAGATGCTACTCAAAAACATGACGTCAATTGCATCAATGCTGGATACCTCTACTGCTAACATCAATGTCTTAAAATTCCTTTAAACATCAAACATACTGTAAAGAAAAATACTAAACAAAAAAAAAACTAAAATTTTTTATTTTAGTATATCATTTTTGACTCGCTACAGTTATGACCCAGTGACGAGGCCAATCATTCTGAAGGATGACGTCTCAAAGAAAAGCAGGAAAGTCATCCTGAGGTAATTTGTGTTTATTACAGAGGTGGACAGAAGCCAAAAGCGCTAACGCTGCAGCGGAAAAAAGTAGCAGAAGGACTAATCATAGAATTCCCCTTGTTTCTGTTCCCTCTCTCTCTCTCTCTCACTCTCTCTCTTGCCCATTCCTCCAGCCTTTACACCTGCTGTTAAACACTTACTGAACCTATACTCTCTCAGCTGCTGGACTGGAAACCCACCTGAGCCTCCTGCTGTCCTTTCTGTAATGGACAGCACTGAACTATGACACATTTTTCAGTTTTTTTCCTTTCGTCCTTCCGTCGCTGCAGTAAGAACACCATGTGCACCCTGGTCAATGTGTCTGCTTTCTCTTATACTCTTTCTGTCACACTATTGTGTCACTCCGTTTCCTCAAATTCACTGCCCTTGAGAAATACGTGACAAGATAATGGAAGCGACTGCTCACTTCGCGCTTGTTTAAAAGAGAGCGAACAGCAGATCTCGGCTGAAATCGGCGTGAGCGGCGTGCGAGAGCCCGAGTCGGGTCTGCGGCATGCACAATGAGCTGAAGTGAAGTGTAAAGGGCAGTGAATGTGGCCTTTAAACATGCCAGAGCTCACAGTCCTTTCATCACCTGCCAAGAGAAACCACATTCACTGCCTGGCAGCGTACAAGGAGAAGAAAAAATATATATATTTTTTATGAAGAGTAGCAGTGCTGGGCTTTTATAACACATTCATAAGCATTGCATATATCACAGGCTTATGCTAATACTTGAGACGTGACTTTGTATTATACACTTATTATAAACATATTATAACACATGTTTTATATGTCTTTATTAACATATTGAACTGTATGTATAATAACTGTATGTATCGTTTATAACAATGTGTATAATGCCTCATGAATGCTCTGACTGTTTTATTAACTAACTGTTTGTTGTAATTTTCTGTAAAATACATTATGATGCATTATAATGTGTTATAAACAAAAAGCCTAATGCAGTGCAGTGCATGTTTATAAACACTAACAAAAATCATCTATAATATCTTATAACTGCTCTGATTGTTTTATTAAGTATTTGAAAGTATATTTTATTTGTCTGTGTTAATAAATGTACTACCTTTGAATGCATTATAAAGCATGTTATGACTTTTCAATGAATGCTTATGATACCTTATTAAATCTCTGATTGTTTTATAACTTAATGCACATTGTATTTGTGTGCATTGACGTCTGAAATACATTCTAATGCATTATAATACGTTCCTAATGCATAATAGAGTGCAATGCATGGTTATAACACTTATAACAAGAACACCTATAATGTCTTATAAATGCTCTGATTGTTTTAGTATCTAAATGCATATTTTATGTGGTATAAAATTATGTCAGGAATCCATAATTCATAACAATATGTATAATGCCTTATGAATGCTTGGCATGTTTCTAGTAACTAATTGAATAATTTATTTGTCAGCATAGATGACTGAAATACATTATAATGCATTGTAATACATGTCAGGATTTCCTGATTGAGTGCAAAGCATGCTTATAACACTTACACAAATGTTTATAATGTCTTATAGATACTTTGGTTGTTTTATCAAGTAACTAACTGTAATATTGCAAAAATATGTTTATGATGCGTTATAATGCATAGGATTTTATAAAGTGTAATAAATTGCAATGCATGTTCATACATGCTTATAACAAGTGATATAATGCCTTATAGGTGCAATATAAAATGCTAGAAATAGGTTCCTAGTCTTTAATAGATAAAAGCTTTTTATTTAAAAGAAAGATTTTTTGCGACGCTTATGAACGTGCTATGAATTCTTTATGTAGGGGCATTTAAAGAAAGTCTCCGACAGACACGAGAACGATGATGAGCTAAGCAATTATGAATAGTGCAGTACTCATGAGCAGTTATTATCTACAGAAATGTGTTATTAAATATGTATTAGATTGTAGAGAGCCACTCGCAAAGTCAGGAAAAAAGAAAGAAAATGAACCACATTTTTACATTCGATAAAACCACAAACAGCACAAACAGAATTCATCTAAAAAATGCAAATTCTTATTAGAATGCATTAAATTTTCCTGGTGTAAACAATGCTAATGAACAATGCTGATCGTTTGATGAGCGAGGCTTCTATCATGCTGCTTTCCTCCACGATCAGCATCACACCGAGCCCACATCAGAAGCATTAATTCCACCACGACTTTAACAAGCCGTCTTTCCCTATACCACGAGGAAATCGCGGCTCGTGAACCGCCAGCGTGCTCGCGAACAGATGTTCCGCCACGCAATCAACTAAATAATCGAAAAGCCAAAGTCAGGGTTAGAAATATTATGCGTAAATATGCTCGGTGCTCTCCTGAAGCGTACCCTGGAAAACATGCTTAGGCGAGCTGCGCCTCGGGCTGTAGCAAACCTTGAGCGTATTTTAGAGTCTAGACTGTAAATCAGTTTTTCCATTTCGTTTAGACCGTACGGCCGTCGCATATCCATAGGTCTGTTCCCAACTGAGTTGTGTTTTTTTTTTTTTTTTTATTTCTACTTCTCTGTATACAGGAAAATAAAGAGTCCATAATCATTTCTTGAAGAGTTGTAACCCTTCGGGTCATGATTTTATAGGAAAATCAATCAACACAACAAGTGCTATGATTAATGTTGTGGAATATCAATGAATATACAGTATGAATTCTTGTTATCACTTAGGTTCCAGCAGCTACACACAAATCCTGGGCATTCCAGCATTGGTCTTTATTCTGCTGAGTACTCCTTACAAAAATGCTTATCAAACATCGAGGAAAACGTCAATTCAATTCATAATTATTTGTAAAGTGCTTTTTGGAGAGGACATTGTTTCGAAGCAACTTAATCAAGATAAAATAGTTATAAAAGAACGTAGAAGTTTGTTCCGTATAATTGTAAGTTTGTCGCTAATGAGTGAGCCAGTGGAGACTGTGGCAAGGAAAACCTTCCTGAGATGGTATGAGGAAGGAACCTTGAGAGGAACCAGACTCAAAAGGGAACTAATCCTCATCCATAACACTGAATGTCCATTCGTTACAGTTCTATTAAGATGTGCATAGTAGAAGACTGCTGATATTAATTACAGTCCAAATCCATACAAGTTCTTGTGTTGCTCAATAACATTATGGATATTATTGTGTGTTGTGTGATAATGTAGAACATCCACATTTGCACTGTGTGGTCTCCAATTGAAGAGTAAACGTCCAGCATGCATAAGTCAAAAAATGAGTGTCTAGTGGTTTAGTTGTTCGAATCATATTAATATTTCAAGATGTTCTCGAAAACCAGGATGAAGGAAAATTGGCCAAACCTGCTCTCAAGGCTAATGCTAGCAAGGTATCAATGAAATAAACAAAGAAATCAGGGACTAGAACACATCACAGGTGAACACATTAAGGTAACAGACCACTGACAAGACAAGGGGTGGAGAAAGAACTAGATCACGACCACAAACCTGCTTTTGTGATGTACTTAAATATTCAACATGAACATCTTGATTCATCTTCATCTTCATGATTTGAGGATTATTCCGAGAAACCACTGGCTGATTTTTGTTCACAGTTTGATTCACATGTGATTTTCAAACATCCCTTTTCACCTTGCTGTAATAATAACCTTCACTATTTTAGAAAGATGTTCTACTAGATTCTGAAGTGTGTTTCTAGAGATTTGTGCTCATTCAGACACATGTACTGATGTAGGTTATGGTGAGGAGACCTAGGGTGCAGTCAGCTTTCCAGTTCGTCCCATTGGTGTTCAATATGGTTTAGGTCAAAGCTCTTTAGTGGGAGATCTTCCACTCCAACCCATGTAGAGAATATCTTCTAGTTCCAGTGAAGAGAAAATTTCATGCACCCTTTTCCAAAGACTTTCTATAAAATGGTGTTCCTTTAACAAAACGTCTGTTAATATAGCAAGATGATGGAAACATCTCACTTTGAAAGGAAATTTGATTCCTTTTTGTTTTAGAATTTCTTTCTTTTTCTTGTGTTATTTATTTTCCAGCCTTTTAGATCTCACATTTATTGTACTCTTTTCTTCTTCATTCTGTTTTTGTTCCCGTTTTGTTTTCCGGTTTACCCCTTGTAAAAATCACCCTTTGTATCCTGCTTCTGCTGATCTGCTTAATTTCCTACAGATTCCCTCACAGATTGTTTTCTGAAAGGATGAATTAATGTCTTTTCTTTCTTTTCTTTTTTTTGTTTTCGTTTAGATCTCAGCAAATGAGACCAGCTGGTACAAACCAAGACAAGGCAGCACTTAAGACAAAGCTAACGAGGACACATACTTAGCACTTATCCCATCGCTCCTCATCTATTTTCCTTTTACATTTTTGGAGATTGAAACTCAAAATGTTTGACATGATGATCTCCAGGTAACGAGAAAAGCTAAAAGATTAGGATCACGATATTTCCTGAAACGTGACATTCCCATACAAACAAATGGCAGAGAAAGGTGAAAGCAGGCGTGATCTTCCTCCTGCAAACCCGGTCGTGATTTTTCAATTCCGCTATATGTCTATACGGGGGAGCTGAATTATGGTAATGCTGTAAGATGCATGGTAATAATTCCACATGGAGCAACGAGAGAGATGATTTATAACGCTCTCATCTTCCATTTGCAGTTCATTAAGTCACTGTCTTCCTGTAATAGCTGGACAGAAATTAGGGTAGTGAATATAAGGCATCATTAGCGGGATAAAGATATCGTCTCGGGAAGAAGATGACAGAGCACAAATGCATCGTGCTTTCCATTGTCAGATTGATCTTTCGATGAAGATTAAGTTCTTGGGTCTTAAGAGTGCTATGGCACCACAAAAGGTGTGGCTTAGAGTCCAAAGTCTTGGAAAGGTCTTGGATTAGTAGTGCATCTAATGTACTTTTGAGTACAATAGTTTGTGTATACATTATATGGACTTAAGTATTGGGACATCTGACCTTTCTTGTGGTTCTTCTCCAAACTGTTACCACAAAACTGGAGGCACACATTTTTATAAAACCTATTTGAATGCGCTATAATAAATTTTTGTGTTCACTTGAACAGGTTTCAGCATGGCAATGCCCCTGTGCACAAAGCGAGCTCCATGAAGAGATGGTATGCATGGTTTGGATTGGAAAATCTTGATTGGCCTGCTACAGAGCTCTGATCTCATCCCTGCGGAACACCTTTGGGATGAATTGGAACCCTGACTGTATCCCAGGCCTCCTGACCTCACCTGCATCAGTTCCTGACCACCCTTGTGGCTGAGAAACCCAAAAAATTAATAAGCACACTTCAAAATCTAGTGAAACATCTTCCCAGAAGAGTGGAGGGAATTATAAGGGCAATGTGGGACTAAATACGGGATGTGATGCTCAAAAATCACATGTATCTATATAATATAAAGCTGATGATTTGACACCTACGTAAGTCCTTCATATCTCCTACATTACATTTACAGAATTTGGTAGATGCCCTTATCCAAAGTGCCTTCTATTTATCTTATTCATACAACTGAGCAGCTATAGGGTTAAGGGCCTTGTTTAGGGGCCCAGAAGTGGCAGCTTGGTGTGGCTGGGAGTTGAACTTACATCCTTCAGATCTAAAATCCAATGCTTTAACCACTATGCTACCAAATCCCCAGGTGTTGAGGGTTAAGTACCTTGTTTAAGAGCCCAGCAGTGGTCTTGTGCCCTTAACCACTAAGCTACCATCTCCCCTGCACATCCTATATGATGCATCTAAGCCTTTTGCTGGGAAATGGTAGCTTAGACGTTGGACTTCTGATCAAAAGGTCATGAGTTTGAATCCCAAAAACACCAAGCTGCCACTGCGGGGCTCTTAAGCAAATCTTTACCCCTCAATGGCTCAGTTACATGAATGAGATAAGTCACTGTGGATAAGGGCATCTGCCAAATGCCACAAAGGTAAATGTCATAAATGTAAATGCTAAATTCCTGACTTCATGGCAGACGTATCCATTAATTAAACACACAAATCTTTTATGACATTATTATGTATTATGCACCTAATTTCACACAAAATTTTGTAACTGCAACTGCAATGCCACTGATCAGCGTTTTAACGTATATGTGGCAACCCACCCCAAGTGACCGTGACCAGCTTCTTCTTCACAGAGCTCTTCGCGAGAATACGATCCTAATTTTCATTATATGTTGGACACACCTCATACCTCAATGACATTCATAATCATGTAGATCCCCAATTTAAAAAAATGTGAATGATGTTCAAATTGTGAATAAAAACAAAATGTGATGAAAATCATGAAATTAAAAATACAACAAAAAAAAAAAACAGGATTCTTAAGCAACTAGAATCTTGTAACTGACACTAATGGTACAACAGTCCAAACTCTCCAAACTCCATTAACTGGTCTCCTCAGTTCTCAGACATTTACAAGGTGATGGTAAAGGAAGATGGGCTGCTGCAAAGAGGTAAACATGGCCCTGTCCCAATAAAAACATTTACCTCCAAACTTATATATAAAATCATTAATCTTATGAATCCTCTATGTCTTTGTGACATTGAACAGGTATAAACTATAAACAGGTTCAAACCTTGCGTGTAGTTGTATGTATTTTGTTTGTGTGTGTGTGTGTGTGTGTGTGTGTGTGTGTGTGTGTGTGTGCTTGTGTGTGTGTGCTCGTGTGTATTTTCTATACTTTAGTCTTACTAATGATTTGTATGATATGGTGATATGTGTGTGCCATGTTTGTAGTCTAACAAATTAATTGTATTTTATTAAATATGATGTGTTTGTGTTTTCCTTTGTGCGTGTGTGTGTGTGTGTGTGTGTGTGTTTGTGGTACTCTAGTCTAACAATTATTTCTATTTTGTAAATGTGGGGCATGTGTGCCTATATATTTGTGTGTGTGTGTGTGTGTGTGTGTGTGTGTGTGTGTGTGTGTGTGTGTGTGTGTGTGTGTGTGTGTGTGTGTGTGTGTGTGTGTGTTTCTTATACTTTGGTCTAATAAATTATTTTATTTTTAAATATAAGGCGTGTGTGTGTGTGTGTGTGTGTGTGTGTGTGTGTGTGTGTGTGTGTATTTGTGTGTGTATGTGTAGACTAGAGTATAACAAATGTTTTGTATTTTGTAAATATGCGGCTGTTATTGTCTAGTCTAACAGATGGCTTGTATGATATTGTGTGTGTGTAGGGTGTGTGTGTGTGAAGGTGTGTGTGTGTGTGTGTGTGTGTGTGTGTGTGTGTGTGTGTGTGTGTGTGTGTGTGTATTTCTTATACTCCAGTCTACAAATGATTTCTATTACATGGCACGTGTGTTTCTGTGTGTGTGTGTGTGTGTGTGTGTGTGTGTGTGTGTGTGTGTGTGTGTGTGTGTGTGTGTGTGTATTTGTTATACTGTAGTCAAACAAATGTTTTTTATTTTGTAAATGTGCAGCGTGTGTGTATATTTGTGTGTTTATTTGTTATTCTCTAGTGTAACAGATGGCTTGTATGATATCGTGTGTGTGTGTGTGTGTGTGTGTGTGTGTGTGTGTGTGTGTGTGTGTGTGTGTGTGTGTGTGTGTGTGTTTGTTATACTCCTGTCTACAAATAATTTCAATGACATTGTGAGTGTGTGTGTGTGTCGGTGTGTGTGTGTGTCGGTGTGTGTGTGTGTGTGTGGTGATGTACCTTGTTTCTCGAAAACTGATCACATGCCCTATCTCTTGCTAGCAAGTAAAGATAAATCTGAGACACTCACACAACGGAAGAACATAACAAATATTGTAGCCAGAGGGATATTTTATTAGGGATAAAAGCACTGTTCAGTCTCTCTTCTCTCGAAACATTAAGGCAAAAGCGATATATAACCAAAAGACAATGTTTTTTACCTCAGGGGGAAAAAAACAACACCACCACCACCATTTGTAGTAAACAGCCAAGCAAAGAGTACAAATAGAAAGAAAAAGGATGACCTCATCGAAACTGAAAAACTTTTATATGGCCCGAGAAAACGTTTCGCTGCCTGGATGCTAGCTAACATTTTAATTCGAGCAAAAAACGAAACCAAAAAGCTTTCATTAGAGACAATTTTTCTAAAGAAAATCCCAGTCTTGAATTGATACTATTCATTATAAGACACCAGAGAAAAAAAAAAAATCTTTTCATAGCGAATAAAATAAAAAACACTCTACCCTTTTTACGCTTTTCTAAGCTATAAACAATATAGCAATTATTCTACGCGCAGATTGAAAATGTACTTTATCATGACGAAGGTCAACAAAGCTGCTCCTACAGGTGAATCAACACCGTTCGCGCTCTAGCTCTTGAAATTAAAGCCTTTTACATTCGAAAACAGAAGAGCAACGTCCCTGCGAGCCTTGAACTTAATGAGTTCTGTCAGTATCTGAAAGATTGAATGAGCGAAAGGCTGAAAATCAAACAAGTACATTTGCAGCAGAGTTTTTCGTCACTGATTTACATGCAAAGTCTTTGGACGTAATGGCTTTTTAATGTCTATATTTAAACACAGCATACCTCAATACTCTGGAGTGAAGATACAATAATGTGCTACAAAATAGACCAAAGGTTTGTGGACACCTGACCAGAAAATTGGTATGGGCTTCTTTTTGAACATCCTGTTCCACAATTAGTTTCCATTTCCAGCTCGAATATCCTCCACTCTCCTGGGAAAATGTTTTACTAGATTTCGTGGAGATTTGCACTCCAACCCATGTAAAGTAGATCTTAATGAATCTGGCTTTGTGCACAGGGACATCATTATGCTGGAACAGGTTTAGGTTCTCCTAGTTCAAGTGAAGCAAAAATGCCATGCTACCACATCCAAGACAACCTATACAATTGTTTGCCTTCAATTGTTTTTCCAAAAGTTCAAAGAACCACATATGGCTGGAAAACTCTGGTGTCCTAAATCTTTGTACATAAAGTGTAAGTTTAAAGCGAGGAGTTTGTGCAAATTGATCTACTTCATATTCAACATTGTAGCAGTGTACTAGTCTCCTATTAGAAGTTTATTTTAATACCAGTTATCTTCTCATTTAAATATTCTCATAGTAGTTTTAATGTATTTTTTTTTAGCTTTTAATGTTCAATAGGCTATTGATTTTTATTATAATCTACAGCAAAAACCAAAATGTAAAATACAAATAAACTAATAATAACAATAAATAATAATAATTATAATACTGAAAAAATGTGTATGCAAAACAATTGATTAATTATTAAAAGATTTTAAATAGATTGCATTTTTTTTAATATTTATTTAAAACATATATAAATTATTTTTAATATTTTGTATTATATATGTTCTAGTATATCTTTTTTACCCCCCCAAAAAATATATAATTTTATTAATTATATATATATATATATATATATATATATTTATATATAATTAATAAAACTATATATTTTTATATATTAATAAATAAAAAAATATTATATATACTAATGTTTAAAACCAGGATTTATTCGTAAACTACACGAATAAATGAATTAATAAAACACAAAAAAATCTAGTAAATTAAAAATTTACCATTCACAGTACAGTTTCTGTACAGCAGAAAAAAGGAAAAAAAAAAAGATTTATTTATTCAATTATTTAGTTTGATATTTGTAACATGTGTCATGCTTGGATTTATTTGTTCAAACACACAAACACAAAAACCTGCTACAGTGAAAAGCAGACTGTCATAATCTGAAACACATTAGAGCGACTGCAGGAAGCTTAGACTTCTCCTTTCCATTTTCACCAAGGTTCCTGCACTTATCTGGGATCAATCCCTCTCTCTGACAGCTGGCAAGAAGGTTCAGGCTAGTGTATCCGTCGCTTTCGTCTTCTTTCACTCACGTTCACACATTCTCTCTCTGAACCTGTCTTAAACATAGACTGCGGCGTTCGGGACCTGTTTCTCTAATCCTGTCATAAATCCTATAATGCGCCGCCATAATAGCGCTCGAATATGCAATATAAATGCGAAAATGATCGATCAGGTCTTATGATCTGTTAAGTTCTGAAGACTTGGTTTAAGTGGGCTAATCATAAAAGTTCCCATGACCACAACAACATTGCAAAGAGGGGATCGCTAATGCTTTTATATTACAGCTACAGGCTAAGGAGTGTGCATTAGCCTGATCGATATTACTTAGCTCTTGGCACGTTATAGCCACAGATTCAACACTGTATATGGGACGCAGAGGAGTGCGAGATATTTCTCAGCGCAGTGGCCGAAGCTCAACGGCGTGCCAATTAATCTGTCCTTGGTCACACAATGGTGTAAAACATTGACCATTATCCTGAGATGTGATCAGATTCTGAAATCATGCCCTCAACCCCCTGACAAACACCTTCAATACTATAAAGACTCAAATATTAGGACTTGTCCTGCTATATGTGGTTCTTCCCTAAACTGTTACCACAAACTTGAAGGCACACAATTGTCTTTGGGTGCTCTAACATTAAGTATTTCCTTCACTTGAACTAGAAGAACCAAACCTGTTCCAGCATCACAGTAACCCTGAACACAAATCCAACTCCATGAAGATATGCTTTACATGGGTTGAAGTGGAACATCTCCTGCTATAGAGCTGTAAAGCCAAGCCTCACCTTATTTACATCAAAATCTCACCAAAATCTTGTTGAACATTTTCCCAGGAAAGTAGAGCTTTTTATAACAGGAAATAGTCGCGTATGTCTTAAGTCTTATGATCAGGTGTCCAGATACCTTAGTCCATATAGTCTTTGGCAGAGTATCCCATAAAAACTAAAATGATGTCACCATCTATCATAAATCTGAAGTCATATCTCATATTAGTTTACATGGTTTTATATTTGTCTTATACCAAAATTATGAGTAATTATATAATATTTATGACTTCTTTAATTTTATAATTGACATTTGAAATTCTGCCACTTTTTTATTTGCTTTAGTATTGCCAGAAATGAGTTTCTACACAAACCAAACAGACTAATACATGTGAAAGTGCACTAAAATAACCAGGTCTCATGGAAGCACAGAAACACCACTGACAGCACCTAGAAAAAAAAGAAAGAAAAAAAAAAGAAAGCGAGTGCATACGAGACAAGGCTAGATTCGATGTCGCATGGCTGGAGGCAACTCAAATCCTCAATCAATCAAACAGACATGACAGCGAGTCTGTCATATCTGTTTTCTTTGCTAGCGAGTGCTGTTTTTATCCTGCATTGGATGAGCCACCAGCCGGAGAAAAAAGCAGAGATGACAGACATGCCATCACATGTCTATTTGTACTCTAAGCGCTAACTTTCCTTTTTTTGCTTTCTCAACAGATTTCCGAGAGAAAGCACAGCGAGCCCCGATCATTGCTTGTCTCTTGAATCTCAGAAAAAAAGTGTCCACACTCTTTTCCCAGCACTTCAATAAACTCTTCTACAGGATTTAACCAGCAATCTTTGACCAAGTGTCTGCATTCAAGGAGATATTATATAATAATTATAACCATGTCATACTCTTTCAAAAATACATCAGCATCATGAGATACAAAGTTCTAATCACGAGATCACTGAGACAGTCATAACTGTTCCATATCATGTCATAATTATGTAACATGTCAATCAACATTTTTTGAGGATGAATAACCCAATTTTTATCTTGACACTGTAACACTTTCACCCAAATGAGGATGGGTTCCCCTTTTGAGTCTGGTTCCTCTCAAGGTTTCTTCCTCATAACATCTAAGGGAGTTTTTCCTTGCCACAGTCGCCATGGCTGCTCATCAGGGATAAACACACACCATTCACCTTCACTGTTGATTTCTGTAAAGCTGCTTTATGACAATGTTTGTTGTGAAAAGCGCTATACAAATAAACTTGACTTGACTTGACTTGGCTATCACAGAATTCTGAATAGGTATCTCATCATTTTGACATGCTATCTCAAAATGTAGTCTTTTCAGAATTCTCATATATTCTCTAATAATTCTTACTTATTTCATAAGCCTGGCATCAGCGAATTACACTTCTTTAAAATTTGAATATAATCTCAAATTTCTGATTTGTTATCTCTTTATTCTGAGACAGTATCACAAAATTCTGACTTGTCTCATAATTCTTATGATATTTTAATATTCTTATGTTATCTCATAATTCTGACACATTATCTCAGAAATCTGACTTGTTATCTTAATTCAGACACAGTATCACAAGATTCTGACTTCTCACATTTTTTATATGATATCTCAATGTTCTTATGTTATCTAAGAATTCTAAAATAGTATCTCAAAAGTCTGACTTGTTATCTAATAATTCAGACACAGAATCACAATTATTTTTATCTCATAATTTTGATGTATTTATCTGAATATTCTTATGTCATCTCATAATTTTGACATAGTACTGCATCTCATAATTCTGATATCTGAGTATCTCCTATGGTATGATATATGGTATCTCAATATTTTTTTCTTATCTCATTATTCAAAAACAGTATAACAAAAGTCTGGCTTGTTATCTCATTTTTCTGACATGGAAACTTATAGTATCTCAAATTAATATAGCATCTTAAATGTTTATTTTTGACATTGTACTTGAAATTCTGATTGGTTACCTCATATAGAAATAATGAAACAAGTCATACTAAGTCATTATTATTAGATACTAGAGAGAATTTTAAGGTTATATTTCAGATATCAGATATTAGTAAAATTCTAATTCTAATAATAAAGGGAGTGTTTTCTTGCCACAGTCGCCATGGCTGATCATCAGGAATAAATGCACACCATTCACCTTAACTCTTACAATTCTGTAAAGCTGCTTTGAGACAATGTTAGTAGTGAAAAGTGCTATAGAAATAAACTTGACTTAACTTGACTACTAATGGCTTTGTTCGAATAATAACTTATTTCATAATAATAGGGTAGAATCTTAAAAGCATGACATGGATGTGCATTTATAGAGGGGATTAGTCATTGTGCTCATTTTGGACCTAGTTTTGATTGAGGTTGTCAGGAGGATAAGACCGTCACAGTTGCAGGTAAAGATGTTTATTTGGTAACTTACAAGACAATTCATAAAACGGTACAAGTTCAGGGTGAAAAACAAACAGCTAGCGAGTGAGACAAGCGGTAAGCAGAACAACAACTACAAAACCAGAGACTAGAAACATGATCCAAAATCTAAATATACTGTGTAAACACAGAAAATCAGCCAAGAATCACAACTCAGGTGGTTTTTACACCGGGCAGGTTTCCTGTGGTTCAAATCTGTTTGTTTGTTTGCTGTTTTTTTGTTTTTTCTTTTTTAGAGAGAATAGAAGACGCCTCAGGAACCTAGTAAATCTATCATATATCATGAACAGCACAAAGTTGTCCACGGAAAAGGTGAAAGGAAAATAGGGTCAAATATTTATTTCACATGGATTTCGTATTTTAAATAAATGTGCAAGGGTTTAATCAAGAGCTCAGTCAGGGGATCAGTCAGGGGTACAGTTAAGGGCTAAGATAAGGGTTCAGACAATGGTTGGGTTAGGGTTATGATCAAGGTTTCAGTCAGGAGTTTAGTCAAGGGTTTAGTCAAGAGCCCAATCAGGGGTTCATTCAGAGGTTTAATCAAGGTTTTAGTCAAGAGCCCAGTCAGGGGTTCAGTCAGGAGTTTAGTCAAGAGCCCAGTCAAGGGTTCAGTCAGAAGTTTAGTCAAGAGCCCAGTCAAGGGTTCAGTCAGGGGTTTAGTCAGAGGTTTAGCCACGGGCTTAGTCAGGGGGTTAGTCTGACTTTTAGCAAGGGCTCAGTCAGAGGTTTAGTCAGGGTTACATTGAGGGTGTCAATCAGAGGTTCAGTCAGGGGTTCAGTCAAGCCTTCAGTTAGGGGTTTAGTTAAGAGTTTATTTTCGCACTGCACCATGCTGTCTGAGATCCTCCAGCACTGCTCGACTGGTAGCACCTTTTTTCAGAATGAGAGGTTAGTATACTTCAAGGCTCTTCTCTGTTCTGGCACCGAGGTGGTGGAATGAACTTCCCCTAGATGTCCATACAGTGGAATCCCTGACTATCTTCAAATGATCGTTAAAGACCTACCTCTTCCTGAAACACTTAAATTAGCACTTTTCTGGTTTGCTTTGTAAAATTCAAGAGTTATATTTACATTAAGTTTGTAATCCTGCGTACCAGTGTAGATTTATTCATTACTAGAGACTTAAAGCACTTTTGTACGTCGCTCTGGATAAGGGTGTCTGCTAAATGCCGCAAATGTTAAGGTAAATTTTGGGTTCAGGCATGGGTTCATATGTAGGTTCTGTTAAGGCTTCATTTAGGGGTTTAATCTTGGGTTCCAGTAATTTAGTCATAGGTACAGCTGAGGGGCTCACCAGTGGTGATTCAGAGGGTTTGGTCAGGGTTCATTTGGGGATTTAGTCAGGGATTCATTCTGTGGTTCAGTATCTTTGAAAAGGTTCTGCTTTGCACATTTGCTGGAAATAAATAAATAAAGAAATGCTGTAGTGCTCTACATCCTGTCTGAGTTCTCCCACAGGGATGAATCCAATAAGTTTTTCTTTGAAGAGGGTAATGGATATCTTAATTGACTTAATCGAGTGCAACAACTGATACACAAGTGCTTTAATCTCGTAAACTCCCTAAATAAAATCACGCTATACTTCAGATTCTATAGAAGTTCTGATTATGTTTTTCTTACATTTTGAGAATTAAGTAGAAACTGAATTTTTTGTCATTTTAGCACATTATTCAGTAAACTATCTTACATCATGTTGTCCATTATCTAAGAACCGTTACCAAGTAACTGCAATGAACAAATCTAATATATTAATGCACGACTGAGAAATGGGACTTTTTTATTTTTGCAATTCTATTACTTATTAGAGAAGCTGGAAGACCAATCATCATTTCAACTCAGCATGATAGTGAGCATGGGGGTCAATTTACGAGCATTGCGGCCTTCAATCCTGGCAGCCTTTTGTCATTCCCAGCTTTTAATTTTTGCTTTCTTTGATGCCCAGTGTGTTCACAAACACTATCATATTTCTTTTATTTCTCCCCCGAGCATGTCTCCTATGACTTGCAATGGAGCTGTCTGTCATGAACCACCAGCCAGGGGGAAAAAAATAACCCTTTAATAGAAATTTCAGACTTGAATTCTTCATATAACATTGCTAAAATACAGGGTTTTATCCAACTCAAATCAATTCAATTCAATGCAATTTCATTCAACTCTACCCAACTCATCATCACTTAGTCAGTTCATTTAAACTCAATTCACCTCAACTCATTTCAATTCTATTAAATTTATTTCAATGCAGTTCACCTAATTTCAATTCAATTCAATTTATCCATCTCAAGTCACTTCAGTTTATCTTAAGTCAACTAAATTCAACTCAACTCCACTACCTTTTTGATACAATTCAATTGAATTTCATTACACTCAACTTCATTCAAGTCAAATCAACTCAACCCCATTCAACTCAATTCAATTCAACCTAAGTCCACTCAACTCATTTACTTTCTATACAATATAATTCAATTCGATTTAGCTCATCTCAGTCCAATTCCATTTAATCCAACTCAATTCACGAGTCAACTGAATTCAGTTCAACCCAACTTGACTCAGTTCAACTTAATTTAATTCACTTTATCTTAACTAAATGGAATTAATTTTATTGATTTTTATAAGACCTTTGCAAATGGAAATTTTCACAAAGCAGATATACATGTGATACATGTTAAGACATGTCAATAATAATTCAATTATATTATGAGTATTTTTTCAGATTTCCTACCATTATTTACCATTTTCACTCATATATAAACCTTTGGGATGAATTGAAACGATGGCTGCGACAAAAGACTCCTCACCCTACATCAGTATCTGGCTTTACTAACACCCTTGCGGCAGAATGAGCACAAATCTCACAGTGACATCTTCCCAGAAGAGTGGAGGTTATTCTAAGAACTAATGAGACCTAAATGTGGAATGGGATGTTATAAACCACATAGGAAGCTTAAGATCAGGTATCAAAAGCAGTCCTGTTTTTTTCATCCGTATGTGCCACATAGACTTAATTTTTCCAGACCGTTTTGTGGCTCTGGGAATTTTAATCAACTCAAACACCTGTGAAAATTCGCTGTCGATTTGGGCGATGTCTGCAAAACAGATATTCTAACCTACTGGAAAAAGTCGCTGTTTTGAGGATATCAAGTTGCCTCATGACACCTGTGATAGGTTCTTAGCTGACAGCCCTCTTTTAACCACTTTTAATCAAACGTTTTCTCCAAGCTCAACTAGAGATTTAAAGTAGCATAGCATTGTCATGAAGAACCCCCAGTTGCTCGTCGTTTGCATGGACAGAGCAGGATGTGTAGCTGGAGTTCCTACTTTTCCCCCTGCAATACTGTATCAGGGCTGGAAAGCTTTCTAGGTAAGCTCTTACAAATGCTCCTTGTAATAAAATATTGACATGACAAATACATTATATGGCAAAAGTGTGTGCACCCCTGACCTTCAAATCCATAAGGCTTTTGCTACGGAGTTTGATTTAATTCAGGGTGATGCCTATAAGTTTATTGCTAGTTGCTTAATGGTTAAGGCATTGGAGAGGAGATTTGAAGGTTGTGAGTTTAAATCCCAGCCACACCAACCTGATCAAGGCTTTTAACCTCACAGCTGCTTGGTTGTTTGAATGAGATTTAAATGTAAGCCTGTCGCTCTGGATAAGACCGATAAATGCCATAAATGTAAATTTAAAAATGGAACCCATTCTTATCTGAGTGAGACCAGATAGTTAGTCTATTCTTAGAGAGACTTGAGTCCAAAACTGTTTAAAGCAGCTTTAGTTCTAACCCATTATATTTGTCAAAAGCCATCATAATAAGTTCTACCATCCACTGATATTCCACGTGTAGCATGTTCAACATTAGTGACTTTTCATTTGAAGAGAACTCCATCTTGAAATAGGGCATCCTGATAGATTGTGCAAGTCTGGATAGCCAAAAGGGTCAGCATGAGGGAACTTAGTGTGATGATTTTGCTCACTTTGAAGGCTTAAGGTTTGTGGACACCTGACCATAAGATTGGTATTTACCTTTTAAACATTCTATTCTTCCCTCAACTGACAGCACAAATCTCGAGGCACACAATTGGATAAGATGTCTTTGAATATGATCGAATTACAGTTTCCAGCATGACTATGCCCATGTGCACAAAGCAACCTAAATGAAGATAGGCTTTACATGGGTCAAAATGGAAGCTCTCCTGCTATAGATCTCCAACCTTATTTGAGATAAATTGGAACGATCATGCACCCCAGGCCTCCTCATATCACCTACATCAGTACCTGACTTTACCAACAAACTTGTAGCTGAATGATCCCAAATTCTATATAACAAAAATCTGGTGGAACATCTTTTCAGAAGAGTGGAGGTTATTATAAGAGCAGATAGGAACTAAATGTAGAACCAGATATGGCTGGAAAATGTGTCGTGTCCCAATATTGTTTTCCTTATATAGTATGCATTAATGTATAATATAAATTTTGTGTTTTATCCATATTTTTGCATTAAAAAATTTTTATTACTAATTACAGCAAATCCAATTGAGCATGATGTATTGTACTTACATTTATTAAACCATGATATCCATAATATCTGAAAAGGAGGTGCTGAATGGTTGTGTTTTAACAATGCAGGATATTGATAAAATAATCGGCTCATTAATCGGTAGATTCAGGGTCTGAATCTACATACGGATTTCTTTAAAGCTGCTTTGTGACAAAATATAAGATATACAACTGCATTGAATTGTATAATCCAGGCTAAAGACAATCACAGTCACGCAGAGATTTATTTCTTCTGCAGGATTTTGATGCACTTCCTTTGATCTAACATTCTGTTTGTCTTTCACATCAGTACTTTTTGCTAAATGCATTATCGAGTGTCCAAAACGTGCAAACATATTGCAATGTAGTGTAGGACCACCGGCATACCGACACTGTGTGGAAATCTAGGAGCTCTGATGTACGAGGCTTGCTGCCAGATTGGCCCAGTTGTCCAGCTCTGCTGAGAAAACACAGCACAGTGGCACTTGGCATCTCCTTTCATCCTGACCCATTTTTTCCTTGATTCATGTGGAAGAAGCAGAAACAGAAAAAGAAAAACTGCCCCGCAATTTCCTGCAACCTTTTTCAGTCTTCTGCCTACACAAACAAATCAGAACAAATAATTTCTGTGTTCATAGTTCATAATTAGTACACACACACACACACACACACACACACACACACAGATGGACAAATGCTGGCTTAGCTGTCTAGGTTACACATCCATCTCTCTCTCTAACTCTGACTCTCTTTCCCTCAAGCTCTTGAAATGATTCCCAGCTCTCAGCTCTCTCACAATCCGGCTGTAATGAAACCCTGCGACTTGACGAGCCCACGTACGACAGCCGTAATTACAGTTTTCAGCACGCTCATACACAAGCTGCTTTGTCTACCCTGGCATCTTCGCACATCCAGCCAACACAAACTTGTCTAATTAATTTCAATCAGTCATTTGCGTCGCTAAATTGTGATTACGCGTCGTTTCCGCCGCCCGACGAAAAAAAGCATCTGTGTCTTTTTGCGCGATTACGAATTAACACCGAAAGACCTCATCAGCGGTTGACAATACAGAGCGGCCAAATGCGACCGAGAATCAGGAACTCAATTCCAGGGTTCGTTCTGAAGGAAGGGTGTAGCTTCTAAACAATTCAGTTATTTAAAACAAACAAACAAAAACAATTGCGCTAAGATTTAACTGTGTGGGTCGGAAAAACACGCTTCCACCCTTTTCCTATACAACGTTCAAATACCTATTAAGTCTGTAGCTACGCCTGGATGCTGATGTTTAACTCGAATCTAAATACAGCCAAGAGATTCATTCTCCTTAACTAGATGTACAAAAATAAATATATATATGAGTGTATTTTGCGTACGCCGATGTGCCAAGACAAGATAATCGGCGAGGTAATGGAGCAGTAACGGCTGCTGGCAGGGATTTTCCCTCGGCTTGCCAGAGCTGCTTTAACAATCGCTGCAACGCAAATTCTTGTATATAGAAAGCCCAGAAAGTACGTACATCAATCAATTCATCCCGCAAATACAATCCTCGGAGCCGCGGAATAAAAATGAAGCAAATCACATGCGTGTAGGCTTGAGTGCATGCAAGCGGAGGCAGGAAGCAGGAGGGACTGCAGACGAGTACAGATGTCACCCCATGGTTTGATGACGGCTGCTCCTGCTTGTTCTTCCTAGTAATTAAGCTGATTCCGTGAGCCCTGCTGGAGTGTCCAATCCCTGTTTCACCATCTCTCTCCATCTGGTCATGCATGCATGCATGGTGCATGTTAAACGAGCTCCCCGAGCTTCCCAGCCATCCTCTGGCCCAGATACAGAAATAATCACATCCACTGTATGTGGACATGTCCCTCTCTGAGACATGGGACTCGATTATAAATTCTGAACGGGTTATTTTTTAAAAGAACGGCCACCAGGCACCCTTAATGGGACATCTTCTCCTCTGGGGTTGTTTTGATTGTATTGCTGATGTTGAAACAAAAAAAAAGAAATACTCTGTAATCTGAGATTTTATTATGGAAATATTACTACAATTTTGGGAAGGAATGATCAAGAAAGATCTCATGGAGATTCTATTAGATGTTAGGCATATCCACAATATGGTAAAGCCTATTGTAATATGATTTACACCCAAGCCAAGCCATTAGGGTCAGCAAGGTCTTTTCTGCTGTCCGTAACTCTCAGAATAAATTATGTTTTATTATAATTTTGTCCATATGTCTTAAATGTATTAAATCAATCCCAATAGTCTATTCTGTTTGATTCATAGCTTTTCTTACAGCCCCGAGTGTAAGTTCAGGTTGGAGTCTCTATCAAATCAATGGATGGTCAGAGAGAACTAGTCAGAGCTCGCAACCCGCGTCTGTAGCAAACTGTATAAGCTTAAATATGTTCGTGTGGATTTAATAGCTATTTTCTTCAATTTCACAATGAATGACAGAGGAGAAGAAATTGATTTGGTCACGGATATACTTCAAGACATTTACAAGATGGACTTTTCAAGAAAAGCTGGAGAAAAGGGTTTTTTCATGAACCATTTATACATTTGCATTTTCTTTTCTGTTGAATTTGCACAGAAACACACAATCTGCCTTCATTTAAAATCTCTAGGAAAATGGCAATGCAGAAAAACAATGCACAGGAAGAGGTGGGAGCTCAGTGATTAAGGCATTGGACTTTGGATTGGAAGGTCACAGGTTCGAATCCCACTACCATGCTGCCACTGCTGGGCCCTTGAGCTAGGCCCTCGACCCTCCCCTGCTCAGTTGTAAGTCGCTCTGGATAAGGGCATCTGCCATAAATGTAAATGCAGAGAAACCCAGGGTCACATTATGAGGTTGATATGCAGTTGTGGCTACAGTGAAAGGAGACGTGTTGAATTGTGTTCATTGGGTTTCTTGCTTTAGTGATGACATTCGCTCTCGCTGTATGAGATTACTGTCAGTGATGCAGCGCTCTGTTCTACTGCGTTTCTCTATAATACTGTTGCTTTTTATAGATGTGGCGTCATAATGATGGTATTAAGAGGTAGAGGGATTCAGGCAGGACACCACTGAACACCTAGATGTGACATGCACGACCCACTTCTGTTTCACACCAGTGGTTTTTAAGGTCTATTTGAAGTTCTAACTACAGTAAGCTTTTAATAAGACAAATGAAAAAATGGAAATGGAAAGTGGTGGAAAATTGATTGATTTCAAGTGACAAGAAGAGAAATTTGGGTTTAGATCCCGAGGCCTAGAGAACAAGCCAGAAAAACTGAAAACACTCTGCAACCTCATGCAGATTACATTTATATAATCTATTGTACAGGGAAAAGAAAAAGCAATCTAGTTAAAGAGAGTTACACTTCTAAGAACATAAAAGTGCTCAAAAAACCTGATTGGTCACAATTATTAATGCATTTTGTATAACAGCAGCTCTGGGAGGTAATGTAAGTCTCCAGTGTAAAAAAAGACGGATTTATTTTTGACAGCTTGAGTGATTAGATTAAATTCAGAAGAGAAAAACAATGAACGTCAATGATTCTTTGTTAGTAAATTTCAGTGAAAATTGTAGCAATAAACTCTCTATGATAGGATGTTGTTGAAAAATATTTAACTTTGGGCTAGCTTTTGGTTAATTTTGGAGAGGTGGTAGCATAGTAGTTGGGCTTTGGCTCTATAGGTCTTGAGTTCAAATCCCAGCTACACCAAGCTGCCACTCATGGGCCCCTGAGCAAGGCCCTTAACCCCATAACTGCTCAGTTGTATGGACAAGATAAATGTAAGTCGATCTAGATCAGGGTGTCTGCCACTTGCCATAAATAAGTTCATATTCTCGCCAACTAGTTGCTGCTTGTTTTTCTATAACTGCATAGCAACAGATATTATTTTTTAGATTTTTATTATTTTTGACATTGGGAGATGGAATTGCATGGGGTTGCATGGCTCCAAACCATTAAGATTTCACCTCCATTTTTGATTATGGGGTGAAGCAGTCTGCTAACATCATCTCTCCTGTTCTCCATCTAATATAAGATCTTCTATTAAAAATAAAAAAATATCCAATTTGAATTCAGCTGTCCAGGGAACTTTCTTCCAGTCACACATTTTGAGTTTGTTGCATAGAAACAGAAGGAACAAGTATGCAAGTATGTCTTATAAGACAGTGGTCCCCAACCCCCGGGCCGCAGAACGGCACCGGTCCGTGGGTCAATTGGTACCGGGCCGCACAGAAAGAATACCTTACTTACATTATTTCCATTTTATTCATTATCTGATTCTGAACAAAGTTTTATTTTGGAAAATTCCCCGATTCTCTCCGTCACATCTGTCTATGACTCACTCTTGATGCATGTCATGATGCCTCGGTCACATGTCTCACCTCCATCTGCTACCTTCTTAAAGGGGCTGCTCCGGCCGCTAGCACGTAATACATTACCGCTAAATTGAAGGCCCCAAGCGAGCAAAATAAACAAAAAACAACACAGTGGATTCACGTTTATTATTATATTTAGAAAATACCAGTTTTTATGGCGGTCATATCATTTTATTTTGTTGTGGCATTGGACCTCCTGGAGTGTTAAAGGCTCTGGCATGGAGAAGCTGATGCTGGATCTGTGGTGATCACAAATGCTGAGCTCATAAAACTCGGAGCTACTAACCATATAGACTGTATAAGACTGCAGAAAGAACATCACTTATAATCTTATACTCCAGTGCTCATGTTAGCTCTCACTCTCCAGTGTTCTGTATTGTTGAAAGATTTATGATCAAACTCTTGATGTCACCCAAAATGAGGATGGGTTTCCCTTTTGAGTCTGGTTCCTCTCAAGGTTTCTTCCTCATAACATCTAAGGGAGTTTTTCCTTGCCACAGTCGCCACAGCTTGCTCATCAGGGACAAATTCACACCATTCACCTTCACTGTTGATTTGTGTAAAGCTGCTTTGAGACAATGTCTGTTGTGAAAAGCGCTATACAAATAAACTTGACTTGACTTGACTTGTGTTTATCCACCAAACCTTAAAGGCATTATTGTCTGACGTTAAACCGGTCCGTGAAAATATTGTCCGACATTAATCCGGTCTGTGGCGCATAAAGGTTTGGGGACTGCTGCTATAAAAGACTCTGTATTTCCAGAAATTATTTCTATATATTATATGCTTACAGACAGACAGACAGACAGACAGACAGACAGACAGACAGACAGACAGACAGATAGATAGATAGATAGATAGATAGATAGATAGATAGATAGATAGATAGATAGATAGATAGATAGATAGATTGTAAGCAACAACAACAACAAAAGCACCAACCAAATGCAAAGCTAAAAATGTACACTGGGAATTGGCAGGAATAAACTTTCCGAGCCTGGAAATAAAGCGTTAAATTAGATTAGAGGTAAAGAATGCGCTAATCGTTCAGACGTAATCCAAACACGTAAGAAATCAAGCTAATTTCCTATTCTGAGCTGCCAGCCAAGCGGGCCAATAAGTGGCATAATCAGGACCGATTCATCAACAAAGCTCCAAATTTTATATAATATATTCTCCTGATTAACTACTTTCATACTCACTTTAAACTCAGTTGAACCTATAAGGGTCTCTGTACATTGCTTTTATTCATTTTTTTGGATTAGAAAATGGGAAATAAATGATGAAATAAAGATGTTTAAAATGTATTTTTGATCAAAATGTAAAATATATAAATAAATTATAAATTATACTTTTTTGACATCAATTTTTTGGATTTAAGTGATTTGTGGGAATCCTGAACAACCTGATTGTGAAAGAACTAACAATTAACATATAAACCAATTAGTGGCTTCATCCAACATTTTGGCTTTGCTCTGAAAAGTTCATATGGATCAATGCATGCTTTTTTCACGCTTTTTTCACTACAGGAACCACATGTTAACTTCTTACAATGTTAATTGTATCCAATGTATCAAATGTAATTGTATTATATCTTTCATCATTTGCATAAATGGCTACAGAATAGACATTTCTGCCTAATAAAATACCTCCTATGAACTCTTTCTTCAAGATTAGGATTGGATAATAGATTGGATGTTGGATTGGAAATATTTTAAAACATTAATTATATTTAGTAAAGTGAGATTGTGATTACTACACTTGTGATTCAATGGATAAAGAAACTAAATGTCTTTTTGTCTTTTTTGTTTGTGATCAGATTTTTTTTCCCTTTTTTTACTTACCATATTGAATAAAAAATAGTAATTATTTAGTTTGTTTGTTTTCATTGTGTAGCAAAAAAAAAAACCCGCAATGGACCTGAAATGACTTCGAATTTCAACATTGAATTTGGTAATAAAAATTCGAAGCCAAGAAGATGCCACTAAACGCCTTATAATGTGGTCAGGATTCATTACAGTGAAATCGAACCACTCAAAGTGGACAATCATTTATAAAACAGAAGTGAATTTTTCTACTCACTAAGCACCGAATCGTCAGCTGTGTGGAGGTGATCCAGGGGCCGTGCTGGCTCACTCCCCAGTCAGAATAATTTGATTCATTAACGAGAAAAAAAAAAGAAAAGAAAAAAGAAACCCGTCGTAATTGCGGCTCATCTCGAGCAGAGCAAATATTCAATTAATGGCGACAATTTAATAACTGCGATTCCTTTGACGTGCTGCACATAACCTTGATGCATGTCTTCTCCTGATTAATTAGTAATTCGATAATGAGGTCATTTTCATTCGCTTTAATTATCCATTAGTCCCAAATGGAGTGCGGAGGAAAACACTGGGGAGAATTTTCATCCTTTTTTCCCCTCAGATTCCTGCCATTGTAATGGAAGGTTGAGTACAAATTGTGAAATAAAAGCTTTTTGTTTTGCAGCTGGTCTTGCCAAGCCCTGAATAATTATTACCACGGGATGGTAATTAATGTGACAGTACTTGATAAATTGCTGGACAAAAGCACGGCAATACGGAGTACAGTTTGTCTCACTTATACGAAAGAACTGAGTGTGTTAAACAAGGCTATGCTGAGGTACTTTCTCTCTCCTACGGTACTGTTACTCACCTTCAAACATGTTTGAGATATTGATAACATTACTTTTTATGTAAGGATTTGAAGGAAGTCTACAGCACTAATGATGTTTCCTAAGAGAGGGCTTTATTAAAAAAAAGAAAATTGAAATGAAACTCTAAAGTATAAAATTCACTACTAAGTGGTTGAAATAAATAGTGAAATAGTGAAAGGCCTGAATATGTTTGCACACCAAATGTTTGTGGATTCCTGACTATTAAATTCATATGTGCTCTTTGGACATTCCATTCCACATTAAGTCCCCAATTTGCTCTTACAATTTGCTCTTCTGTAGATTTTTTGTGTTTTTGTGTAGATTTGTGTTCATTTAGCCAAAGGGACAATTTCATGCTATAAAACTTTGTGCCTTCTGTAAAGAAACTTTGAAACTTTAAAGAAACTTTGAAAACAATGACAAACCAGCTTTATTTAGCATTAAACGAGAATATGCTAATCAAGTCAAGTTTATCTCTATTGCGCTTTTCACAACAGACATTGTCTCAAAGCAGCTTTACAGAATTTAACAGTTAAGGAGAATGGTATGTTGTGGCAAGGAAACACTCCCTTAGATGTGAGGAAGAAACCTTAAGAGGAACCAGACTCAAAAGGGGAACCCATCCTCATTTGGGTGACATCAAGACTGTGATTATAGTCTTTAAACAATACAGAACACTGGAGAGTGAGAACTAACATGAGCACTGGAATGTAAGGTTATGACAGTCTTACAGTCTTTTACAGTCATTTGAGTTTATTGAACCAGAAGCTACTGAGCAACTCATAGAATAGCGCAACATTTGCCATCATTACAGATCCAACACCAGCTTCTTCATGCCAGAGACTTTAAACACTCAAAGAGGTCCAGTGTCCAAACTCTATTATCTAGCATTTACTTACTATAGTAAATATAATCAAACTTACTGTTAAACTTGGTATGCTATCAGAAAAGAGAGGACATTTTGTCTGGGTGCAAGAAAAACAACAAATGTTTTTAAACCTTGGTTTTAGCAAATCAGAGATGATTTGTTCAATTACAACAATTGATGTTTTTATGTCGATGTATGTATTTATGTAAGTAGGACAAGGACGAGATTAACGAGACTTTCAATAAAGAAAGAGAAACCGATGTATTATGCGAATATGGGAACGAGGTAAATGAGGCTTTAAAAGTAAAAGAGGGAATCTCTGAGAAATATGTTAATGATCAAAGTACAATACGTGAGATTTTTAGATTAGAACTAGCGCTTGCTAACTTGCTATAGTTGACTGGTGCCATTGCTGTTTGTAGGAAATGCTGAGTGACTGCAGTAAAGCCGTTTTGCTCTGTTCTCACCCATGACTGAAAGTGTCTCTTTATTTTGGTAAATTTGCATTTTTATGTCAAATGATAACAAAGATCATTTGTTTAATTAAAATAACTGGCTACTACTTTTCCATCTGACATTACAATTTTATTAATAATAAAACAATGTAATAGTATTTACATGATAACTAACTAAACTAAAGCAATATAACAAATCTAAGTCTAAATACCTGGGAAAATAATTTACTTTATTTATGGGTTTTTTTTCACAATTTGATCTGCGAAAAAGAGGTTGGTAAATGGTGAGTTCGAATCCTTTAGTCCAGCGGTCCCCAACCCTTTTTGTGCCATGGATCGCATTAATGTCGGACAATATTTTCACGGACCGGCCTTTAGGGTGTAGGAGATAAATACAACAAAATAAAATGATACGACCGGCATTTGAACTGGTATTTTCTAAATATGATAATAAACATGAATCTACTGTGTTGTTTTTTGTTCATTTTGCTCGCTGGGGTGTTTGAATTTAGCGGTAATGTATTATGTGTTAGCGGCCGGAGCCCCTTTAAGAAGGTAGTGGATGGAGGTAAGACATGTGACCGAGGCATCATGACATGCATCAAGAGTGAGTCATAGACAGATATGGTGAAGAGAATCTGGTAATTTACCAAAAGAAAACATCGCTCAGAATTATATAATAAATAAAACAGAAATAATGTGTTATGTATTCTTTCTGCAGCCTGGTACCTATTGACCCGGGTGTTTGGGACCATTGCTTTAGTCCATATAGTGTATAGATATGTCCATATAGTGTTATAAATGTTATGTCAAAATAACCACTTAATTCAGGATCTGAGTCGAGAGGTCGGCTACTCAATTCTGTTTCCTGTACATAATCTATGGAGATGGTCTGATTTATCATGTTTTCTACGATGCTTTGCTTTTGTGCGTCCAGTAAAAATTGAACGAATCGCTCTTTAAAACTACTTGTTCTTCTGAGTCGCATTAAAAACTCGTTCCAAATGAACAAATCGTTCATGACCAATCCATTACTCCGAGAAAATAAGCTGAACAGTTTATCGAAACAGGGAGACAATAATACTAAACGCCATGATGATGATATCTGGAAGTTTTCAACTCGCAATAATGATAATACTGTGAGTCAGTTAGGCACTAGGTTGTACAACTGACTATAGAATACATGTATATATCAAAAAAGTGACTTGAAATACTAGGATATAGTGATATATTTATGAATAATGAATATTATATAATATTTATACCATATTTAAATAATATTTATACACATATTAAATAATCAGAATATTTGAGTAATCCCATGAAGAAATTGCTGAATTGGTTGATGAGGATTCTGATTGATAATAAGAATAACTATAAATAAATACAAATAATTTAATACAAAAAAAATATAAACGATATAATATAATAATACTGTATTAATTATGTTATAGGGCTCTGTCAATAGACATTTGACATTTAGCGAATTTTCGTATATGTATTGTATTTTCCTCTATTATAATGAGATACTGCAGGAAAAAGACAAAATGCAGCATTTAAATCATGAGATACACCAGAATGCTTTGGTTTCTTTAAATGTTGAGATGATGCCACACAATAACCAATTACACGTTTCAAATCATGACATAATAAATCCAAAGGACTTTATCTTTGAAATAATGAGATACTGCAGCCAAATATTTCAACAATAAAATAACGACAGTAAATAACTATATATTAATCAGAATGACATACGAATTTGAGATTTTGAGAAAACAACAGTAATTGTGTAATTGATGAAAATTTGATATTATGGTTGCTATTTATCTTAAAATGGTGAGATAATTAGAATTCTTACTGTTCTGCCCATCAACAAATGCATCCTAGTCCCAGAAGGAGACAAAGATTTCAAATGAACGCCATGTGATGTGTAACTGAATGCGCTTTGCTGTTGTGTTTTCTTGGTCTTGTTAAGATAATGTTCATTCGAGTCGGGCAGCGTTCCACAAGGTGGACTATGTTACACTGCTTAAAAACCGAACCTTTGTGATCACTCCTACTAGTGCCTTCAATCACACACACCTGAGATATGGTTGGCTCTGACCTATTGTTATTGTGTTTAAGGTGATCCCTGATGAATAGCCAAAAGTACTGCGATATCTGACTTTTCCAGCCGAATGTGTTTTTTTTTCTTAAATTGTTGCCACAAAGTTGAAGGCACACAATTATACAGGACTTCTTTAGATGTGCTAGCATGACATTTTCTCTTTATTCGAACTAGAAGAACCAACCCTGCTCTAGCATGCCCCTGTGGACAAAGCCACCTTAATGAAAATATACTGTAGATGGGTTCTTGTGGAAGATCTTCTTCTGTAGAACTCTGACCTCAACCTTACTAAAGACATTTGGGATCACTGCGAACGCAGACTGCACCCCAGGCCTCCAAACCTTTGTGACTGAATGATCATAAATCTCCACAAAATCTTTCAGAACATCTTTCCAAAAGAGCGAGAGTTATTATAACAGGAGTAAATATAAATTGAGGTGTTTAAAAAGTGCATACCAACCTTATGGTCAGGTGTCCATATAGTGTACATACTAAAGAGAGTATTTTGTATATCAAGGCGCCGAAAGCTCAGCGATTTAGGTTTCATGCTTAGATTTATGAATATGAATCCCTGCATTGTCAAGAAGCAGCTGCTCCGGCCTTGAACTCAACTCTATGCTCGGATCGGAATTCGGCTCGCTCGGATAAATGGCCTGCCTAGTGAATAAATCAAAATCCGTTCTTATAAAAAAGCTTGCTAGTTCACTGCATCTTCATTTTTCTCGCAAGACTCTCTCAATGCCATCATCCTGGAGAAAGGGACGAGCGAAGAATCTAATCTCAGGCTGTTTTAGGGCTGTCGATAAAGTTTTATTAAAGGATCCATACACATTTTATTCTTTAGTTTTTTGGTTATATTCGTATTTAGAGCTTATTATCTTATTATTAACTTATAATTAACAATTCTCTTATTCATACTACTGAGCAGGTAAGTTCTAAGGGCCTTGCTCAGAGAGCAAGGATTTCATCTCATGGTCTAATGATCAAAGTCTAATATCTTAACCACTGAGCTACTGTACTCCTCCCCCATTTGGTTCTATTTAAGACCATAAGGAGAATCTGGAGCATTGTACATTTTATTTAGTGATGATATAAACTCCTTATGATGAGTTTGTACGGTGTTTTAACAGATGTGTAACAGTAACACCTCGGAAAAAGTATTTCGGCTTTAAAAGAAAACAGATGCATGAAGAGTCTCATGTTAGCTCATATACAGTGCCCTTTCTGTGCCTAAATTTTAAACCTAAATCATGGGTCCTAAAGTAGTTATAAATGCCTTTATGTGTTTTCTTTAATCTTTATACAGTACAGCATAAAAAAAATGTTCGGTGCTCGTCACAAGTTACAGAACGGATTACCGAGGCATTACTAAATATTCAATAAACTAAAAGACAAAAAATATGATTCCAATATGCTGTGACTTAAACAGTTAAACATTTCAACTGTCACTGAAACTACAGACACTGATGGTAGACGTAGACACTTCCTTTTTCTGGTGAAAGAACGTGAGCTCTTCAGTGCTGTGGTTTCCGTTTGTAAATATCGTATCATTTTAGCAGCTCTCAATAAATGGGAGATCTAACAGACCAAGTGAACAACAAGTTTTTAAAGTTGACGTGTTCAAAACAGGAAAAATGGGCAAGCGCAATGATCTGAGCAACTTGAGTGACAATTTGTGATGTCTAGAAAACTGGTTTCGGCCATCTCCAAAACCTCAGGTCTAGTGGGTTGCTTCTGGTATAGTACCCACCAAAAGTGGTCCATGGAAGGACCTGGTCTGATAGTTCGCATTTTCTGTTACATCAGGTGGACGACCAGGTGTGTGTATGTTAATCACTTTGAAAATAAATAGCGCTAGGATGCATTATGGGAGAAGGGTGAGCTGTCAGGTGAGGTGTGATGCTCTGTGTGATGTTCTGCTGGGAATTCTTGGTCTTGATATTATTTTGAATTTTATATTAACACGTACCACCTTAATGAACAATCCTACACATCCCCTGCACTTACGATACACCCCTGACCTTGTTCTGCAGGAAAACTCTTCTGCACTTCCACACTGGAACAACTTGTTCAGGAATATCTTGAGGAACATGACAAAACTTTAAGGTGTTGACTCAACCCCCAGAATCTCAATCATATTGAGCAACTGTGAAACTTGTTCGAAAAACAAGACTGATCTATGGAGGTCCGACTCATGGTCTTCAGGAATATTGATACCAGATACCACAGCACACCTTCAGAGATCATGAGGAGTCCAGAAGTTGATGGGTCAAAGTTAAGAGGGACCTACCCAATATTAGGCAGGTTAATTTGTAATATTACAGCTGATTAACTTATATAGACACAGCAGTATAATGAAAAGTCACAGATTGTTGATTATGGGCATATGGTTAGTGTTTTATGAGGAATTATTAAATCTTACAATGAATCATTGCCAACTTACAAAAGAGTTATGGGTGTTTCCCTCAAAGAATCTGTTACTGATTAATACCGAGTGAACAAGACGGGTATAAAAAACACGCTTACAATGAAGACATAATAAAAAAATATGCTTCTTTAATAGAAGTGGATTTTTTTTACCCCGTGAACCTAATAAACATAACCGTACGACTTTTAACGAGGACAGATGAAAGTTAATATGCCGTAACACAAACATTCTGTGGGAAAGTCTTTCACTTGTTTTATAATAATATCCGGCAATATAGTCAAACGTTATAATGGCAGATTTAAACGGATTTAGAGGCAGCCGTAATAACTGCGTAGTTACGATGATGAGACTCCAGTCTCGCTCCATTTTTTACAAAATCAACCGATATTGTTTTTTTCACCAAAGACTTAATTAAATAAAAATGAAGATGGCAATAAAGGTGTATATTAAGCGGATAAATCTAGAGGTGCAGCTGAAAGTAAAAGCATCAGCACTGGACAAAAAAAAGCAAGCACTGGAATAAGAACAGAGAAACACAAAATCTAATAACAAATTAAAATGTACTTAATGACAAAATGCCCCAAAATAACGTATCTGAGATGCGAAGAAAGAAGTCATTGCAGGTGCTGAAAAACTTTCGAGAACCCTATAGAGCAGGGGTCTACAAGCATCTTTTTTTATTTTACAGCCGAGTCGTTCTGTATCAGAAAATTATTACTTTTTTTTTCACATTCATTGCTATCAAAATAAAAGCATTCATTTTCTTATGCATATGGTTGGTGGGTGAATCTAACAAATAATTAGCTACGTGGATTACTAGAGGTCAGTTGCATTTTTTTTCATGTATATTAGAAAAATAACTCTTCTAAAATAGTACTGAACTCTATAAAAAAAAACTGAATCATGAAAATGTTAGAAATAATTCTGATTATATTAATGAATGAATAATTAAATAATTGATAAATAATACATAAGAAGTATAATATAGCACTCTCCATGCAGCGCACCGTCTCATGTGCAAAAACAAACAGTGCGTGGTGTCAGTGATTCGCCTCTAGAGGCCGCTCTCGTAAATGACAGCGGACCGGAAGCCGGAAAAACTATCGGTATCGATTTTTTGCTGATAGCCGATGGTTCCAATGATTGACTACCTTTGCATCAATCTCTATTAATAACTGAG
Organism: Silurus lanzhouensis; assembly: GCA_039877035.1. Taxonomy (NCBI): domain Eukaryota; kingdom Metazoa; phylum Chordata; class Actinopteri; order Siluriformes; family Siluridae; genus Silurus; species Silurus lanzhouensis. The sequence continues at coordinate 919,077 of JBCEWE010000492.1, read as the reverse complement.
AGACATTTTAGTTTGAAAGCCAAACTTTATTAATAAATACAGGTATGATATGTGAAAAAATTAATAAAAAATAGATTTTCCAAATTGGTCACAGGCTTTGTTCAGAGGGCCGTTCCAAATGTGGGGACACGGGCTGTAGTTTGGCGACTCCTGCTTTAGAGGTTTTTTTTTTTTTACTTAAAATGACACCAAGCTTGAGATTACAGAAGCTTTAGGTTATGTAATAGTACCTCAGATCTACTATATAGTGACAAATAACCTGAAATGAAGCAGAAACATGGTGTATTCGATCAGGAGCGTGCATTTTAAACCAGGTTAGCGTTCTTATATACAGAGATGCATTTACATACAGCAAAAAAAAAATTTCGAGTAAGGGTCATCACCGAAACCTTGAAAAATACTGTAATAATGTGACCCATAAGGAAAGAAAGCAAAAATAAAAAAAAAAACAAGTGGTCATAGTTCAGTTTTCTAAACATAACCCGTTCTGTAGCAGGCTGCATTTATGTAAATGGTTTAGCTTAAGGCAACTAATCAGTCCAGAGACTAGCGAGAGAGAGCGAGCTAGAGAGGTCATAATGTGAAGGTTTAAAAGAAACTACGTGTAAAAAATGAATGTGTGTGTAAAAAATGTGTGTGTATGTGAAATAGATATGTCGAGGTATATGTTTTAGAGCAGCTTCCTATAAATGTCATATTTGATCTGTAACTGATCTACACTACTGCAAACACTCAAAAGTATATGACTTTTCCAGCCAAATAATCTTCTTCCACAAAATGTTACCACAAAGTTAAGGGCACACAGTTTCATAAAATGTCTTTGGATGCACTAGCATTACATCTTCCCTTCACTTAAATTCAAAGACCCAAACCTCTTCCAGCATGACAAAGAAGATGGTTTGCATGGGTTGAAGTGGAAGATCTTAAACGGTCTGCTAGAGACCCTATTGAACACCTTTGGGATGAATGTGAATGCTGACTGTAAAGTACCTGACTTTACAACACCCTTGTGGCTGAATGAGTACAAATTTCTACAGCGACACTCTAAAATCTAGTGAAACATCTTCCCAGAGTGGGATGGGAGTGGGATCATCAAAAAAAGATCTTATGGTCCACAAACTTTTGCTCATATTTTGTCACCATTCATTACATTCTGGAATGATATACACGATGAAGATGCATTGAATTTAATAGCTATAATCTATCATTTCGACTTGCATTATTAGCAGTGTTTATAACGCATTACAGTCCCTCACCAATGCTAACACTTCAGTGTGAATAGAGCACTATGATCAGCATTATAACCACAGTAACACTTTCTATCAAAGTTTTATGTAAAATCATTTATGAACACATGTTTTACTAACTTGAATGCTAATGCATTACAATGTATATATTTATAACAGTGGTGGTTATAATGCATGTTCATAACATGTTTATGTTAATGAACAGACCCTATTACACACCCTATACGGTATATTCATAAACGTTTATGAAGCCTTGACAAAAACATTTACTGTGGGTTATAATGCTGATCACAATGCACTATGCACACTGGAGCGTTAGCAATAGTGATGGACGTAATGCATTATAAACACCACTTATAGCACATCTATAATGTTAACTTAATGTATTATAAGCGGTGTTCATGACGCATTACGGGCCATGACAAATGCCACCACTCCAGTGTACATAGTGCATTATGATCAGCATTATAACCCACACTAACACTTTCTATCAATAAGGCTTATGACTTATGAACTCAATCTAAATACCAATGCATTTCAGTTTTATGATACTGGTTATAATGCATGTTCATTACATGTTTATAACCACTCCAGTTTGTGCCACTTTGTTCAGTCCTAGACATGACATATTCAGGTTCACTTTCTTTGATTAATAAGCCATGCATACATTCCTAATATGTTATTGGGCATTTATAAGGCATTATAGACCCTTTGCTTTGTAAGTAGTTTTATATGATGCATTATAACACTAGCATTCATTTAGAAGAAAGGTGAATCTTTGGTTTCGCCTTTATAATGTGATATGAAGATTACTTGTAATGGGTTATAAATAATACATAATGTGTAATAAAGAAAACACGCATCGCAGAAACGAAATGCAAGGTATTTAACATGAATTGGTGCAACAAAGACATGTGACCCTTCAAAACACTCAACTCAATTTGGGTTAATTGATCTCTGGGTATTAAGGTGATCACAAGATATCACATCCTTGTTACACCCCCATCCCCACCCACAAAATGTGAATTGCAAAATCACTGCAACATAGACATGTGTCCTATCAAAACACTCAGCTCATTTGGAAGATTTGCTTTCTAAGTATCAAAGTGATATCACATGACCATAAATTACACCCAACCATCACCACCCCCTCACCCCATCCACAAGGCGAATCACAAATTACTGCAACAAAGGCATGTGTTCTATCAAAACACATTTGGAGGAATTGCTTTTTGGGTATGTAGCCTGAGTAGTACATAAATAATAAAGCAATGTGTATAATGGCTTATGTATTTATCATGACATAATATTGATGTTTCCATTGTTCATCATATCAAAATACCGTGTCATCACGAATAAGTGCAGTCAATACATTTCCGGCATATTCCTTTAGGCATAGGATTCATGTGGTCATATTAAACAAGTTGCACTTACCTTCCTGCCCCCAGTGTTCAGCCTCAGTGGTGTCAGGAAAGGATCGAATATCATATGGCTAGTCTCGATGTTGACTGGAGATTGTCTTTTTCCCACTGAGCACAGGTTCCACGCTGAATTCACAAGACCCCAGAAAGATGGAACTAAGTAAAAAGAGAAGAAGCTCTTTAGATTTGTAAAGGAATGTGTGCCTAATAAACATACATAACCCTTTTTTACAACGGCAGTAGACTTACATTAACATTTAAGATTTCTTCCCACTTTTATATGGAGTTTTCTTTTGAATTTTAATGTCACTATGAACTATTATGAGCTGTTTATGAGATCACTATGAATGTTTAGTTGATAGTGATCTCATAAGCAGTTTATAATCGTTAAAATTAATCTCATAAGAAGTTTATAATAATTTACATTGATTTTATAAGAAGCTTATAATCATTCACATTATTGTCATCTCTTAATCGTTCATACTAATCTCATAAGCAGCTAATAAATGTTAATAATGATCTCACAAGCAGCTTAATATCTTGCATAATGATCTCATAAGCAGCTCATCATAAAGCAGATTGATATTAGTCATACTGATCTCATACACAGCTCATAATCATTCACACTGACATCATTAGCAGCTTACAATCGTTTATAAGGATTTCACAAGCAGCTCATAATCGTTCATACTGATTTCATAAGTAGGCAAAATTTTGAATTCTAATCTCATAAGCAGTTCATAACTGTTCACACTGATCTCATAAGCAGCTCGATATCAGTTCATAATTGTTCGTGAGCGATCTCATAAGCAGCTTATAATCGTTCACACTGAAATCATAAGTAGCTCATAATTGTCCATGCTGATCTCATAAGCAGCTTATAATCATTCATACTGATCTCATAAGCATCTTATAATCATTCGTATCTGATCTCATAAGCTGTTCATAATTATTTGTAACTGATCTTATATGCAGCTTATAATCATTCATACTGATTTAATAAGCAGCTCATAATCATTCATACTGATGTCATAAACAGCTAATAATCATGTATACTGATCTCATTAGCATCTTATAATCATTCACACTAATCTCATAAACAGCTCATAATCATTTGTTACTGATCTCATAAGCAGCTCATACTGTAATTGTTCACACTGATCTCAGATGCAGCTCATAATCATTCATAATAAGCATATAAAAGCTTTTCTACATCATAATGTGTTAATAATTTTAGCTTATAAGAGTATTAGGACACGATCATAAGCTGTGAAAGGGTTTGTTATAAAAGCTTTCAATTGTTTAATCGACATTAAAAATGCTTTCATGAAAATAATAACAAATCTAAACTCTATAACTAACACCATTTCTCCTGAACATTTTGCAAATGGCTATTTCAGCACCATGCTCATCCATTCGACCTCCAAATCCACATTCTTAGCTCAAAGATCCAAGATCACGGCTTCCAGAAAAGTAATTCCTACAACAGGGGCAAATCCAATCTGCGCAAGTCATTTGCAGCAGCGTAAGCAGAAGATTAATTACACAATTCACTAATGTTTAGGCCACTACGATCGGATCAGCACTTTGGCTCTCGTGGGATGGGATGCGGCACTCCGAACGAGTCTGGAGTGTTCATAAATCACGGCGATGAACGTCTGGAGGAGCAGGTGGACTAGACGTTGGAGTTAATTCAAGGCTCACATTTTTCCACTGTAGGCACCACCTGCTGTGATCTGGCATGTACAGGCTCAAAAAACCCTCGTCCTGCAAGTGAGTAAAGAGCTTGACAAAGCTTTCTCTCTCTCACACACACACACACACACACACACACATACCACATACACACATACATACATACATAGATATATACACACACACACACACACACACACACACACACACACACACACACACACATATATATATATATATATATATATATATATATATATATATATATATATATATATATATATATATATATATATATATATTCACACACATATACAGCTGGTTGTGTAACTAAACTTGTTCAGATCCTAAAGTGGTCTGAAGGCTTTGAAGTGGAAGTACACTTGAATATGAGTGCGGGGAAAATTGCGGCCCTCAGTCAAGCTAAGTTGATTCTGATTAATAAAAGCCTTTTCGGACGGCGAAGCCTGCCATCAGAGAACGACTTCTTCCAGCTGCCGCTCCACTCTACCTTGCTGTCAAACAACAAATTGCGGTATTGGCCAAAAAAAAAAAAAAAAAAAGGGGAGGGAGAAAAAAAGGAGACACCAGGGAGGCGTTGAGTCATCTCTTGTTTAAGGCACTATTGAATGGGCCTGGCGACATCCTGCTGCAGATGGGAAATCAGCAAGCAGCAAACAGGACTATATCATTCAGTGAAACGACAGGAAATCTATCGCTAGAATGGGAATTTGCAGTGTACGGAATCGATCCATTAGACACGGACCGTTTGTCAGGAATGTACACATGGTTATTACCCATTTATATCTCGCTGCCAAGGATGGCGCCATTCTTCACCCCGAGCAACAATCAGTGTGGCTAAAGGCCAGACGGAATCCTTAGACTAAATCCGGGTGTGAATTATCAACACGCCGTTTCATTTAATGACCGACGCATCAACATTCAGCTTTCAAACGCTCAAACATAGCGATACTGCCTATGTGCTGTTACTGTGGCCTCAAGGTTTTCATTCGTGATCAAGCAGTAGATCATAAAAACATACCAGGAGCCAGTGTATGAGAAAAAAAAACGATGATGGGAAAGATATCTCGGGTTTTATTGAGTGCTGAAAATAAAAATTCTCCCTGTAGTGAATAGAATAGAATAGAATAGAATAGAATAGAATAGAATAGAATAGAATAGAAATTTGTATTGTCATTGCACAGAAAACAACGAGTCCTTAATTGAGTCCTACAGGTGCATATTAAAAATATATATAATAAGTGTTAATAATATAAACATTAGTGATCAATTTAAATATGAAGGTATGGCACATTTGAAATATTTAGCTTTTTGTATACAGATTGTGAAAATTTCACTGATGGTGTTTCTTGGTGTTCAGCTCTCTAATGGCTCTGAGGTAAAATCTCTGAGGTAAAATCTGTTCTTAAATCCATTTGTATGTAATATGATGGGTCTGAAGCATCTACACAAGGGTAGAAGGTCAAGCAGATGGTGTCCAGGGTGGGTCTTTCAGGATGTTGTTTGCTCTGCTGTAGCAGCGAGAGCTGAATAGTTTTTCTAGGGGGGGCTAATAAGCAGGCGATTATTTTTTTGGGAGGTGTTGATAATCCTCTGAAGGGCTTTCCTGTCTGCTGAGGAGCAACTGGTGTATCATACAGTGATACAGTCCATCAGAAGGTTATTATAACAATAAATGGGGACTAAAATTGGAATGAGATGTTCAAAAAGATGCCCCAATCTTATATAGTGTATGTGTCCATAGCAGTCTTTTTTTTTTACAAAAATCTCTTCCATGGAGATGCAGTTAATAAAAATTGAAAAATGATTATAGTGTTATAACACTGTCATAAGACGTAATAGTGTCGGAAATCTTGTAGACAAGAACATAAAGGCAAATTTGACTTTACAATACTTCATATAAATACATACAAATCCCAAATCTGGATAAAAGCAGTAAGAAAACAATGCACCAAATACGGATTTACTGCTCGACGATTCATTTGAAGATTGTCAATGAGTTCAAATAACAAATCAATGACTATGATTGGTCAACTTAAAGCACATCTGTACCATACGGATCACCTGGACTCCTCACTCAAAGGAATCCAGACTTTCCACAAACCTAAAATACGACACAATACCAATTAGCTAATTTCTCATTCCTGTTCCAAGACCTGCCTCTCAGGGCTTCTCATCGCCTTTAAGTTCAGTCCACAGTAGGTTTTGTATTACAGCTGCGATTTGAAGGAAAGTTAGAAGCGGGTCTGAGAGGACGCACTCGCCCCAATTATCCTCCCGGTTAATTACTTCCACTTCTCTCTTACCGTAAATCATAAACCCTCTGCCCCGAGATGCTATCGAGTGTGCAAGCCGAGCTACCCACTTACCATTTAAATGAGAAGTGTCTGGGAAATAAATGTTCCTTTATTTTTAAGTCTAGGAGTAAAATATCTATAATAAATAATGCACCAAATAGATTTTTACACACAGACGGCACAGCTTTATAACGATCCAAAAACAAAATTAAATAAATAATAAATAAATAAATAAATAAATAAACACTACTTTTAAGCTCCAATGCAATTAAATAAATAAAATAAATAAATTCCTTCTGCATCCTGAAATCAAAATGCCTACCAGACCAAGTACCGGGAAATAACATCTTAATGATAATAAATGTATCAAGCCGTAAATTAAAATGTCATCCTGTAAATCGAGACAGTGTGTGTGTGTGTGTGTGTGTGTGTGTGTGTGTGTGTGTGTGTGTGTGTGCTCAGAGCCAGTTCTATAAGACATATAAAAGTTTATTTGTTTATCCTGTATAAAGCCAAATGAGGAAATTGGAAGAGCTGTCTATCAGGTGCCAGACAGATATAATAAGAAGATAAAACTTCTATATTCATCCAGCTGGATACAAGAATATACTGTTCTAAAGCAATTTCTGGTCACAATGTTGCCCGAGTTGGTCTTTCGTATAAAAGTTCCACCGTGCTGTTAATGTCGTCCTCGTGTTCCTTTAATAGGAGCACTTAATCAGAGCTCACTTTATCAGCGGTAGCATTAGAGCTAACAGGAGTACCTCTCCCCTGTGAGGATTACTGATCAAGACGGCAATCCATCACTGAGTCTACCTGGGAAAGTAAATACAGTTTCAGGTGGGAATGTACGTAAGTGTGGTGAAGCGATGAAGATAATGGCAAAGAAACCAAACCTACTGAGTGCAATGCAAAAAATGTCACCTTGTGGAGAAAATAAACAAAAATAAGTGTAAATTAATATTGTCTAAATTAATACAAATACAGATACAGAACTAGAAGTGAAGTATATAAATAATATTTATTTTATTAATACATGAATACAAAAACAAGTATGTAAAATATAATTATTAAAAAAGGCTTGTTTGTCAGAAATACATTGAGAGGAAGAGGAAGAAAGAGAGAGAGAGAGAAAGAGAGAGAGAGAGAGAGAGAGAGAGAGAGAGAGAGAGAGAGAGAGAGAGAGAGAGAGAGAGAGAAAGAGAGAGAGAGAGATTTGCAGATTTGCAGATTTTTTCCAGAGTATAGTGGGAGCTTTATATATATATACAAAATAAAAATTTAAATTCATGTTTATATTTATAGTGCTAATCTAATCTAATCTAATCTAATCTAATCTAATCTAAGATAAAATAAGATAATGTATTATGTACATTTTGGTGAAAAAAGAAAGAAAGAAAGAAAGAAAGAAAGAAAGAAAGAAAGAAAGAAAGAAAGAAAGAAAGAAAGAAATTAAGGAAATAAAATGTTACAATAAAAAAACAAGTATTAAAAAGTAAAAAAGGCATAGAAATAAGTTGTACATTATGTTTAATTTAGTTATTATATATATATATATAATATTCATGCAAATTAATGTGCAATTTATATTTATATAATTTATGCAAATGAAATATTTGAAATATATGAAATAAATAATATGAAATAAATAATTATTTAATATATTTTTGATATATTATTTAAACCTGGTTTAAACCACCTCCACTTCAGAAAAACAGATACTGATACATCATTGTGTTAAACCAGTTTTTGTTTGTTTGTCTGTTTGTTTGTTTGTTTGTTTGTTTGTTTGTTCATTTGTTTGTTGACTGCTTAGATGATTATACATCATACATATGATCAAAATCTATTATTTTATGAAAGTGCATATCAGTTAGCAAAATCAATTGCAAATTTGTAGCTATAAGCACTTGATAAAACACAAAATAAGTATATTTTAAACATAGCATTAGTTATAATGTATAATTATATAGAAGATAGAGGATGCATATGTTTGCAGGGTGAACAGCTGTATAGATGGTGCTGTGAGCAGCAGGAAAACTGTTGTGGCGGAGTGTGAAAAGGGACGATGGACAGACTCGTAACGGCTTGTCCTCTAACGCCAGAGTAATGGCAGCGCCCACGGCTGATAGACCTCATTAGGTCTGGGGGGGTCTAAGCACAATAAACATGTCAGTCACGCTAACTCTTGCTGTCATTTGCTAATGGTCAGGGATATCCAACCTGGCAGGTGGAAGCTTCACAAAGCCCAACACCAACAAATCCATCAGTGTGGGTCGAGCATAAAAGAGCCGGCGGTGGTTGTGTCCCGCCAGCGCTTCCTGCCACTGCAGGTAAAAGCCCTCAGTCCTGCCTGAACTGGACACACACATCAGCACAGTACTTAGCAGGAGCTCATCCGCTAGCACGCTAATTGTTAGCTGCTTGTTCAGGAAAGGATTTAACTGATAAGACTTAACTGAAAGTGTGATTTTATCATTCCTGCACTTTACTGAAAAAAACGGAAGACTGTCATAGTCGAACAAAACCCTTTTGTATCACCAACACTGGTGTGTTTAACATACAGTCTGCTACAGAATACAGTAAATCAACTTCTCGTCTTTTGTAATCTCTGTTCTATTTCATGCCACTTCACAGTGAAGATCACAAGCTGGATTATTGGTGTGTTCATGTTTTATCAGAAGACGCACTGTAATTTCTGCTTTCTTTCTCCATAATGTCCTGAGGTGCTCCTGCCACTTAGGTGTTTCCTAGAGACACTATACAGACAGAAATATTGGGACAACTGACCTTTCCTGCCATATGTGTTCCTTCCAAAGCTGAAGCCTCACAATTCAAAAGGATGCCTTTGGATGCGCTATAATAAATTTTGCGTCCACTTGAACTTGGAAACCTAAACATGTTTCAGCACGGCGATGCCCCTGTGCACATTGAGCTCCTTAAAGATCTGCTTTACATGGTTTGGAGAGGAAGATCTTGAGTGATCTGCTATATCTCACTATAGAGCTCTGATCTCAACCCTACTGATCACCTTTGGGATGAATGTGAATGCTGACCTCAGCACTCCTCACCTACATCAGTACCTGACTTTACTTACACCCTTGTAGCTGATAAACACTCCAAAATCTAGTGGCACATTGTCCCAGAAAAGTGGAGGCAATTATAAGAGCCAACTGGAACTAAATGTGGAATACGATACTTAAAAGAACATTATGTAACAGTTATGACCAGGTGTCAGCAAACTTTCGGCAATAAAGTGTTCATTTGATTCATTTCATAAATATTAATTTAATTTAATTTTTATTTAATTCTATTTATACTCTTATACTCTTTTCTTACACTTTTCTTAACTTATTTTTTAACGCTCTAACAATATCAACATAAAATACAATAAGTAAACAATTCAATAGATAGATAGATAGATAGATAGATAGATAGATAGATAGATAGATAGATAGATAGATAGATAGATAGATAGATAGATAGATAGCCACTTTGTTTATTTATGTATTTATTTATTTATTTATTTATTCATTCATTTATTTATTTTTCATTTATTTATTTATTTGCACACAAATAAAGTAAAAGAAAAAAATATATATATATAAATTGTGTGCTTTGCTCAATCTAGTAAATTGTTAAATTCATTTATAACACAATATCAAAGCCGCATGCAAAACTACTCACAATTTTTTTACTAATTTTTGCACAATAATTAAAAAATAATCTTATTGTAACAGTAAAATCTTTAAAAAATAATTATTATAACCAGACAATTGTGTCCCACATCCTATCATGCACAAACCAGCTATAACATGCAAAACCCCCCAAACAACCTTAAAAAGAAACGCAGTTTTATTAAAATACTTGTGATAAATTACAGCGCACCATAATCAGCCCAACAGGCAAAAACCCGAGCTGAACCATTTCCTCTTATCTCCCAGTGCAACCCAAAATCTCCTGAAGTGATAACTCTTTCTAGATTTGTTCTGTTAATTCAAGCAACATTTATCGAAAAGAACTGCACAGAAAATAAAGCAGAAAAGATTCATTAGAAGAACGCATGCCACATCGGTAGTTCACACCAATAACGTCATTAAACAGCGATGAATCTGGCAGCTATATTGTTTTAGTTTTATTTTAACGGCTGAACCAACTGAGGAGGATTTCTGCTTTCTTGGTGTCTCTGACAATCAAACAAACCTTCAACTCCAAGGTGTAAATATAAAGAAAAGCCTTGAAAAAGATTCTAATGATATTAGAATTAAACAGTTAGAGAAACTAATGTGGTTAATTGACAACAGGTCAGTAAGATGATTGGGAATAATTAGTGTCTCTTAGAGAGGCAGAGTCTCTCAGAAGCAGAGATGGGCAGAGAAATCTGTCTACAAAATGTGGAACGATATCAGAATAAGGTAAAATTGCCAAACAGTTAAATATCTTATCAATTACCGTAGAAACCATCATCAAAGATTTCCAAGAATTTAGACAAATCTAAATAATAAAAATCAATATTGGATGCCAGTGATCTTCAAGCCCCTAGGTGGCGCTGCATTTAAAACAGTCGTGATTCTGTAATAGAAATCACTGCATGAGCTTAGTAATACCTCCAGGAATCATTTTGGTGAACACAGTGCGCCATGTCATCCAGGTTAAATCTCTATCATACAAAGAAGTAGGCATGCGTGAACATGGCGCAGAAACACCGCCATCCTCTCAGGGCCAAAGCTCATTGAAAATGTACTAAAAAGAAAAAAAGAAAATGTGGAAAAGTGGAAAAGTATAAACGTGGAGCTTAGAGTTTGTGGTTAATGTTCTCCAGTTTCTTTGATTCTTGAACTGTAAATGATATGAGATATTCAACTTGGTGGCAATAATTGTTTAAAAGTTTGTAGACACATTCTTTAGAGTTTACATCTAAATGCCTTTTTTATACAGAATCATATTACTGACCCACTGTCATTTAACCTCATTGGTTGTAAAATGTACCTTAAAATATTGAATTTTAATAACAGTTACCATTTAATAACAGCAGCCATCAAATTCAAAATGACTGTTCTATCTTTTTTTTCCTTAAAATGGCGCATTTCCTCGGTTTAAACATTTAAATATTCAAATATGGGTTTACGCCATTTGCAAGTCATTGCATTGTTTCTATTTACATGTTCCAGGTTTTTTGCAGTTAGCATTATATAAACATTTCAGCCATTTTACAAAACAAGGTTATGATTATTAACAAAAAAAACTTTCACAAAAACTAAAACCATCAATCGAAAATTTTGTTAATTGCAATAAATGCAAATGCTGCCGAAAAGAGCTCTTTGGCACATCGAATTAGAAGTGTTGGAGCGCTAATAGGTGGATTAATAGGTTGGAAAAGACAGGATGTAATTTGCAGTATATTTATTTATTTATTCGATATTTTTTTATAAGAAACTATCTTGTTTGTGGTAAAAGTATCTTTAAGGTAATCAGCATTACTTTAAAAGGCTCACAGTGAAGTTAATGCATCTTTCCAGGAAAGCGAATTCTAGGCGATATACATTTGTTATTTTCGCATAAGTAAAATTGTTGAAAGGTGAATAGCGTGTGAAACAAAGCTCTAATGTCCCTATTATTGTACAGTATTCAATATTTCAAGGCAGTTTCGAGTTTTTTTTTTTTTTTTTAAGCTTGTAAGATATTAGATCAGCTTTTCTTTCCATTATTCATTCTACCTTTTCAATATTAGAAACTTAATCTATACTAAAATTAAAGGAGAAAAACAAAGTAAAGAAACAAAGTAATGATTTCTAAAAGACAAAAACAAAATCTGTTGCATTTATCATCCGACAATTTAGTGGCTTCAGTCTGAGAAGTTCATATGGATCACTATTTTCTTTTTCAAAGCAATAAAGAAATGCAACATGTGCCACGCATGTCCTTTTCTTACAGTGTTATACTGTGCACAAAATCTTCGGACATTCATTGCAGAACAGCCCCAACCCCACCCCACCCAATCACACCCCACCCCATCCCATCACACCCACCCCACCCTATGCTGCCTCACCTTGCCCCATTCTGCCCCAATTTCTACTAAAATATCTGGGATTTTCAAATATTTGGCTCTAAATTGAATTACATTGTTATACATTTGAGCAAATGTCTCCAGAGAGAGATTTTCTTCCTAAGTAAAGACCTCCAATGAAATTCCCTTTAACTTCCAGGATTGGATGTTAGATTGGATGTTAGATTGGAAATATTGTGCACTTTACAGCATTGATGATATTTGGTATAATGGGATTATTATTACTTCACTATGTGTGTTTAAACACATAGAGAATGTGAAGTCTTGTTGACTTCTTGTTTATTTAATGCCATTTTTCTTTTTTTTTTTGCTATCAAAAACAGGTTACGACCGGTTACTAATTTGCATGAATTTGAATGAATGCAAACCGAACGGACTGAAATCGTAACCTCTTATGTGCCGACCAAACTAGCTGAAACAAAACAAACAAACAAAAAAATTCAATTCAATGCAAATCTAGGTAATAAATGGTGTAACCCGTCTCATGGGTCAGGTTTCCTGCACGGTTTTCTCCATCGTGAAGAGTTCTTCCGTTAAAATGCAACTCTCCTCCATTTTACAGCTCCGAACATCATTTCTACAACACTCCCGAGGTGTCCGAGTGTGGGCAGCGCCTTTTTTTAATCGCTCAACAGTCATGGAGTAGAAGAGAGAGGTGAGGTCCTCTTCCAGCAGAACGTCCAGTGGGACGCTGCTATGTTGTTCCCAGGTTCGAGAAAAAGGTCAAAACAATGAAGAAAAAAATCAGTAAATTGCTGGGTCATGTGATGGATCTCATGTGACAAAGAAACTGATTAGAATTTCCTAAGTATGCCTTGTGAATCGACTGCATGTATAGTGATCTTCTTCAGATAATCAGAAGTCACCCTTGTGATCTCTTCAGTCGTCTTCCTACATGGATTTATTGACCTAATGCAGAGACACTGCCACCACTGCTTTTTTATCCTGGCTTTCTTTCCTTCTTTCCTTCTTTCTTTGCCAAAGTCTGTAAAATCCAACACCATTAAAAATCCAGTTATCGACAATCCCACCTCGGACATCAACAAGAATGAGATTCGATCCCGTAATTCGACACATATAACGACGTCTGAGCTCAAAACATCTGCCGGGAGTGTCGCTTTATGGTCGGGATTAGTGACATCGGCTACAGAAAAAAAAAACGATACGAATCGGGAACATCATGTACAGCTGCTGGTTTACTGCTAATATGGGAATGTCCAGAGAATTTACTGAGACATAAATACAGGTCACATGACCAATAAACCGCTAATACTACTAATAAATGAGATATATTCAAGAGATATTTGATACATTCAATATTTATTTATTTATTTCATTTTTTTTTTCATTCTATTGTTTTATTTCATTTCATTTCATTATTTTATTTTATTATATTTTAAATGTACTTATTAGACTCTTAGGTTTCTACTCTTCTTAATTTTTTTTATTTTTAACCCTTTAACAATACCAACATAAAAAGAAAATAAGTTAACACACAAATAGATAGATAGATAGATAGATAGATAGATAGATAGATAGATAGATAGATAGATAGATAGATAGATAGATAGATAGATAGATAGACAGACAGACAGACAGACAGACAGACAGACAGACAGACAGACATATTAACAACCAGCCAACCAGACAGGCAAATAGACAAATAGATAGACAAAAAGCCATATAGACAACCGAATAGATTGATAGATAGATTAGATAGATAGATAGATAGATAGATAGATAGATAGATAGATAGATAGATAGATAGATAGATAGATAGATAGATAGATAGATAGATAGATAGATAGATGACAATCATGAACTATTTAAATTGAACATTTTAACCCCATATAGACAACTGAATAGATAGATAGATAGACAGACAGACAGACAGACAGACAGACAGACAGACAGATAGATAGATAGATAGATAGATAGATAGATAGATAGATAGATAGATAGATAGATAGATAGACGACAATCATGAACTATTTAAATTCAACATTTTAAACCCATGTCAGATGCATGTAGTGACCCAACAAACATTAAATCATCATTTGTATGAAATTCGAGGTTGGAAAAACATCTCTAATAATGAAACTACTGCATATGGTAACTTTTATACACACAAACATCCTCATTCATTTCTAGTTTCACTGACATTTTTATAATCCAATCACTTTCCAGACTAAATGATTTGGTTTTGAGCATCTATGAGACCTTTTCTATATACAGTAAGCATCAAAGCTCAATCCATCAACAAACTCTTTTCTTCTTCAGACTGAAATCACAAAACTCTTATACAGACCACAGAAACCCCCTTCGTATATTTTACACGAGATGGTGTTTCTCATTATACCTTCATGAATAATGGGCTTAGTGATGAATAACTGCATTATGCACCAGGAGCTGTATTACAGAAACATGCAAAGTATGAAATCGGATTAGTTCCCATGACAACTAACTTCAGAGCCTCGTTTGTAACAATACCTACTGTATAACTATTCAATTTGTCCCTGTTGAAAATAATATCACAGAAACAAGTCATTAAACTCCTTAAGAAAAGTGTATGATGCTTTTTTTAAAAGGGTTCAATTTGTATATGTTTGTTGAAAATAGATAGGCCTGCTTTGCTTGCTAGCACAGCATTAGCTTGCTAACTAACACTACGTAGCATAATGATCATTATTTTAATAAATGAAGATACTTAAATTGTAATATTATTACGTAAATTATGTTTACACTTTCTGCCATTTCCAGCCTTTATTCATAAAAACCCAATCGATTTTTTTGGGCCTGGGGTGCAGTCAGCATTTACATTTATCCCAAAGGTGTTCAATAGGGTTGAAGTTTTAAATCAGACCTCTCGAGATCTTCCACTCGAACCCATACAAAAAAGAAATAAACCACAATAGTAACCACTATCGAATCTGGAACAGTTTTAATGGTCATAATGGGAATCGTATTGGCTTTAATGTAAACTGTAATAGTCCCTTTGTTTCTCGATTAAACATTTGTTGCCTTCTAATACCATTAAGGACCAATTGAACATTTCTAGTAACTTTTTCAATCACAAGTAGGTCTCTACTGGACTCCATTAGAGACCATTACAATGTCATGCAACCTCCAGAATCCAGTAAGTTTCTACACCAGGTCTTTTTGATTTGATGCCAATGATTTTATGATGCACACAAATGCATTACTTTATAGAAACCAGTTTTTAATAGTAAACAGCTGATAATTACCAACAACCATAAAAAAATTTAATCAAATGGATTTTTTAAATTTATTTCTTATTAAACCTTGTAAACAATTTGATGGGATATGTTTAAGGAACTCGCTGTCCATCAGGATTAATGCGAGCTCGGTGTGAAAAACAAATCCTAGCTGCTGTTGAAAGATTCCTGGCTGATGATGAAACATGGATGAGATGTAGTCCAGGTTTGCTCAGAGGTGGGACAATTTGTTTGTGTTGCTGTTCTTTCTTTTTTCCCCCGGTATAAACAGAATGCAGCTTTAGGAGTCTCCTTGCTTTCCAGCTTGGTTTTGGATCCTACAGGCTAGCCCGGGGCTGATTAGGGTTTTTCCAAGGGATATTCAGACGCCAAGATAAAACAAATAAACCAATAAATGAGTAAGTAAATAAATAAATAAATAGAAACACTCAGCTCATAAGTTCAAAGAGACGATATCTGTGCATCTACATCGAAGCAATAAAGCCGTATTAATATTTAATCGAGGCATTTCGAAGTACGACCACTTTTTTGAAAGCCGATCTCATTCTGTCTCTGACGTTATTCCAGCTGCTTCAATCTGTCATCGCGGGTCCAGAAAAAAAAATCAAAAATAAATTAAAAGCTGCTCTTTATGTGAAGCCAGTAATCATAAAGCTTAATTAGAGTGCTTATAATACAATCCTATGAGGTAACAATGTGAAACAGATTTTATGTTTAAGCCTTCCATCCATCCATCTGTCGATCCATCTATTTACCCATCCACTTATATATCCATCCATCTACGTATCCATCCATCCCTCCATCCACCAACCCAATCTATCTATTCAAACCATCTATCTATCTATCTATCTATCTATCTATCTATCTATCTATCTATCTATCTATCTATCTATCTATCTATCTATCTATCTATCTATCTATCTATCTATCCAATCATCCTTCCATCCATCCATCCATCCATCCATCCATCTATCTTCTGCCAACCCTGGGCCACAGTTACATTCACACACAGATACACTCTGAAAAGCTTTCATACAGTACAAACCATTTGGGAATGGCAGTAAGCATATCATACATGTATTTGGACTGGGGAAAAAAATGAAAAACCCCAAAGGAAACAGCCTCATTTTTTTGGCTTATGTTTAATTATTTATTTTAAGAGCATTAAAAGCTCCAAATTGGCCATTTGCCCTTTTTTTATATTGTTGTGAAAAAGCACAACCACTTTGATGAATTCTATGGCTTTATGCATCGGGCTATAATATAAACGTTTCTGGTCCTAATCAGGTCTTAGAAAGAGTTAAATACGAACACAAACTGTACGTTATGATGGTTCGTCTTACGATTTTTCGATCTTCCGATGACTATAGCGATGCGATAAAATTGTCGAAATATTTAGCATTTTGCACGTCAGGCAAACGCAGTGATGAACAGTAACTAAGTAAAAATAATTCATTACTGCTTTTAAGTGGCTTTTTTGCATATCTATACTTTACTTAAGATACTTTTCCATTTGGGTGGACTTTTACTTTCACTACATTTCAAATTCAATTTCTATTTTTACTCAATGACAATCAGTCGATCTTTTTTATTTATAAGTGAATTAAACTGTTTAAACACGCAGCGAGTCACCAATCAGGGTCAAACGCGTTTTAAACTTGTTTTGATTGGCGCTTGGTGCATCTACTGATCACTAACATACAGTTCTTCATCGGTTCAGCAGCAAGCAGAACATTTAGAGAGAAATAAATGATGAAAAAACTCCAGACTCGAACTCGCCACAACACACGTAATCTTATTGTGTGATTCTTTTTTTTAAATAGTAAAAAAATAAAGCTTTTGGCCTCATTAGAATTGTAACAGAAATCAATCAGTGTTTGAGTCATTAATATCATTTGATTAATAGATCAGTGTGCTGAGAGTCACATTCGAGTCTTTTTACATAAACTAAGTTGATTAAGTGAAGAGTCCTGTTCTACTTTGGATACTTATGTACATTTGAGGGCAAATAATGTTGTACTTTTACTCAAGTGAAAGTTTAAAAGGAGTTTTTAGCATTTTTAGTTTTACTGGAGTCACACTACTGCACTACAGATATAGTGACAGAAAGCTTTATGTTTTGATCATGGAGTTGCTGCTGAATGAGCACAATCCAGTTCAAAATATGCAATTGAATTGCAGTAATCATAGACAACGACGTGTTGCGTTTCCGACCTGCATAAAAGTGATGCAATTTCTGTTCTGCCACTGAAACATCTGTGTGCGAGATAAAATCCGCGCTTTTATCGCTGTCTTGATTAGTGTGTCGTCATGCTTCAGGATCAGAAGCAGTAAGCAAACAGGGAAGAATTGAAGGATTTTTAGATACTCGGCTGCACCTCGGCTCTACTGCCAAGACGTTGAATCGTCTGGAGCTCTCTCAAGAAAATGCGACGAGGTTTCTTAAAAGAAAGGTCCAGGAGAGTGAATAGATGAGTTAATGGTGCATCCTGCATGATCAGTTCCAATAGAAAAAAAAAGGACCATATATATGTAGCCTTTTTAATGAATTGATAGATAAGCAGATAAATGGATGAATTATCAGCCTTGATGAGTCATCGGTGATCCATCATCTGCTCGTATATTCTGAAACTCCATTAGCTGCAGCTACTTCATCAAATAATTCAATAGCTCGTAATGCCTTGTTTTTACATCTAGTTTTTTTCCTCCATTAATTGCACCAAGAAGAATGACACCATGGCAAATGAGCAGGGCATGACTGAGGGTGTAGTAATGGAGAGGAGGCGAGTTCGCAGCAGCACCAGACGCTCGGCTAATTATCGTGTTTACCTCGGTGCATAAGGAAACTCCGCGGTAGGTGCACAGGTTAATAATACGCCGCTAATAAGTGACAAACGCACCTCATTCACTTCAAAGCACACTTTAGGAAATGCAGAGTGGATGATTGAATGTGACGACACATCTCCAGACGTTTCACTGAGCCGTAAATGTCTTATCGAACTACTGTGTTGATTTGAACTTGGGACCTAGCGATCAGAACTTGATCAAGACCTAGCGATCAATGTCTTAACCACTGAGCTTCCACAACAATAAATACTTGTCAACGGTTATATGTTTTTCTCTTTACTCTCTTCTTTGCTGTTTGTTTGGAAGTTTGGGTTTGTGAAGTCGTAGCTCTTTTTGATACAACAGTGTTAGGCCATGATTTCAAAAAATCTACAGCAGTCAAAATCACATTATTTTAGAGCGCGAACACTCGGGCGCGTTCCCAAAGTGTTTTGAAGAAGCGTCTAGTTCCCTCGGAAGGCTAGGGTTACATACGTAACCTAAAGACTTTACACTGTATATACAGTAAGTGTAGCTTTTGTACGATTTGTTTGTGACCAGAATGTAACAGAAGATGCATAGACCAAAAAAATGGTTTATAGTAAAGAAAAGAGACATTTCTCACTCGTAATCAGTGTTGTGCTCGTTACAAAAAAATAGTAACTGGTTACAGTTACTCGTTACTTCATTCAACTTTGTTGATTACTTACACCAAAAAGTAATGCGTTACTGTTAAAAGTAACTTTTTAGTTACTTTTTTAAAGAACCTTCTTTAATGTTCCCATTAATGCCCTTTTATGTGTTATGGTCTACAAACACAAAACTGACTTAAACACAAAGTCATTTTTAAACACTATTTTATTAAAGTCAGAGCAGCACAAACTGAATATATCACAAGGATTTCTGAAATAAACAACAAAACAAGCTGAATTATATATTCACAATCAAAAACTAAAGTGGCTTTTGCATCATAAAAGCTGTTGTGTTGAGCTCTTAAAAATGTTCCTTTCACAGCTGAAGTATAAAAACTATCAATAATGTAGAACAGAACACCGGGTTAGCTTCTAGCTAATAGCTTCGTCAAGGGGTAAAGTTTCTGGAGGTGCTGCTATCGCAGTAGATACGAGCTTCGAACCAGAAAGACACAGCTTACATTTGACTAAAAGGTTTTTGTCTTTATGCTCAACTAAAGTGAAATAATGAGCATATTTCCACTTTGAGAAACTCGTCTTGCTCTCGCCTCGACTCGCCATTACTGCCGCACAGACCTGAATAAACGGAGACACGCCCACAGTGCGTCTTCTTCCTGTTTACAGAGGTTCATCCACCAATCCTACAATGCGTCTCTGCTGTAAGCAGGTTAGACTGTAATCTACACTTCAGCCCAAATTCATTTATTTAAAAAAGTAACGGGTAACGCACCATACGGTAACGGTAACGGTGTTACTTTATTTAAAAAAGTAACGCGTTACAATATTAGTTACTGTCAAAAGTAACGCGTTACTAGTACTGTCCAACACTGCTCGTAATAGTACGCTCGATTAATTTTACATTGGCATAAAACTCAACCTAAGTAGCCTCCTGCAGTCCTTAATATTTAATTAAAGTGTAATAAAAAAGTGTCTTAAATCCAAAGGTAATCTTGAGGAAATCAAAAAATCGGTTTAATCCCGTGAACAAGAGAACAACATGGAACTAATGCGTTAATATCAACAAGGAACGAGACATAAGATAATGGTGATTATGGATATTTAATTAGGACGTGAACTGACAGTAAAGTACCATTTAATCTCTCTCTGCAATTAATCAGAGCTCCTGAGTGTCCCACCTACCGATTCACACAATAACAAGATACATTAAAAATGTTTTTTTTTTTTTTTTTTTTTTTTTAGATCAAGCTCTCAGCATTTAATGCGATTTGTTATATAATTTGCAATAACGCGGTAATGGGTCCTCATAAATTCTCTTGGTGCAGAGGTGAAAAATTATAGCGTGCGAATATTATAGCATGAAAATGTCTGTATGTACTACAAATACCTTTGAGATGTAACTAAAGAACTTCCTCCTACACTTCTCCAGATTATAGATGTCCACTTGAGGAAAGGTGTGAGGTGTGGGTGTGGATGGAGAAATGCATCACGCGTTCAAAATGGCCTCCATTCAAACGATCCAAAATCTAAAACAGTTTGCGGTTATCTATATAAATATACTGTTGATTTGAACATGCCTTTCCATTTTGCTTCTATAATATTTACTTCACTCTTCTGGGAAGATGATCCACTAGATTTTGGAGTGTGCTTTTAAAGATTTGTGCTCAAGCTTCAGACACAAGCATGAGGAAGCCTGGGGTGCGGTCAGCGTTCCAAGTCATCCCAAATATGGTTAGGATAGTTGAAGTCGATGCTTTAAACTTGGATCTTCCACTAAACCCAATCCTCATGGATTTGGCGTTGTGTATAGGAGCACCTTCAGCGATTCACACTGGATGTCTGCAATGGTGTCAAACCAGAGACCTTTAAGCTGGATTTTCATCTTCAGGAAGAGGGCGCAGTCCGTTGAATCCAAACCCAGGAAGTAGGGTGGGAGCATAAGTGAGATCCTGTTGTTTCCTGTGAGATTGTGCAAGGAGAGCTCAGGGTGCGCTCGTGGTCACAGACGTGTTAATGCTTGTGGTCAGATTAGCACCATTTGCACAGTTCCTGATGTACACCGGACGATGTCTTTTAGCACACTGACTTAAGATCGGTGCTTCCTGTGACTGTGCGTGCAACCTTGTGCTGCCATCTGTTGGCGTGCAACAAAACTAGTCGTTAAACTTTTTGACACCACCTTGTATGTGGCTATGGAAAAGTCAGGTGCAATTTTTCCATATTTTTGACAACCGTGTGAACAAACACACAATAGCCTGGGCACCTGGGGTATATCATCACCATGTTCTTCACTCCCCATCACCTTTAGTTCTTCTGGTAATGGATTTTGTTTTAGCCTCTGTATCTTGTATTGCTTTAATTTCTTCAGGGTTTGTCACCTGACTGTGCTAACACTTTAAATCAGTTGCTTTTGAAAGGTGACTCCGTCCGCAAAAAGGAAAGAAATGTCGCTAGATCTTATTTCCTTTAGTTGCCGCATCGATCTTTCCCTGGTTTTAAATCTCAGGGCGTTTTCCATCTCAATTACTGATTTATTTTCCCATCAAACGCGCACAAGTAAAAGCGATATCAGCCGCGGTCTCTGCCGGATTCAGCCATGTAAATCGGTGTGACTGCCTCACACCGAGAACCGACAGCAACATCGTCGCCGGCGTTGAGTAAATTGCGGGGGAGGTGTGGATCACCGAACGCCACCAAACGCTTGAGTGACAGCGCATGTAGCTGAGTGCACAAGAGACCCTGCTCACACGGACACGTGTCGGAACGTGCCAACGGTGGAGATTGAATAATTAAAGAAGCACATGAACGCACCGCAAATAGACACACTGCGTTCTCCGTCTGTGTGTGTGTGTGTGTGTGTGTGTGTGTGATCACTGCATTATTTAAACTCCTGCGCTTTCCCTTCCTCACACATCTCTAGGTATTTTTTTTAGATATATTATCTAATATTTTTCTATTGACAATAGAAATATCGACGCAAATACCGAGCTGGAGTCAACTGCGCCTTAATAAGTGAGGAATATGTGAATAATACAATAAGCATATATACAATATATAAAGCATTCCGGACACCTGACTTTTCCAGTCACATGTGGTTCTTCCTCAAACCTGTACCACAAAGTTTGAGGCGAACGCATAAAATCTTCCCTTTATTCGAACTAGGAGACTCAAACCTGTTTCAGCGTGACAATGCAACACTGTGTGCACAAAATCAGCTCCATGAAGATATGATTTAACTAGTTTGGAGTGGAAGATCTAGAGCTTGCACCCTTTTCAACAACTTTGGGATGAATTGGAGCGTTGACTGCACTCCAGGCCTCCTCACCTCACCTACATTAGTACCTGACCTTACTAACAGCCTTGTAGCTGAATGATCTCACTTCAACATTTAGTGGAACATCTTCCCAGAAGAGTGGAGCAAATGGGGACTAGATGTGGAAAGGGGTTTTCAATAAGAAGTACATACCATCGTCATAGTCATGTGTCCACAAAACTGTTTTAATCATTATATATTGTCTTTTTGTCCTAATTATTATTATTATTATTATTATTATTATTATTATTATTATTATTATTATTATTAATTTATTAAATTTTTGTTTTGTAGTGTTAGTATATTCCGAACAGCTGCTTCGGGACAATGGCCACTGTTTAAAACACTATACAAAAATATATATATAAATAAATAATCTGTTACTAATTCATTAATAATAATAATAAAAATTGTATAATAATTATGATAATAAATGCTTAATTCATAATGAATAAGTTGATAATTTCCTGTGTGTATATTTGGTTTGCTTATATACTGTAACACATTAATTTGTATTATATAGAATGACATGGAAATGACATTCAATCCATTCTGCACAGTCTAATGCATTATGATTCCTATTTTCCAACCCAAAAATACAATAATTGCATATGTTAAATGAGCAAAATAACGTTAGCTTTGTGTTTTTGATTTCACGAGTATCCAGCTGCACTTGTTTCTACTTAAAATTGCGAAACAGAGCGGCGTCTATGCAAATTCACCGGTTTTACAGCCGCTTGATTTACCGTCGTGTGGAGCCACTCTTGGTGCGGCGACTGCACAAATTAATACCTCCATGGAGCATGGATTACATTTGCAGAAGCCATTTAATGCCATTTGAAAACAAAAGTATACCATTACACCAGGCATTGGTAATAAAAATGTTGATTTTTTTTTTGTTGAAGTTATTTCTTTTTAGAATTTTTTGAAAAACATCTCATATTCTATCCATTCATTTCCTCTTCCGGATATCTTGAAAGCATTCAAATAGTGTCAGACTGAACGCGGAGTCAGTCATTTTCTCAGGAGGCGAGATGTAGTCCGAAAAAAAAAAAAAAAAATGATTGCATATTTGATCAGTTAAATACAAACAAAAAAAATCTGCACTCCACTTTGCCACATGAGAAATTATCTACTCGTTGGATGAAGGTGCTTTTTTTTTTTTTGGCTTTTTTTTTACGAGCCTTTCGTCCACCCAAATTGGTGGCACTGACTAATGATCAGACTGCCGCAATAGCGCAAGCAGGAGGGCCGGAGCTATAAATAAAGAAATAAAACAGGTCTAACGGTGACAGCTTGACTCTTAATTAGGATGAACCTGCAGTAAACACAGTTCACTTTCCTCCTTGAAGATGCATCTTATGAAATGCATAAACTCAGGGAGCGGAGCGTTGCGTTGCGTAACCAGCGTCTGTAAGGCAGGGTATTGAGTGAAGCAGGCTTGTGTGGGTTTTGATATTCAGACAGCGGTGATGCGGAAATATAAACCAGGCTGTGTGCTTATAGAAAGTGGACTTATGGAGATATGCCTCTTGGGATCAGGAAAAAAATATGGATCATCCAAAAGGCATGCAGGCACGGACGCCCTGTGATTTAAAAGTCCTCAGGATTTTTCCATAATGCTAAACAATTTGCATTGTCACTTCAAGTAGCCTGAAGAGAATTATGTATAGTACAGAGAGTACACACAGCACAAACACACAGCTCAGGGGAGGAGATGAAGTGCTGTTGTCTCACTCATGGTTGTTAATTTTTTTTAAAAAGTGGTTCACATTAAATGTAAATGTATTAATTTTGCAGTCAGGTGACTAAAAGACCGAGAGAAGAGGGATCACACACCTGTAATGCATTTGACTTCATATTGTTGGAGGTACACAATTCTATCGGATGTCTTTGGATGCAATTTTCTAATAAGGACTTCAAAACTGTTTCAGCATGACAATGCGTCTGGGCACAAATCCAGCCTCTTGATCTCCTGCTTTGACCCCAACACTATTAAACACACAATTAATTGGAGTTGTGTAGACAAAAGCTGCTTACAAAATATTTACAGTACAGACCAAAAGTTTGGACACACCTTCTCATTCAAAGAGTTTTCTTTATTTTCATGACTATGAAAATTGTAGATTCACACTGAAGGCATCAAAACTATGAATTAACACATGTGGAATTATATATGGAATTATATACATAACAAAAAAGTGTGTAACAACTGAAAAATGTCATATTGTAGGTTCTTCAAAGTAGCCACCTTTTGCTTTGATTACTGCTTTGCACACTCTTGGCATTCTCTTGATGAGCTTCAAGAGGTAGTCACCTGAAATGGTCTTCCAACAGTCTTGAAGGAGTTCCCCGAGAGATGCTTGGCACTTGTTGGCCCTTTTGCCTTCACTCTGCGGTCCAGCTCACCCCTAAACCATCTCGATTGGGTTCAGGTCCGGTGACTGTGGAGGCCAGGTCATCTGGCGCAGCACCCCATCACTCTCCTTCTTGGTCAAATAGCCCTTGATGCCTTCAGTGTGACTCTACAATTTTCATAGTCATGAAAATAAAGAAAACTCTTTGAATGAGAAGGTGTGTCCAAATTTTTGGTCTGTACTGTATGTTCATCATGGCATCTGTTAGTGGGTGGATCATTGAGGCTCATTGATGCATGTAGGGAGCAAAGGCTGGTCTGTGTGGTCCGATCCAACAGACAAGCTCCTATATTTAAAACTGCTGAAGAAGTCATGACTGTTTTGGTGGTTATGTTGTATATATATATATATATATATATATATATATATATATATATATATATATATATATATTATTCAGCTTTTGTCTAACCTAACTTTTAGACCTTCTGCCTCACAGTGAAGAGCGCACTTGCTACTAGAATCCACACACCCACACAGCCTAATTACAAAATTCTTAGTAAAATTCAGATTCATTTTTTGATTCATTTACTCCTCACACAGTTCTGACAGAAGTTCTAACCCAATCACAGCTCACATTAATCCCTTCTTTTTATTTCATCGTTTATTTTCCATCTCTATGAATACAGAAAAAGCTATTTTTTTACTCCTCAGTAAAATCCCCTGGTATTCAGGGACTGGTGCTGCACCCCAGCATGTATGTCTGAGCTCCTGCCTTTGTCTCCTCAGAACCTGTACGTGCCTGTGTTCTTGTTTTTTCTTTTTGTTTTTTTAGCTGTTGTTTTTTTATACATCTCCTCCTTCTCCTTCTGATTCGTCTCTGTTCCTCTACATCTTATTACTTCTCTCGCTGTCCCTCCATCGATATACGATGTATGATGTAGCTCCGTTGTTTATCGTGTTCCTGCTGTAGGAGCAGTGACGGTTCAAGTAGTTTCCATACGGTAACTAAATATGGCATAGACATACGCGTTGTTTTCTTCGTTCTCTCCTTTTTCTGTCTGGATTTGTTCTCCTGGGTAGTCAGGAAACTTTCTTGATCTGTTTCAGTACTCCGGTGTACTGCTTCCCGCTTGTCACTGATAATAAGATGCATGCAGAGAGTCGCACGTTATGGCCAGGTCCCGGGTCGTGTTTTTGAACTTGTAGTTAGCTTGATTGCTACAGATGGCTCGTAAACACCGGATAGCAACAGTCACTTCAAGTTGTTTAAGTGGGTCGGTCCTGGCATCACTTTCCAGGACTAAATTTGAGCTTTCAATTCCCAGGATACTTACACAGGTTTCCTAATCAGCCAGATGGTTGAGGTAGAAACTTTTCAGCTGTTTAAGTATACTCAGGCACAATGATCAACTTTAACACAGTGATTTGTGGTGCTTTAAAACAGTCGTTCATGTTAGCAACTAGAGGTTACATCCTTTTCAAGAACAGCATGCCCTGAAGAGATGTATTTACCTAATACAACAGCAATCTACCAAGTATTACATTTCATATCCTTGTATTCTGCTTACAGTTAAAAGGGTGAGCTTAGGAAAATGATCTGGCGATAAAAGAAGAGAAGAAAATAAAAAAAAAATTCAAGTAGCCCAGAAGTAGAAACCTAGAAGTGACTTTTCAACCTTGCTTATTGATTTATTATTTATTAGTTGTAATATACTCAAATATTCTCACTTGCTTAGTGTTTCAATGAAGTAAAAGTCTGTAGTCAAGATCTCATTGGCTATGCATGGAAATAATCCTGTTTTTTTATTTGTTATTTATTGTTAATTGGTTTATTTATTTTATATATCCCAGATATTTTTACATGAGTGGATGTTTAATTAATGTATAAGTCTGATGTCAAGAACTCAATTGCTAGCCAAGTCTAGACAGTCTACTTAATAAAAGAAAGTAGATATTTAATAGTAAAACGTTTTATTTCAGTTTTTATAATATTGTTTATTTATTCATCTCTTGTTTACTGGTTTCAATATGTTCCAGAAATTTCCATTTAACGAGATGTTTTAATGATGAAGAAGTCTGAAGTCAGGTTCTGCATTGCTAGTCAAGTCTAGACAGTCTACCTAATAGAAGAAAGTAGACAAAACAGAAAACATGCCTTATTATCAAGTTGGTGTATGTTATGGTGAATTTTTATTTTAGAAAGAAAATATGAAAAAGGACCATTATTTTTATTTTCTTTTATTACTCCAGAACAAACCTACTGAAAAACAAGTCATATTTTTTGTCGATGCACAGAAAAAGAAATCAAAGGGAAACTAAAACAGAAAAATGCTTGATTTTGCAGAAGAAATATGTCACAGTGGTTTCAGATTAGAAGTGGGTGGAGCTTATATGGTCTATATGGCAGTGTTCAGCACAAAATCTTACCTCTTCAGATGAAAACCCCAAATACTCTGATATTAAAGAAGGCGACATTCATCTTTTCACCATTCTAACAGCATATTTAGGTGAGGTTTCATTCTAAGTAACCTGTTTTATCTTCCAGCTACAGGATCTAGCCGCTCATTTGGGTTGCATAAACTTCCTGTGTCAAATTAAAAAACATTATTTTTCTGTTTAAATTTTTCCTTTGATTTTTCTTTTTTATCGTGTGTACACAAAGAAACCGGAAAAATACTTGTTTTTTTAATAGTTTGGTTCTGTGTTCTAAAAAAAAAATCTAATAAAATAAATAATCGTCCTTTTATCTAAATTCTCTTCCTTAAATAAAAACTAAATGACCCCAAAGGTACACGGACCTCAGAATTTTATAAGCTTTCTTTTTGCTTCTCCCATTAGGGGTCGCAACATCGGATCCTCCGCATGTTTGATTTGGCACATGTTTTTACGCTGGATGCCCTTCCTAAAGCCTTCCCCATTTATCCGGGCTTGGGACCGGCACTAAGAGTGGCTTTGGTTGGTTCCATTTGATAATAGGTTTCAATTATGTAGGCAAAATCTTCATTGCTAGCCAAATCTACACAGTCTAGATCAGTGCTCCCCAACCCCCGGCCCAGGCTGTGAGTCAATTGGTACCGGCCGCACAGAAAGAATACATAACTTACATTATTTCCGTTTTATTTATTATCTGATTCTGAACGATGTTTTATTTTGGAAAATTACCGGATTCTCTCCTCCACATCTGTCTATGACTCACTCTTGATGCATGTCATGACGCCTCGGTCACATGTCTTACCTCCATCCGCTACCTTCTTAAAGGGGCTCCGGCCGCTAACACATAATACATTACCGCTAAATTCAAACCCCTAAGCGAGCAAAATGAACAAAAAACAACACAGTGGATTCAGGATTATTATTATTATTTAGAAAATACCAGTTTTTATAGTCGTATCATTTTATTTTGTTGTATTTATCTGCCACACCTTAAAGGCCGGTCCGTGAAAATATTGTCTGACATTAAACCAGTCCATGGGGCAAAAAAGGTTGGGACCACTGGTGTAAATAATACAAAAAAACAAACATTAAAAAAAACCTGCTTATTATAGATTTTATATTCTTTTTTATTGTTTTTTATTCTTACATTGTTTATTTGTTTGATTATATTCAATACACTTTTACCTAATTAAATAATGATAATTTATAATCATAATGATTATAATAAAAGAAAGTGGATATTTAGACAAAATCTAATTGTATTGTATGTTTATTAAGCTTGTTTCTTTATTTGTGTTTTATTGTTTATTGCTTTTAAGATGTTTCGTTGATGTATAAGTCTTTAGTCAAGAACTCCATTGCTAGCAGAGTCTAGACAGTCTTGAGAAATCTAGAAATGTAAATAAAAGTGAGATTGTGTCAAGATCAAGAGTCAAGACTGTTGTCAAGCCTTTACTTCAACTAGTCACCTTTATTTGTACTAAACACCAATAACAAGGCAGTTTTCTGTAAAAAAATAAATATCCTTTTCAAATATTTGCAAAATATCTTATTCGATACCAGGAACATATTAAAACCATGACTAAATCCATGTCAATACAGAAAACCTCTGAAGATCAAACTCGACCCCTTCAGCTTTAGATTCATGAATCTGCACGTAATTAAAGTTTCTTTCCTACTCTGAGCTCAACCACACAGCAAGTGCTGTGCAGATTTAACTTTAAAATGGTATTTTATTTCCATCTGGCCCAGTATTATGACATCAAACCATAAGACCTTTCTACTTTGGCATTAAAGGAGTACTTTTCATGCAATAAGCTTCCAACTTTCAAACCTACTGCTGTTCTAATGGCCTTCTGCTACGTAAATTAGACCTGAAGGCCCGTCAGCGCTCGTCACACTTCGCACAGCAGGAGCTGGCAATTTGGATCCACTTACAATTCCCTTTTTTTGTAGCGTGTGTTTGTCAGATTCCCCAGAACGTTCACATTGCCTTTCTTACTGACGAAACCAGTATACCAGTATCAAAGGTTTGTGTTTTTATTTATACAAAATTGCTGTTCAGTTCCGAAATATGATTCTTAACACTTTCTTTATTTGCTGTAGATGATAACAGTAAGTATCCTAGTCCATAGATGTAACTATAAATAGATAAAATGTATACATCAAATTACCAAAATTGACCAAAATTTGCTGTATTAAGAGCAAATAAGGTTGCAAGCACCATTTTAGTGGGAACAGGAACCAAGACTTAGTGATCCACACATCAGCAAACACAATATAATTGTGTAATCAATCACAGTAAAAAAGAGCCATGACTGTAGGCAAATGGATTGAAGAGCAACTTTTAGTTTCAGTCATGATGTTTATAGACATTTGTGGAATTGCCTGACTATGGTGGAATTCTCTGATTCTATAGAAGGGAATCTGGATGGGACAAAATTTGGAAGTTTGGTGTAATAATGGCAGTTAGATATAAGCAGTGTGTTTTTATTATTTTAATGTTGTAAATTGTAATATTTCCCCAGTAAGTGATGCTGTCTTGAAATGTGTTGCATAGCCATAGGCCATGGTATATAAAGATGCCAAGATTTTGTATCAGTAAACAAAATCTCCTCTGAGATACAGCCACATGTGCTATATAGGTTTCGCTATCATAGTTATTGTCCCATTATAGGTAAACTGTTCAGATTATTCACAATTCATTTGGAATGTTTGTGAGTTGTACTCTGAAGATAATATCTGCCAAATTAAGTGATGATCTGACCTTTTTTTTTTAGTTTCAATGGAAATCTCGTTAAGTCAATTAGCATCAAATGGTGCGTCGAAATCAGCTCAACCAAGCAACCCAATTCTTCTTGACTTTTACATTTTGGACAAAGTTTTTACTATAAACATGCATCCGAATTAAAAAATTAGTTTGAAAGAATTCCTTAAACCCTTCTTGATGAGTATGACAAATAATTTATACTGTAGCAGTTCAATGGGGTGCCTTAGACACCCTAACCAAAAAAGAAGAAGAAAAGAAGAAGAAGAAATAGATTAAAGTAACAGTAGGCTGCCTACATACTGTACCTTCATTGCTTGGATCCCTCCCATAAATAAAACTCTGGGGAATGATACAAGTAACTCTGCTTTGCATCAGGCAGCATCACACCACCATGTAATTGATTGTTTTCCTATAACAGCACACCCCCAGGGGGTTTCTTCTTTATCCCTTACATAATATAAGCAGGATTAGAACTGTGTCTCAGAACACGCATAAAAGCTTTTAACAAATTCCGACTGAACAAACAGTAGAATTAACCTTCTTTAATTCCATGCATCACTTTATACGCAGAGAATCCCTGACCTCTGGGGACTGTAGCATGCACATGCTGGATTGTGAAAGTGCTTTCCAGCTGAAAGCAGATAGAAGAGGGAATTCTTTCTGATAATCAAGGTCGATTTGTCAATGCCATCTCTCAAGTGTGCGTTGAACCATATGGGGTAACCATTTTATGTACATGTGAAAGTTCTTTACATTCTTCGTATACTGCATATACCAGGCGTTTTTCTAGAAGATAATGAGTACAACATGAGACAGAAGTGCTATTTTATAAGTTTTACAGATGTCATTTAAACAGCTGGCATTTGACGAGCACTACCAAGTTCGCTGACGGATGTCTGCCATGTCAGTAACTGTGAATGAGTCTCCCGAGTGGTGCAAAAAGAGCTCACAAGTTCAGATGCCAACAATGTGATCAACCATCTGTTAAAAAAAAAAAAATGCAGCAAAATGGACAAAAAGTTCAAACTTGGCCAAAGAAATGAGATTTGTAAATGCTTTTTTTTTTCTTTCCCTGTCACCCATTTTCTAACCTTCTCTCTATCTCACTATCTGCCAAGTTAAACATGCTCCTATGAACAGTGTTTCTGTTCCTTTCTTCTCTTTGGATCTGCCCGATTCATCCAGAAATCCTACCTCTGGATGGAGTTCTCTTCAATTAGAGACCACTATGTGTGAAGATGGTTCCACATCAACAGCATAAAGATCTATGAAGTTACTGAGCAACTCAAGAACTTTGAGACTGCTACTGTATAATGGCTCAGAACTACAGGTTGCATGAATAGTTTTGCATTTAAACACCTATCACTGAACACTACACCTTAACAATAATGGAATGTAATGAATGGACATTCGGTGTTGAGGTTGAAGATGTTTTTTCTTTTGAGTCTGGTTCCTCTTAAGGTTTTTTCCTCATGACTTCTCTGGGAATTTTTCCTTGTCACAGTCATTATTGGTTCGCTCATTAGGGATACACTTTTATACAATTATAAGTAACAAACTTATAGGCACTAAACTTCAGAGACTGGAAGTTAAGAAATACAAATACTTTGTTACTGTACTTAAATAGTTTTTCCTGGTATCAGTACTTTATTTCACTATTCAATTTTCGGACAACTTTTTACTTTACTTTTACTTTTTTATTCATTTAAAAATTACACAAATATTTGTTCTTTCTTCTTCTTAAATTTTTTAAACAGACTTGTTACTTCAGTTTTAATCTATTTGGTGACTTGATCAATATGTTTTCTTCTGATTGCGCCGTTTTAAGCTCATCAACCTGTTTCCTGTCATTGCGCTGCTTTTTCAATCCACTGGTGTATCATTTCCTGACTCTCACTCACAGATGTAGACTAGTTTCTGAAGATAATGATGAGCAGGCAGAAGGCAGTAAGAAGTCTGGGATTACGTGGATGAGCCAGAGGAAGTCAGTGATGTAAACATGACTGAGAACAAAGACATTCATGATCATCATCATCTTTTCTCTGCTTGTGTTTTATATGGTGGATGTTCAGCCTGGATACATTCATCAGGTAACTTTTTTTTGGTTTTTTTTGTATTAATATATTAATATGTTGTGAAGTCCAGTTACAGGTTACTTAAGTACATGTCAGAGCCCAAACTTTGTTACCTTAACTTGAGGGAAAAAGTGTAGTCAGAACTTCAACTTTCACCATGAGTATCTGTACTTCTACTCGAGTGGAGGATGTGTGTACTTTTGCCACCTCTGCTACACTTATATACTCTTTATACAAGTTCATAACCTCTTTAACTCTGTAAAGTTATTTTGGGATATTGTCCATTGTTAAATTCGCTCTACAAATAAAAATGAATTGAACTGAATGAGTCTGGATTTACAGATTTACTTTCAGGAAATACAGTTCAAAACAGTCAAATATATTGAAAAGGCTCCATTTTTAGGAAGCAACATTCATTAGGAGGTATAAAGTCCAAATGATAAGTAGTATCTAAGTGGTTAAGACGTTGGACTTCTGATCAAAAGGTTGCAAGTTCAAATCCCAGCACCACCAAGTACCACTGTTGGGCCCTTTAGGAAAGCCCTCATCCCTTAAGTGCTCAGTTATATGATTAAAAAATGATTAAAAGTCGCTCTCTTTTTAAGGGAATCTGCCAAATACCATAAATGTAACTGATGGTAACTATTAGGGAAAACAGCTCTATATTTCTTTATTGCTTTGAATGAAATTATTATATAACTTTTAGTTATTGCTCTCTGTTTTTAGCAGTTCATTTTTATTTGAAGAGGCTTTTAACAATGGATATTGTCTTAAAGCAGTTTTACAGAGATAAAGCGATTATAAAAGAATGTATGAATTTAGTGCCTATACTTTTGTTCCTTATTATTGTAAGTTTATCACTTTTGCTTGATCTCTGGGACCAACACAAAATGGAACAATCATACAAATGGTGCAAAATCAGTTGACATGAACTGATAGTAGAGGTTGAAGTTTCGATCAAAGCTGCATGAACGATGTCTTTTTTTCCCCTCTGAGTTTGGCCATTTCTGTCACGATAGAACGAAATTAATTAGCAGCAAAAGAGTATTTGTCCTGCTATACTCCTAATCTGTTCACATTGATCCTTATGGAAAAATCTCCACAAGAGCAAGCAGTGAAATCATTTCAGCATGAGCGTGACTAATTTCTCCTCTTAAAGCATTCATGTAACAGCACCTGCAGCGATTTGTTAAACACATTCATCGTAAAGGGTTTACAAAGCAAGGATGAGGTCTCACATCAGGCCAGAACCTGTATCAAGCCCCTGCGATGCATCATATTAAATCCACATGAGTGCACACGGAGACCAGCGCAGTAGTGCTCTATACGCTGGGGTTTTAACCTTTAGCCTTTATCAGTAAATCGGGTCCGATCCAGTTTGCCAGACTGCAGGCGCCTGAAGTGATTCATTATGATACGCACACACAAACACACAGAAACTATTGTGTCTATGTCTTCATAGTGCTTCACATGATTTATTCAGCTCATAACAGCACACAGTTATTAAAACATTATTCTTACATTCATATGCAAGCCGATGCGCAGTATTTATTTACAATATACTACTAATGACACTGCAGAGAGACACAACAGGAGGAAAGCTGTACTGTAAAACACTTTGAGGGAGTTTGTCAGTTTGAAAAATGCTGCGTAGAATTGAGAGTTCTCCTGCTGATTCAAAAAAGCATAAAGATTCGATTCAAAATCCTTTATTTCAAAGCAAAAAGTTGAAAAATAAAGAAAATAGTAATATATTGTTCATTAGGGATAAACTATACAAGTTTGTTTTTTTAAAGAACAAACCTATAGGCACTTAACATATACATTATTTTATACAACTTTATAAGTGCTTTATCTCTGGGCAATGGGAGCTCAGCGGTTAAGGTGCTGGGTTACAGATCAGAAGGTCATGGGTTCAAGCCAAGGCATCGCCAGGCTGCCACTCTTGGGCCCTTGAGCAAGGCCCTTAATCCTCTGTGCTCCAGGGGTGCCGTGTCATGGCCGAAAATAAAAATAATACAAATAATACAAATAATACAAATAAATAATAATAATAATAATAATAATAAAATAAAAAAAAAACAGTACTCAAACACGACCGAATTCAATATCGCGAACAACCCGGATAACTGATCAACCATTGATCAACATTCTGGCTTCACTCTGATAAGATCATACGGATCACTATGTGCTTTTCAAAGCAACAAAAATGAAAGAGAGCGACTGGAAAGGGGAGTCCAACAGATGTACTCTTCTTACCATGTTATGTTGTGCACGACGTCTTCAAAAAGTCATTGCTGAGCAACCCAGCAAAAAAGCAAACCCCAAAATTGTCTTGCCCCACCCCACCTGGGCAATTCAATAACCAAAACTTGTAATGACAATTGGAATTAAATAGAAGAAATACATTTACTCGACCTACTGGGGCTGACATGGGCCTTTTCATTGGAAATAATATTGAATGCACAAAAGATTAAAAAGTATTAACGAACAAATGACTAAAAAATAACAATAATAAAATAAATAAACATGCAATCCAAAAAAAATCTAATAATTTACTTATTAATTAATTGACAGTTTAATCTTTATTAATTAGTTAATGAATCGACCAAACAATTAATGTGTTTATTCATGCACTGTTTATTGTACGTACACTATATGGACACAAGTTTGTGGACACCTGACTATACAAATGGTATGTGTATTTTGAAAATCCTATTCCACACTTAACACACCCATTTCCAGTTATTATAACCTCCACTCTTCTGGGAAGATGTTCTAGGTTTTGAAGTGTGCTTGTAGAGATTTGTTAGATTTCATTCAGCCACAAGGGGATTAGTAAAGGTACTGATGCAGGTGAGATGAGGAGGCCTGGATTTCCGTCAACGTCAGCATTCATCTCAAAGGTGTTCAATAAGGTGAAGACAAATTATTCTTGTAAATATACGTAAATATAAGTAATTGTGGTGTCATAAAAGACTGAGTAATTTACGTTGGTTTGGCGTCACGAGTAAAAAAATGCCACAAAAGGCGCCGGCGCGTTTGCCCAGAGGGTTAATTGTGCGCATCATGGCGGATATTGGTGCCGATTTGAGACATGGCGCATCAGAAAAATATTTAATTATAAAAAACAAAAAAATATGTTTTCAATATCTGAGTAAAGAAAGGACATTGTGAATAAACGTGTGTTGCTTTGAAGGTTTTTTATTTACGCCTCTTTTATATTTATTTATTTATATTTTTGATAAAAATGGTCGAACAGAAATGCGCACTGCATTAATCGCGCGTTAATAATAATAGTTAACGTTATTAACGTGCCCTAATTAATATATTAATACAAAACAAATAAAAAATACTGTTACATAATAAATGTATTCAGGCTGAAAATCCACCATATAGAACACAAGCAGAGAAAAGATGATGATGATTAGGTGATCAGGAATGTGTCTGTTCTCAGTCATGTTTACATCACTGACTCCATCTGTCTCATCCACGTTAACTTCTTACTGCCTTTTGCCTGCTCATTGTGAGCTTCATAAACTAGTCTACATCTGTGTTGTGTGAGACAGGAGATGATACACCAGTGGATTGAAAAAGTTGTGCAATGACAGGAAACAGGTTGATGTGTTAAAAACCGTGAAATGAGAAGAAAAAATATTAACGAGTCTGTTTTGCAAATGTAAAAAGTAGAAAGTGCAGACAGACAGACAGACAGACAGACAGACAGACAGACAGAGATAGATAGATAGATAGATAGATAGATAGATAGATAGATAGATAGATAGATAGATAGATAGATAGATAGATAGATAGATAGATAGATAGATAGGTAGATAGATAGGTAGATAGAGATGTTTCAAAGTTTTCATTTGACTCATGAAAATTGAAAAAAATTATCGAAGAATGAAAAATGTCAGTAACATGGCTAAGGGCTGAAGCCACATATTGAAAATGAGAGTAACGAGATACTGTTCAAACCTCGGAGGCAGTCGCAAAGGCAAAGCCTGGTTTCTATAACTTATTACAAAGACGTGATATGTCTTAATTGTACCAAATGGCTTCTGTTCTTATTATTCTCCCGCCTATAAACCAGCACTTGATATTATATTCAACATTCCCAAATCATCTTCTTCATAAGACATTTTTTTTCCCCCTGATCTTCATAAGGCCTTAGGGTGTGCAAACTTTCGCATTTGCTTAAAGAGATGACTGAGTGCGATCTTCCACGAATTCAAATCAATCCAGGAGAAATTTTCCTTTAGAAAGCAGTAATTCTAACAGTTTTATGATTTTTACATCCATCCAGATGATCAATTAATCTCAGATAAGTAAAACGTGTCCTAAGGTGTGTGCCAATGAGTCGGTTAAACACAAAAAAAGGTGTATGGTGAAGTGAAAAAAAAAAAAAGGATGAATCAGCCCTGGAACAAGAGGAGGCACAGCTCTTGTTATGTGCTTCTTATTGACGGTAGAGCTATTACTGTGTATACGTAGGAGGGAGAGGCTTGACAGATGCCCACAGGGTGTTATATGCAGTATGTCAGGTTGAAGTGGAGTAATTGTGAAGGGGAACGTGGGGCTCTCTTTGGCTAACGACTGAGTACAGGGATCAGCTAGTCGTAGGCTCTGAGAACTGAAAACCAACCGGCTGAGGTTTATATTGTGAGGCAGGAAAACAACAACAAAAACCCCACATTTAACACAGTGATGTTCTCCGTGATGCCACAAATAGCTCAATACTGCATTAGGTCCTGTTGTAAAGAGAAAATAGACTAAAAATAGCCCTTAATAAACCATGCGTATGTCCATAAATGTTCAATGTAATGGCTGATAAATCAAAATGTACAGTCCAGTAGTTTTTTAAACATATTTTTCAATACATTTTTATTCAAATGCTTTATACAAAGCTACACACACCAGCTAATTCTAATATATATATATTGATTTATTTATTTTTATTTAGGATTGGATGGTGGATTGGGATGTTGGATTGGATGGTAGATTGGATGTTGGATTGGTTGGTGGATTGAGAAGCTGGATAAGAAATTGGGTTTGGATGTTGGATCAAAAGTTGGGTTGGGAAGGTCGATTAAGATGTTGGATTGGGATGTTGGATTGAAAAATTGGGTTGGAATGTTGGATTGGATGGTGGATTTGGATATAGAATTTGATATACCTATAGATGTTGGATTAGATGTTGATTGGGATGTTGGGTTGGCATGTTGGAATGGGATGTTGGGTTGGCATTATCCAGAACAGAAAATCTGTTTGATTTTCATGTTATGATTGGATGTTGAAGAAAATGTTAGATTGGAAATATTGTGCACTTTAGCGCATTGGTCATTTGGCATTGTGAGATTCTGGTGGCTTCAATGTGTGTGATTAAACGAATGAAGAAAATAAATGTAGTTTTCTTTTTTTGTGTCATTGCTCAGGGAAAAAAAAATTATGTTCTCCTTTTTTTGCTTTCAAAATAAAAAACAAAAAACATCACATTGACATTTTGATTTTTAATTGTGAAAAAAAATTAAAATAATGCAACAGACACATTTGGACATTTTGGGCTTCTATCTAACCGAATACGATATACAAGTCCATCAATTTGGAAGTATGATATCATCTGATGATTAATTATGAATGATGAATACATTATAAAGTAGTAACTGCCTAGTTAAGATTCTTCAGTCAGCATTATGGAGAACTTAAGTTAGACTGAAATAGAGTTCAGATTGCTGCAACACAAACTGTCATGTAAAAAAAAAAACTGAACAGATGCTAATGCAGGTTGAGAGCTATTTAATTAATGGACATATTTAAAAGCAGACATATTTCTGAAGAGTAATCCAAAAAAGCACAGACCAGATCAAAACCAGGGACAAAAACAGCTTGGCAGCAAAGTATCAAACAAAGTATCACGACTTGGCAATAGAGAAAGAAGACGAGTCATCGTGAGTGGATTCTTTTACAATGTTTTCCTGAATGAAGGTTGTTCAAATAGTGTGCAGAATAGTATGTGCATTTAAGAGCAGAGGTTAGGGTCCCTGGTGGTCTAGTGATTAGGATGCCGCGCTCTTACCGCTGCAGCCCGGGTTTGATTCTCGGTCAGGGAACCAACCTTGGGGTCCCTGGTGGTCTAGTGGTTAGGATGCGGCGCTCTCACTGCTGCGGCCTGGGTTCGATCCCCAATCAGGGAACCAACCCCAGCCACTCTTAGTGCCGGTCCCAAGCCCGGGTAAATGGGGAGGGTTGCGTTAGGAAGGGCATCCAGCGTAAAAACATGTGCCAAATCAAACATGCGGATGATCCGCTGTGGCGGCTCCTGATGGGAGAAGCCGAAAGAAAGTTATTTAAGAGCAGAAGTCAATGCAGGAACCTGTGTGTTCTGGGTATTGGAGTCCACTGGGAATTTAAGCTGAAGTCCAGCAGTGGCCTGACACAAACCGTGAATTATCTCTAATTCATTCCTTTTTTTTTCAATTACATCACTGTTTTTTTGTTTGTATTTTTTACATTTATGGCATTTAGCAGGCGTCCTTATCCAAAATGATGTACAAAAGTGCTTTGAGTCTCAATCGATGAAAAAATCAACACTGGTTCACTGCTGTAGGTTGCAAAATTAGGACTTGATCAGACTAAAACTCTAGAGAGGAACACATTTTTTAGGAAGTGGTAAGTCTTCAATGGATATTTGGAGATACTTCGCTGTTTGGGTAACTAGGGGAAGTTCATTTCACCACCTCGGGGACAAAACAGAAAAGAGTCTTGAGGTATACCTACCCTGAGAGACAGTGGAATCATTCAAGCATCTACATTCAAGGCATTTGCCATTATCCAGAGCCAGTTACAGTTATACAGCTAAAAATTGTGGGTTAATAAGTTGTTAAAGAGCTTCAGCAGTTGCAGCTTGGTGGTGCTGGATTTTAACTCATGACCCTCCGACCAGAAGTCCAACATCTTATCCACTGAGCTGCTACTTCCCAGCTGGTATTGGCCACAAAGTTGTTCCATGGTTTGTTT
The DNA here is from genome assembly GCA_039877035.1 of Silurus lanzhouensis. Taxonomy (NCBI): domain Eukaryota; kingdom Metazoa; phylum Chordata; class Actinopteri; order Siluriformes; family Siluridae; genus Silurus; species Silurus lanzhouensis. The sequence continues at coordinate 879,649 of JBCEWE010000492.1, read as the reverse complement.
GTTCCACTACTGGTTTTAAAAATCCCCTTTAAAGTAACATTCCTACTGAGTGCTAGAAGATCTGAGGGAGCGTGGTGCAGTGTGAGGGGTGATAAGAGCTTTGAAAGAGGGTGCTGGTCCATTTTTGGTTTTGTTGGCTAACATCAGTGTTTGAATCTGGTCATGTCGGTTGATCGATTGCATTATGTTATGTAACAAAGTGCTTTGGATAATAATCTGTTTTATTCTTCTTATATCACAACAGACAACATATTTTTTGTCCATTTATAGCTACATGCAATGTTGGGCAATGTTTTGCAGAAAAATAAAAAAAAAATTTGTTCCCATTCGTATTACATTATAGCAGCGATAAACAGTCTTTCTCTCACTTTATGTTGCCGGTTTAAGCCTTAGCCATGGCAGAAAATCTTTCTGGCACCAGAGGCTCTTTCCCGAAATATTACAACTTGTATGTTTCGTCTGAGAAAACATCACCATACCAACAATTTCCCCTCTTAAATAATTTATGTACAGTGTCGTATCATTCAAGTCCCAGAGTAAGGTGTTACCATGGAAACATTATCACCTTTTCTTCTTTCTCTTTCTTTCTTTCTATGAAGCTACACATGCTTCTGATGTTTCATTGATCCTGGTCCATTGTTCCCAAAACTTCCTGATCAATCCTGACTCTCTGTCTTTGGATGGCAATTTCTTCAATTGGAAATCCACTCTCTGCAGCACAAGAGAGTTCCACATGAACAGCCAAAAGATCTATGAGATTACTGAGGAGGGTTAAACTCAAGGACCATGAAGATAGAATTTGACTATATTTAATATAAACAGTTTTTGCACTCAGGTCACCATCAGGGAAAAGCTGATAACCTTAACAGTGATGGAACTATAATAAATGGATATTCAGAGTCACCCAGATGAGGATGGGTTTCCTTTTAAGTCTGGTTCCTCATAATGTTCCTGGTCCCCTTCAAGGTTTCCTTTTGAGTCTGGTTCATCTCAAGGTTTCTAGTTCCTTTTTAAGGTTCCCTTTTGAGTCTGGTTCCTCTTAATGTTCCTGGTCCCTTTCAAGGTTCCCGGTTCCTCTGAAGGTTCCTTTTTAAGACTGGTTCCTCAAGGTTTCTGGTTCCTTTAAATGTTTCTTTTTGAAACTGGTTTCTCTCAAGGTTTCTATCATCTTAATGAGCTCTTTCTTGCGACTGTTGACTAATTTATGATGCTATAAAATATACTGCAGGTGCTGCTTTGGAACAAAGTGCTCCACAAACAACACGGAATTGAATTGAATAAACTCGAGATGTTTATATCATGTAATGATCAGGGGCTTCTGCTATGGAAATGAATCAATGCCTTCTGATCAATCACAATCCGGAATTCTGAAAAACCACACTTTCCCAATAAATGACACATTGCGTAAAGTGTTACCATGACAACATGATGATAAGACTGATAATTTTGCATAAATGATATATGTTCTATGCATCTTTCTCTCTCTCTCTTGCTCTGTTTTTTTGCCTGATGGTATGATTTGGGTTTGCAGAAATATTTGATTCTTGGTTTGTTTGTTCATTATTCTGAAATAAAATACATATACTTGGGATATTATTGCTATTATTATTGCTCTCATGTATTTTGCCCAGTCTATACTTTCTCCCCTAAGGGCAGTGTTAGACTTTCATCCTGCACACTGTTGTTCTAACAGGCGGTTTTCTTGGTCGGCTTACAAGCCAACACTTGTGTATTTGCATAAGAAAATATTTAAAACTGCTAAAAAAAACCACATCAGCATCTTCAACTTCTTGAGAAGACTATAAACTTCTACAGGTATGCAGTTGAGAACATGCTCTCCAGCTCTGATTTGAAAGATGCACATGACAAGATCTAGAGCTTTACAGTGGGTGGTCAGAGATGCCCAAACCATCTCTGGTACTGCCTTACCAACACTGGAGAGCCTGTACCAGCCTACAACCATCAGGAGTGTCCTCAACATCATCAATGACAAGAGTCAACCTCAGCATAGACTTTTCACACTCCTTCCATCCTACAGATGCTACAGGAGTGCCAAAGCCAGAACCTCGGCACTGAAAAGGTTGAAAGCTTTAAGGTCATCAGGGTCGTAAACGGACACCTACTGCCTTTTCACATTACAGTAGACACGCAAATTAGTCTCCGATCCTGAGAGGTGGCAACAACCCATCCTTCCTACACACACACACACACACACACACACACACACACACACACACACAAAATGCACTAACATTATAAAATCCATTTGGCAATCGCCCTGATTCAGAACAACTTGTATTTGTCTCTTACATTTAACTGAGCAGTTAAGGGTCTGCTCAGGGGTCCAGGAGTGGCAGCTTGGTGGGGCTGGATTTTGAACTAATGACCTTCGGAACCAAATTTAAATGCCTTGACCACTAAGCTACTACCATACCTCCCCACTGTTTATACATCTGAGCAGATAAGGGGTTTGGGGTCCTATTTAGGAGAGCATGTTGGGGCTTGGATTTGAACCTAAGACCTCCTGACCTAAATTCCATACACACACACACACACACACGCACACACTATATTTCTAAAAGTATTGGGTCACCTGCTCTTTCCTGCTATATGTGGTTCTTTTCCAAACTGTTACCACAAATCTGGAAGCACTCAGTTGTACAGCACATCTTTGGATGCGCTCTAATAAAATTTTGCATTCACTTGAACGTGGAAACCCAAACCTGTTCCCTGTGCACAAAGTGAGCTCCTTGAAGATCTGGTTTACATGCTTTGGAGAGAAAGATCTTGAGTGCTGCTATAGAGCTCTGATCTGATCCCTACTGAACACCTTTGAGATGAATGTGAATGCTGACTGCACCTCAGGTCTCCTCACCTACATCAGTACCTGTCTTACCCTTGTGGGTGATGAACACAAATATCCATAAACACACTCCAAAATAGTGAAACATCTTCCCAGAAGAGTGGAGGGAATTAGAAGAGCACATTGGAACTAAATGTGAAATGCGATGCTCAAAAATTATATACCGTATTTATGACCAGGTGACATATTAGACTTGGATATATATGCTGTATACATCAATAAAGTATATCTAAGTCTAATATATATGTTCTGTATAATACACTTGACTTATATTGTATGGACAAAAGAATTGGGACACCTGCATATCACGTTCCCATTCTGATCCGAACTTGTCTCTTTTCCTAACTGCACATTCTTCTGCTTCTCATGTTCGGTGCACACACAACCCCCTGATTAAACACTGCATCATTACCAACTATAATGTCAGCTGTATACTTAGGGGGCCGAAAATTGGGATGGTATCCAACCCTGATTGTAGCTCATCAGCAACCCCCCGCACAGTGCCGCTCCAGCTCTCTCCCACCCCCTCAATGTCTTGAGACGGTCTCCTGGCCTCGTGTGTGGTGTCTGTTTGCTTCAAAACCTCTGGCATCAGTTCATTTTCGAATACAGTAAAGGCTTTGTCTGTGAGGAGAAACTGTCAGGAACGAGGTGGAGGATTGGAGTGTAAAGTCTGCTGTATTTAGTAGTGATCGCTGTGGGATGTCGAGCAGGACTCAGGAAAATAAGATGAGCAGATTTAAGGGATCAGTGTTTCTACTGAATCCTCAAACAGTACAGGTGTACAAGCACTTCCCTTGTGTTTGGACCACAGCTTTTATTGTATAATGTAAAAACTGTGAATGTGTGCGAAATTGTAGACTCTGGAGATGCCTAGGGTTCTTCCTGTCCATTCACACACACACACACACACACACATACTTATCAACCTATACCTATATATTACCTATATGGGGTCTAGACAATGTAAACTATTTAATTATTATTTTGTTAAATGTATTAAATTTAATTTAAACGATTTCATTTGTGGCAATTTAATTCATTTCTTAATTTAATAAGTGTAATAAAAAAGTGTATTGCAGTATTTAGATTTATTCAAAATTATTAGCATATATTTAATTTTTTATAAAATATGATAAAATATTTTATTTATTATTTTAACTTTTTTTTATTTAGGCATTTTATTTATTATTTATTTCAATTGTTAAAAAAAAAGTAAACTGTTAATGTCCAAAATTGTTAATAATAATAATAAAAAAAGAAGACAAGCATTTTTATGTTTTGCATTTAAACCCTTAGGTTTAGGGCCTCCTAGTTCAAGTGAAGGAAAAATTGAAAGGCACCACATCCGAAGACGTCCTGTACAGTTTGGGAAAAGAACCGCACACACACACACACACACACACACACACACACACACACACACACAGATATACAGTACATATATATAAATATATAAAAAATTGGGTGTCCCAATACTTTTGCTCACATATGTGGCCATATTCTCCACATAAATGTTTAGCTACTAGATATATATCATTCTACATAGTAAACAATATTATTCAGAATTTTTGGGAAAATAAAGTTTAATAGAGGGATAAAACAGGAAGCTTTCAGTGGCGTCCAATTCTTGATTCTGATTTGTCAGAATGTATTGATGAATTTTTGAGAGGTTTATGTCATTTAATTGAAAGAAAGGAGTCTCCAGTGTTGGTCATCAGAACAGTTAGAATTCCACGTTCCTCCCAATGACAGGTCCTAATTGTCTTTCATGTCATGTTCTGTCAATTGTGTCATCATGTGTCATTGCTGCCTCCTGTTTTTCATTCCCCAGTGTGTATTTATGTCGGACTGTTTCCTAATTTCGTCTTCGATTTTTAGTTGTCCTAAGCCCAGTTACTCATGTCTTTATTAAATAAAGATCTATTTCAGTTGTTTACCTTTTCGACATCATTTGCTTTGTGGTTTTATTAATCTCGATATGTTTTTTCTTGTATGAATTTATAGGAAAAATAAAACGCAGTTTGTCGGGTTTCTCAGTAGTTTATACAAAATTTTTTTTTATAAAAAAATGTAAAAAGAAATTACACATTTTAATATACTGTATATATATATATATAAAAAATAATGAAAGGTCCATCTAAAAAGTAAATAATCTCCTTGGAAAGATAACTAACTAAAATAGATTCTTGTTTAATAAGGGCATGAGTGGCTGCCCTTAGAACAACTAAAATGTATCGTAATATTTGATTGTTTTTTTGTTGTATTGTATTGTAATGTTTTGTATTGTATCGAATTTTATTTCATTGTATTGCGTTGTATTTTATTAAATTGCATTGTATTGTATTTTATTGTATCTGTGGTATTGCATCATATTGTTTTGTATGATTTTGACACATGACAAAATGCATATTGATTTTCTTATTAACTGCATTAGAGGGAGAAAAAAAAAAATTATTAATAGATTCTAAGCAAATAACAAAAAAAACCCTAAGTACTCATTCTTTAGTTAATAAAAAAGACAATTTGGTTATTTTTTCTATAACTTTTTTCTTAAATATTATATGTAGGATATATACATTGGTGCACAACCTTTTATCATGTTTGTGTTGAACCATTACTGACCATGCAAACGCTAAAACACACAAACCTGTCAAATATCAATGAAACACACAATAACTACTGTTCTATCGACTAATGGACTACTTTAACTCAGCTGGTGAGGTGCTCAGCTCTACGTTTATTTCCCCCCTGCTCCAGCAGTGCAATCACATCTAGTGGTTCTACTGCCGGTTTGAACGCTCATTGCTCCCAGATAGCAAGTTTCTGTTACTGTTTCTGTCATTATAAAGTGTCTGAGTCTTGCGACGATTCCACACTGTGATGTTTCCCGATGCAGTACTGCAGTTAGAGATCTTTGGACCCCGCAATCTGCTTTTGAAGATGTTTTCAGATGGGTTCACTTGGTAGATTTGTTTAATCCCAAGGTATAGTTGCACTTAGTAGAATTCCTCTGAAGCCACTGATCCAATGCAGAATTCAATATTTCATTTTTGGACCAAAGTACTGAGACACATGAATTTTCCAGTGATATGAACTTCTTACCACGAAGGTAGAGGCACACTAATGTATGGTATGTCTCTGGACATTGGGATTTTCTGTTCACTTGAAGAAGGAGACCTGAATCTGTTCCAGTGTGACAGTGGTCCTGTGTACAAAGCCAGTTCCATGAAGTTATGCTTTACATGGGTTGGAGTGGAAGATCTCCTTCTGTAGAGTTGAAACCCTGTTAAACATTTTTGGGATAAATTGGAATGCTGACTGCACCCCAGGCCTTCTCACCTCACCTACACCAGTAACTGACTTTATTAATTCCCCTTGTGGCTGAATGAGCACAAATCTTCACAAGCACACTCCAAAATCAAGTAGAACATCTTCCTAGAATGGTGGAGCAGCAAATGGGAACTAAATGTGGAATGGGATGTTCAAAAATTACACATCAATCTTATGGTCAGTTGTCCACAAGCCTTTCTCCATATACTATAGAAATAAAACTTAGATATATTTCAGAGTAGTCAAAGTGCAGTTTGTACAGCAGTACAGATTAACATTATTGACTTAATATCTGGCAAAAAAAGTGAGTACACCCTCAGTGATAACATCCTGTACGTGGTGTAACAATGCAAAGCCACCCATCCTATTCATCATGTTCATGTTGTTGTCTGCTTGACAGAACCATAGAAATTTGTGTATCTTGTATTAGAGCAGTTCAAATGTGGTGCTTTGAGTACAAGTCTCTCACACTGACCATTGGATGTTCAACATGGCACCTCCTGGCAAAGACTCGTTGAGGATTTTAGAAGTAAAATTGTTGCTCTTCACAAAGATGGCCGAGGCTAAAGGATATCACTAACATTTTTTTTAACAGTGCTAGATAACAATGGTGCTCACACAAAATATTGACACTTCGAACATAGTTTTGACATGTTCACTTAGGGTGTACTTACTTTTGTTGCCATGTTCAGTTATTTTGGCTCTATGTTGAGTTATTTTCAGAGGACAGTAAATCTATACTGCTATACAAGCTACACATTGACTACTCGAAAATATATCCAAGTTTTGAGAACATATGATAAAATGGTTGCTGAAACGTGAGGGGTGTACTTACTTTTATATAATATAAATAAGTACAAAAGAAAAACAAGACAGAAAACAACTGAAAATTTTCATCAATGAAGAAACAACAAACAAGATTTAAATAATCTAATCTATGTGTTTTATAGGAAGTAATTTAGTAGGTGTGATCCCACATGCTCAGTGCAGGTATTCCTCAGGGATGTATGCTCTATCCAAAATTGTTCTCATTTAACCACTACCAACAAGTCCTTTGGAATTCCAAGCAAATTATCATAGGAGTAAATAAAGACCTTTGCGTAAGATCCTAGAAATTCGGAGTTATGGTGCAATGCTCCAGATATTATTGCAGTATTTATCCAGGTTTCAACTCCCAGTATAGGAAATGCTCTGGGGAGGTGGTAGCTTAGTGGTTAAAGCTTTGGGCTTCGGCTCTGAAGGTTCAAATCCCAACCACTGCCACTCATGGGCCCCTGAGAAGGGCCCTTAACCCTTTAGCTGCTCAGTTGTATATTTGAGATAAAAGTAAGTCACTCTGGATAAGGGCATCTGTCAAATGCCATAAATGTAAAATGTATTTATTGATATTAAAGATTTAAAAAGGGCCAACCACAGTTATTGAGAGAACTCAACAAGTCATGACATTACTATTATTATTTTATTACTTTGACTAGGTGAAGAAAAAAAAAACCACTAGCACTGCGGATCGAATTCCACACTGCCTTTACAGAAACAGGCAAAAACATTGCCAATATTTCTTGTAATATGTATTGCTCAGTGTATTGAAGGAACCCCAGGGCGACACCCCCTGCCCCTTTAACTCCCAATACTATGAAAAAAAAAAGAACTTGTAAACAGACTTTGTCTGACCTCTTATATTCCCAAGCAATATCTCTTCCTTCTTAACAGAGAGACAGAGAGTAAATACCCTAAAGACAAGAACTAAACATCATACACATACAGCAGGCTGTATGTCATAAAAAAACAAGGACTAGCATGTGAAGTGGATTCCCAGGATGTTTTTCCAGGCTGAAAAGTTGAAAGAAAATGGCATATAATTCTTCATACCTGGTATATCTACACAATATTCATCATATATAGAGGGTGAATTGCAAATGCATAATAGTGTACTGGATCAAGTTTTTTATTTTTCCAAGCTGTCAAGTAAGTTTGGAAGCAATATTGTAAATTTGCCATTGGGCAAAACAAAGAAAGGACCGACTGACCGACCGACCGACCAACCTACCGACCTGAATTTGCAGTAATCAGGGTCATCATTGCAATACAAGGACTAGTTATGAAGATATACTATAGACTGATCCTATACCAGACCCATATTAGATTTCCTTCCATGCACCTTATTTCAAAATGCTTTTTATATTGGAATTAGTTTCTACTCATTCTTTTATCTACATTATTTATCTGTCCCTTATTTCAAGTCGTTAGAAAGGAGGAGGGGATTTGCATGCAGGTAAAGAGTTTTAAGTGAAATCGGGTAAACAGATCTAAAAAATGCAATCTGAAAATCTCTTTGGTGGAACAGAACAAGGTCAGACGATGGGAAAACCGCCATAAATGGGACTGGAGAAAAAGCGTGAACGGAATATAAAAACAAGGTTGACGGTTAGGAAAGTGACAGAAACAAACGACTTGGTAAAGGAAGTGAAACCGAGCAAAACTTTGCTGTGTTTTGAGAAAGCCAGAGTCTATTTGAGTGTGTGTGTGTGTGATGAGGAACACCTGTGCTCAATTAGTACCTTGGTGGCTGTGAGCGTGTTTGACTGTGGGAGCTGTAGTTTGTGGTGGCAATGTTTGGTGGGTTGCTATGGTTGCTGGAAGATGAAGTTTAACTGTAATCTGGTTGTCGAGAAAAACTCGGTCTTAGACGCTTTAAATGTCTGGCAACCTCAGAGTCGAATTACACGAAAAAGATCCCAATAAAATCAGCTTAAACAGTCCATGTGTGTCACCCAACACTGAATACCAGGACCTTTGTTCATGCAATGAAAGTTGTGTCGATCTCTGTTGAATATCCAGGTTATTTATATTACATATTTAAAATAACAGAAAAAGAGTACAATAACACAAGCTCTCGTTTCTTCTGAAGAAACATAATGATCGTCAACCTCAAAGAACAGAAGAGCAGAGTCTTTATAAGGACAGAGAGGTGTAAAGGTAGTTTGATCTATCTATCTATCTATCTATCTATCTATCTATCTATCTATCTATCTATCTATCTATCTATCTCTCTCTCTCTCTCTCTCTCTCTCTCTCTCTCTCTTTCTTGGTTTTATACCTGCGCTGGTTTGGCAGCAGTTTAAAGAGAAGATAAAGCTGAGTGAACATCAAACACACCACTGATACGCAGTTGAAAGCCATGTTGTGGCAGCACTTTACATTCTCTTTTATTTGTTACCACACAGAAAAAAAAATAACACTTAAATCTAATGTGTTGTTTTTTGTTTTTTTTTTCAGATTCTGTGGAAAATGTTATTAGTTTTTGTGCAGAATCTGATTCACTTCCAAACAAGTATAATAATTCAGAAAGTACTTGTTTTCCCTCAAGTATCTAATGCAATTAAACATATACTCTGTGAAATAAAACGTATTGGGACACTTTTTCAGCCTTATGTGGTTCTACCACAAACTCCCACAAAGTTATAAGCAAACAAATGTATAGGAGGCCATTGGAGGTGGTAGAATGAAATGTTCACTTGAAGTAGGAGACCCAAAACTGTTCCAGCATGACAATGTCCCTGTGCGCAAAGCCAGCTCCATGAAGATATGCTTTACATGGGTTGAAGTGAAAGATCTCCTGCTATAGAGCTCTGATCTCAACCCTACTGAACACCTTTGGGATGAATGGAAACACTAACTACACCCCAAACCTCTATACCTACATCGATACTTGACTTTACTAAGCCCTGGTGGCTGAACGAGCACAAATCTCCACAAGCCCGCTCCAAAATCTTTTTCCCAGTAAACTACAGATTGTAACAACAGCAAATGGGGAATAAATGTGGAAACGGATGTTCAAGAATCACATGCATCTTATGGACAGGTCTTCAAAATCCTCTCTCTATATAGTGTATTATTCATTGGTTAATATTAAAAGCTGATCTATTGCACATCATGTCCTTTTGGTTTATAACTTCAACTGAATAGAGAACTGTCGAATACTCAATGTTCCTGCTCATAAGTGAAGAAGTAAAACGATTTATATTAAGTGCCCCAGTATTGCTCCTGAGTAAAAATCTTATATTCAAGAAAGAAAATGACCAGCTGGTGATGTTTATATCTATAAAATATTCCCTTCTCTGCAATATGTTGTTATCGGAAAGTTATCTTCTTTAGAATGATAACTCTGGCAACCTTAGAGTGGTGGTGATCCAAATAACTGTCAGGATCTTCCAGCCACACGGCGCGCACTTCCGGGTCGGTGGCCATCTTGCTGTTTTTCCCACGCCGCCCGTTATTTAAGGACACCCAAGGCTTTAGATTATTTTACAGGCTTCCTGTAGTCCCTGGGATTATTCTTGCCACCCTGCCTGCTCTGGATTCTGTTCCAGTTCCCTTTTCCTGATCCTGTCCCTGGTTCTGCCCAGCCTCTGGTTTTGAACTCTGAGCTGGTTTTTGGTTTGTGTTTCTCCCTCCCTGTATTGCTCAGTTTGCCGGTTTTGATTTTTTGGAATGTGATTTCGGTTTTGTTTTTGTCTTCCCTGCATCGCCCTGCTTGCCTGTGTTTTCGACCCTGGACTTTTCTTGGACTGTGTTTTTGCCTTGCCCCATTGCTCAGGTTGTTTTTTTATTTTTATTAAAGCCTGTATTTTCCTTACTCCCTGTCACATCCTGCATTCGGGTCCTCGCATACACTCACTTAGTCACCCGCATGTCCTGACGGAATAATCTGCCTGTGTAATGTGTCCCGAGATCTCTGACAGTAACATCAGTTTAAACAGTCCATGTGTGTAATCCAACACTGAATACCAGGAACTTTCATCATGGAATAGAAGTTATGTAGATTTCTGTTAGATATCCAATTTATTTTTATTAAATATTTTGGATAACAGATGGAAAGTACAATAACACACGTTCTAGTTATATTGCGTATTCCTTATTATTTCTTGAATAAATCCTTATTATTTATGGCACTTTATTTATATTTAATTAATGAGAAGAATACTATTAAGACAACAATAAATGTAATTATAAAAAAGGATTAAAAATATATGAATTATAAACAGTATATATACATAAATAAAATTACCTTCTCTACAAATAGGTAAATGAGGTATAGGAGTAAAAAGAAAGCTCAATGAAGCATCCTGTTATGTAAAGTAATCATCTTCAGGGTTATAACTGTGACTGTTCCTTCACACCACCCTGGCACTGATTAGTTAAGTAATCAATGTTAAGATTATAAAATTGGCTCCTGTTTGCATGACCCAGGAGTCCCTGAAGAGTATTACCTTCAAATGTATGTTCTTCCACTACAGTGATAAGAACAACAGCTTTTGGGAAGATGTACTCGATTCTGGAGGGCGTTTGTGGAGATCGGTTCTCATTCAAACACAACGGTTGGTAAAGTCAGGTACTGATGTAGGTGAGGGTGAGGGAGGTGCGGGCGAGGGGGTGCAGTCAGCATCCCAAAGGTGTTCAATAGGGTTGAGGTTCGGAGCTCTGTAGCAGGAAATTCTCCACTCCAACCCATGTAAAGTATATCTTCATGGAACTTTGCACAGGACCACTGTCAAGCTGGAACATGTTTGGGTTTCCTAGTCTCCTTGTGAAGGAAAAAATAATGCTACCACATTCAAAACATCCTGTGCAACTGCATGCCTCCATCTTTGTGCTACGGCCCAGGAGCCACTTTACATACCACCTTTACATGGATGCCATTACAGCGATTCCCAATAAAACGTATGTTTAATTTATTAATAAATGATGCAACAGGGAACTGAAAAGGTTTATTTTTAGTTTGAACGCTGCAGAACATCCGAGAGACAAGAAAGTTCCTGTTCTCACGTGAAAGCTGAGATAAACAACAAAACCGTCATGCCTCCTCTCTCTCTCTTTCCTTTTCTTTCTCTCTTTCACACTTACACACAAACACACTCTCACACTACAAAGCAAAGCCTACCATTTTACCAAGAAAAGACAGGAAATAGAAAGCAGTACTGAGACCAAGAGTGTTTGAACCGGGACTCCTTCCATGATAGTAAAAAATAAGTAACAAAAAAACAAGATACAAGAAAAAGAAGCATGTTCTTGGTCTTGGATTATGTGTACCGTCCACCATACAAGTCCCTGTTTATAATCAGTGACTACAGCAAACACCAACACAAACAATACAGTCTCCATCTGTCACGTTCCAAAGCTCAGGTTTGGCAAATTGGTAATTATATGAAGTGTGATAAAAAAAATCAATACGTCACGACATGATATTATCTTTATAATCAAAATCAAAGTAAAACCTTTCTTGGTTTGTTCTATCGCAACCCACATATACAAAAACAGATGCTTTCTTGTAACATTGGCGTCTGATGTCGAATCCGATTGCCGCTCGTGTTCTCAGCAATTCTCGTGTCCAATCCTCGATCGCATCACAATTAATGTTACAGTCGTTCATATCATACAATACACATCTCCTAGCCAATCAGATTTAAGCAATGGCCACATCACACGTATTACACGTGTAGGATGTACAAACTTCCATTTGCTTTATTCCTATCCATAATCACTGACCTTATTCATGTTAACGTGCACCAGCATCGATATGCATTCAAGTATTGTTTTTCTATTAAAAGAGATGAATGTAATTGTCCAGTGAGGACATGCATCATTCTAATCGGAGTCCTTTGAGGACGGTGAACATCATAAACATGCAAATGGGTTGTAGAGCCCGTGTTCTGCCTGAACGCAAAGGGAATAGAAAATTGCACATTTTTTGGAATCTCAGTCATTTTTCTTTCTTCTGAAGGTCACGTTTGCATTCATCTTTTTAAATATCTCTATATGGACACATTTTGTGGACATCTCAGCATGAGAGATTTGTGGTTTCTGAACATCTGATTCATATTTAGTCCCTATTTGCTGTTATAAGAACCTCCACTCTTCTGGGAAGACGTTCCACTAGATTTTGGGGTGCGCTTGTGGAGAAAAATGAGGTGAAGACGACGTTCGAATTCAACCAGCAGGTGTTTAACAGGGCTGGAGCTCTACATCAGGAGATCTTCCAGTCCAACCCATGTAAAGCAAATCTTCATGGAGCTGGCTTTGTGCACAGGTGCATTGTCATGCTGGAACAGCTTTGGTTCTCCTAGTGCAAATTAAGAAAATTCAATGCTAACTTATTTAAAGACGTCCTATACAACAGCGTGCCACCGTCTTTGTGTTAACCGCTTGTGTTTGAACCACATATGGCTGGAAAAGGAAGTGTCCCAATACTTTTCTCCAGATAATGAACTTGAACTTGGAAGCCCAAACCTGTTCCAGCACGGCGATGCCCCTGTGCACAAAGTGAGCTCCTTGAGGATCTGGTTTGCATACTTTGGAGAGGATGATCTTGAGTGGCCTGCTATAGAGCTCTGATCTCATCGCTACTGAACACCTTTGGGATGAATGTGAACGCTGACTGCACCCCAGGTCTCCTCACCTACATCAGTACCTGCCTTTCATAACACCCTTGTGGGTGATGAACTATCCATAAGCACACTCCAAAATCCAGTGGCACATCTTTTAAGAAGAGTGGAGGGAAATAGAAGAGTAAATTTGGAATGTAATGCTCAAAAATCACATACCAAACTTATAACCAGGTGACCCAATACTTTTGCCAAAATAGTGTATGTATTGTATACTCCATGTTATTGTGTGCTTAGAATCACATTTTGGTCATTAGAACCCGATATACAGTATCACGTACAAGCTTCTTTTGCATGGCTTGAGTGTTATTACCTTTACATGTATGGAGAAGGAATACTCTCATCTCTGAGGTGTTAGCTCTGTCTTGTCAGCCCTAACAAGCGGCAGAAATCAATACAGAGCAGCCTTCTTCACTTTGTTTGCTGAGCCTATTCTTGCAGAGCAACTCATTTCTCTCTCACTGTTCCAGCCCTGTCTCCAAATCCCAGAAAAACAAAGCTTTCTGAATTCATTTCACACTCGGCCTTAGCCATTCTGAACACTTCCACACATGCACTATACTGGCAAAAATTTGCAAGCATGAGATCTTCCACTACAACCCATTTAACGCATGTCTTTACAGTTAAATACAGTAAAAAAAAAAAAAAAAAATTTTAATAAAAAAATTCTACAAATAATATATATATATATATATATATATATATATATATATATATATATATATATATATATATATATATATATATATATATATTAGGGCTGTTAATCGAATAATTGTAATATTTAATCGTCAATAATGGGGTCCCCTGGTGGTCTAGTGGTTAAGATGCAGTGCTCTCACCGCTGCGACCCGGGTTCGATCCCCGGTCAGGGAACCATCCCCAGCCACTCTCGTGCCGGTCCCAAGCCCGGATAAATTGGGGAGGGTTGCGTTAGGAAGGGCATCCAGCGTAAAACATGTGCCAAATCAAAAAACATGCGGAGGATCCGCTGTGGCGACCCCTAACGGGAGAAGCCGAAAGAAAGTTTAATCGTCAATAATGGCATGATTGCCATGAAGTAATTTGTGTTAATCGCAAATTAATTTCACAATTGTATCTGTTGTAAATTAATACCTTTCATGTTTTTAATACTCTAATCAACACAAATATGGATGCTTTATGCAAATGTATGTTTATTATCAGTGAAACCAAACTCAACATAGAGCATAAAGACTAGACATGTTTTAAAGGTCATAGATGTTTTTCAAAGAACTAGTTCGTGTCTATATGACATAGACACATGAAATACAAAAAAAAGAACATAGAAATACAAGGTTTCCAATTAATCCTCTTTCTTTGCACTGAGTGATTTACTTACACAAGACTGTTTACATTTTCAGATGACAGGGCACCTCGTAAAAATAGACTTGTAAAGGTTTTAAAGTAATTATGGTGCTTAAAATGACGTAAATCACCAGGACACCAAACTGTACTTTTGCTTTGTTTCTACACGGACGGTTTTAATTGCCGGATGTGTGCATAGTTTCGGATTTTGGTCCTGATTTCAACTTAGCGCATCAGTAAAACAAATGTTTAGTGAGTAAAAAAAAATTTCGGTGGAGTTTTTGATGTTTAGATCTGAGTAAAGAAAGGGCATCGTAAATAAATGTGTTGCGCTGAAGGTTTCAATTTCACCTCTTTTATATTTATTTATTTATATTTTAATAGAAAATGTCAAACAGAAGATCAGAAGATTAACTCAAAGGAAATTGTGCATCTTGTTTTTTAACATACTTCCCCTGACAAAATACATGACCACATACACTTATTTTGGTCAAAAGTATTGGGACACCTGACTTTTTTCAGCCACATAGGTGAACCTTCCAAACCTGAATCAATTGTATAAAATGTTTTTGGATGTGCATGAAATTATTCTATTACTTGTACTAGGAGACCCAAACCGGTTCAAAAAAGCAAGCTCCGAGAAGATATGCCTTACATGAGTTGGAGTGGAAAATCTCCTGCTAAGCAACCCTAATGAATATAAATGAATGTAAAGGTTGACTACACCCCAGGCCTCCTCATCTCACCTACATCAGTACCTGACTTTACTAACACCCTTTTGGCTGAATGAGCACAAATCTCCACAAAATCTAGTGGAACAACTTCCCAGAAGAGTGAAGGTCCACAAACGTTTGTTTGTATTGTGCATTACGCTGCATAATTGTAATTTTTTTTTCACTTTGCCCTGCCAAATTTACTCGATTAGTCAATTACTGTTCCTTTCAATCGACTTCATTATGAGATCGATGTTTGTTATACATCATGTGACTACAACTTTGTCTTCTCATTACATTTCCACGGAGCTTCATTTCGCTGCGTGCCTGAAGGCGGAGGCGTTTTTTTTTTTCTTTCTGACCCGAGCATTAAATAAGTAAGTTGCTTCATGTTTTAAACGAAGAGGCACATTTATGTAAAGAGGCGTTTGTAAGCCTTTTTTTTAATTGTACACAAATGTTAATCGTACCACCTGCTCGATCTCACGGAACGAAATAAACGTTCACTCAAGCAGCAGATGCTGCGAATGCTTTTCCTTTTTTCCTTTTTTTTGCTCGATCAACAATTTACCTTTACCTTTGAAGCTCCGACGGAGAGTTTTCTCGCTCGTGCTTTTAGCCCTGTCCTCTTTTCTCCACATTATCCCGCATGACCAGCACACAGGAGGAAAGGAGAAAAAAAAAAAACGACCGCTATTCATCAGAAGCCCTCGTCAAGTCTAATCGCTTTATTCAGCCGAAGGCGTCGTCGTCTCGTCTTGCTCAGATGTGACAGGAAGATTTTCCTGAGCGGTGGGGGTCACTCTTCATCGGCGGCCGAGCGCCTCATCGGAATTCACGTCTATCAGGAGCCCTGCCGAACACTTACAGATCAGAGCCGAGAAGCTTTCGCGGAGACGACAGAAGACGGTGTATTATTGTTATTATTGGATCCCGTGAAATAGAATCATCCGGATATATTTACGTCGCGCTGGGCTTCAAAGGTAGACAAGGGCACTGCGGTTTAAAAGGAAACCTGAAGATCTAACTGTAGAAGAGTCTCTTATCGCACGCTCATACATCATACATGATCACTATCATCTGGTGGATTTCATCTTTTAAATGGATGCTTATTTATATTTTTATGTGGTTGATCCTATTTTCCAAATGGTGAACAAAATATAGGCAAAAGTTTGTGGTTCCCCATGTGAGATTTGTGAACATCTCATTCCACAGTCCCTCATTCCAATAAGCTCCACTCTTCTATGTAGAAGATTGTGTGGAGATTTGGGCTCATTTAGACACAAGGACGTTAGTTAAATTAGGTGCTGATGTAGATGATGTGATTTGAGGAGGCCTGAAGAAAAGTCAGACCATTCAAGATCCTCCATCAAGCTTTGTGCTTGGGGGCATCTTCATGCTGGATCAGGTTTGGTTCTCCTAATTCAATTTAAGAGAAAAGTTAATGCCCAAGACGTCATATACAAACTTGCCTTTAATTTTGTGGTAACAGTTTGGAGAAGAACCACATAGAACTGGAAAGTCAGGGGTCCCAATACTTTTGTTCATACGTTATGTATATATTGTAAATGTCAATGTATTTAGCATGAACCTAACACGTCTACTGCTGTATGGTGATCATTTTTTGCTCTTCCTCAGATTTTAATTGCACAACACACATCTGAATATGACATTTAAAATTGGTCTAAGTGTTTATTTTAGCTCAACGTTCAGCTAAAGGTTGAAGGCAGGAAAAAAAGAAAATTCTCCATTAAAGAAGAACAGTTAGTATTCAGCAGGTACAATCGCACTGTCTACTCAAATCAAACCACATTCTCGAGAGGCCTAGAAACCACCAGAATGTGTGTGTGTGTGTGTGTGTGTGTGTGTGTGTGTGTGTGTGTGTGTGTGTGTGTGTGTGTGTGTGTGTGTGTAATTTCCTTTGGGCTGATAATGTCACCTAGAAAGAAGATATGAAAGAGATTTCACACTTGTTATCTTTTTCTTTCTTTCTTTCATTTTTTTAATATGCACTGAGGAAATACTATCTCATATATATATATATATTACAGACCAAAAGTTTGGACACTTTATTTTCATGACTATGATAATTGTAGAGTCACACTGAAGGCATCAAGGGCTATTTGACCAAGAAGGAGAGTGATGGGGTGCTGCGCCAGATGACCTGGCCTCCACAGTCACCGGACCTGAACCCAATCGAGATGGTTTAGGGGTGAGCTGGACCGCAGAGTGATGGCAAAAGAGCCAACAAGTGCCAAGCATCTCTTTGGAAACTCCTTCAAGACCATTTCAGGTGACTACCTCTTGAAGCTCATCAAGAGAATGCCAAGAGTGTGCAAAGCAGTAATCAAAGCAAAAGGTGGCTACTTTGAAGAACCTAGAATATGACATTTTTCAGTTGTTTCACACTTTTTTGTTATGTATATAATTCCATATATAATTCCACATGTGTTAATTCATAGTTTTGATGCCTTCAGTGTGAATCTACAATTTTCATAGTCATGAAAATAAAGAAAACTCTTTGAATGAGAAGGTGTGTCCAAACTTTTGGTCTGTAATGTATATTGTACATTTAAATAAAATTCTCTGTAGATTCTAACATGTTAAATGCACTTTAAAAAAAACTAAACTAAAAACTAATTACTTTATTTCTCAAACTTATTTAAGTTAGATTAGTAATAAGCCAAAAATAAAAAAAAAACTTTTGCAAGTTGACTAATGTTACATAGGATTTGGTGGTAAGATTACTGTATTCATATAATTTAACTAAATGTTTTATGTTGTACCACTAACATGTTCAATACTATGAATCTCAAAAGTTTACCCTTCAATATTCAGCTATGGAACTTACTAAATAGATATGCAATCCATTTCCACATCATCTTCAAGTAAACTGAACATGTTTTTAGTAGTAGTACAAATTGAACTTAACACAAGTTTTTAAAATTCCCAATCTTTCTTTAAAACCCTTTGTACTGTTTCAATAAACACTACAAAGATATGAAGAAAATCACAATAAAATTCTGCATCTTAAACATGGGTTTAATAGAAAGTCAAAAGCTTAGAAAATCTTGAAGACCGAGAATTGTTGTAGAATGTGATTATGACCTTTGCAAGTCAGAAGCTTGATGAAGTCATTTGTGTAATTAGTCCCTGATAGTAATTTGTGAGTTGATTGGATTGCTGTATGGCAAAGTTTGTGGAAAATATTCTGAAATATATACAGTTTTATAAGTATAATTTGTAGTGTCACCCATTTGATTTTATATACTGTAAGTAACAAACTTGAAGAACAGTATCTCACAAAAGTGAGTGCACCCCTCACATTTCAACAAACATTGTAGTGTATCTTCTTAAATGACAATAATATGGAAATGACAACATGAAATGTTTGTGGTGTACTCACTTTTGTGAGATACAGTATGCTATATAGAGAATATGGATATTCAATATTTGAAATTCATACCTATTTATATGTTATTTTTTTGGGGCACACACACACAATAATGTAGATATGTTATTCCTGGTCACAGTTGCCACCGGCTCGCTCATCAGGGACAAACTTACACTTATAAAGAACATCTTATTCATTTTTTTCATCACATTATCTGTGTAAAGCTGCTTTGAGACAATGTTCATTGTTAAAAGTGCTATACAAATGAATTTAATTATATATATATATATATATATATATATATATAAAAATTTTTAAAACAAAACATCAAAAGAATAAAAAATAAAGCTGCATTTGAAGCTATAATAAAGCTTTTTATCATATAAATTACTGAATTATTTATGATTCAGTTGAAAAAATTACATTTTTGTAGAATCATTATAAAGAATTATATGCGCCATTAGAAAGATTTACATCCCAGAAAGGCTTTATGTCTGCCCTAAGTAGGGCTGTGCAGTAGAAGGAAGGACACGTGTAATTTCCTTTCCTAGAACCATAAAATGACAAGATTTATAAAAAAAAAAACCTCTATGATGCTTGACTTGTTATTCCTAATCATTAGGAACACAATTTTGAAATGATAATTATGCATAATTATCTACAAAATTTTGAGTGTCATTTCCTTTGTGCCGATCAAGTCACCTAGAATGGATGATATAATTGAGTTCTTGCACTCGTTTGCTGTCTTTTTCAGCTGCCATACAAGCTGGTAATAATCAGCCTCTTGAGCAAGAGCCCTTCCCACATGGCTCTTCCCTATAAGTGGTACCTGTGCAGTTTACCGCAATAACAATCTCAATGTAATGGCATACAACATTCACTGCTCTGGTGTTTATTCCACTATACAATTCTCCTATTATTAAATTTATAAATGAGTCATTTCTGTAATTATGCAGGATAACAGTGTTGCACATGTTTTTAATGTGCAATTGTGTGTCCTCAGTTTTTACACTCACCTGTACTGAAGTGTAATTGTAATGCTGCATTGAGCTTTTTGTTTACTGCATGTTTAACTTCACTGTAATTGTGTTTTTATACTGCGTTTTAATGTTGGGCTACGGGGCACAGAACAACAACAACAAAAAATCTCTGTACATAACAGTGTCAGAATCTCCCAGGCTCACGGTCCTCACTTCCGGTTTTGTGGCGCACATTTCCGGTTCGTGTCGCACACTCCGGGTAGGCGGCCATCATGATGTTTCTCCTGTGCCACCCAGTATTTCAGGCGCCAATAACATTAATTTACTGCTAGATTATTTCACCGGCTTTTAATGTCCCTGAGATTATTCTTTCTACCCAGCCTACTTTGGTTCCTTTTCCCAACAGCTGTTCATGATCCCTGTTGTGATTACCAGTTTAAAGGACACCCCTAAGATTATTGATCTCTGGAGGTTCAGTCACCAGCAGAGAACAGAGTACTTTACTGGATGTCATGCCCATGCTCAATCTATAGCACGCTAATCGGTTCTGGACAACCTAATAAAACTGCAGTCCCTCCAGCCCCTGATCTCTGCTGGTTTTTCAGCAAGCTCCACGCAGTCCATCTGCTGTGCCAAGACTGTCACACAGTTGTCCTGCCAGTGCAGTCTCCGTACCTGTGGGTAGGGGCCTCTGAGGCCACCTCGTCCAACCTTAGAGCCCCACTGGGGGTGTCACCCAGCTCGGGATTCCCGCCAAGAGCATTGCCCAGCCCTCCTGCCTGACTGGGGATTTTGCCTAGCTCTACCAACGTGTCAAGATTACTAATTTGCCTGACGACTCTACCCAACACCCTCCCCAGCCCATCAACCTGCTGCACCCAGTATTCAAGGACAGAAAAATATTAACTCACTGCTAGATTATCTCATCGGCTTTTAATGTCATTGAGATCTTTCTTGCCACATTGCCTGCCTTGGTTCCTGTTCCCATCCCCTGCTCGTGATCCCTGTTCTCCCTGGCTACCCTGATTACTGGTTTGGACTTTGGTCTGCTTTTGGTTTGTGTAGTTGCTCTGCGCTTTACTGTTCTGTGCTGCCATTTGGAATTTTGGGCATTTTTTTTATTATCTGATTTTGGTTCTTCCTACATTGCTCTGCCTGCTCTCAGATTTAGGACTGTTATTTCGAACTCGGTTGTTGCTCTACTGTTTTGGAGCTGTTTTTCAATATGTCTTTTTTCTTCCACCTGTTTCACTTATTAAAAACTGTTTTCACCAAACCCCTGTTGCGTCCTGCATTTGGGTTCTCCTCCCGGTCGTACCTTCTGACAGAATAATCTGGAATTTTCCTGTTTTGGATATTGAACCTGCTTCTGGTTCTCTTTATGATCCTAATCCAGATTCTTTATTTTAATTTTTTTTAATCTTTGTTCCTGATCCTGATTTTCTTATTTTAATTTTTTACTGGGTCTTAATTCTTCTTCTGGTTTATATTCTGATCCTGATTTTGAGTCGGATTCTAATCCTAATTCCAGTGCTGATTGTGAGCCTTATCCTGGATCAGATCCTGATTGTGAGTGTAGTTCTTATTCACATTCAGGTCTTTTTCTTAATCCTGATTATAATTCTTGTGTAAAATACGATTGTGTTTGCAATTAAAAATTTGACCCTAAATTAGTCTTTGATTCCTAATTATATTCTAATTCAATTATGTGCATACTTGGGGCTTTTTGTACCCCTGAGAATTCTCAGAAACCTTGTTGCAGAGTGGAACTTTAGCTAAAGATTTAATGTACATGTTCATACATTTGTTTAGTTTTTGGTTATAATACCATTATTTCAATCAATATGGAAATCAATGGAAATCCACTAATGAAGAGAAAACAGCTGAGTAAAAGGGACAGAAAATCAGAGGTAACCCTCTTTAACTAGGAGACTCAAACCTGTTCCAGCATGACAATGCCCAAGTGCACGAAGCTCCAGCTCCATGAAGATCTGCTTTACATGGGTTGGAGTGTAAGATCTTAAGTGGCCTGCTATTGAGCTCTAACCTCAATAATTATGGGATAAATTTAAGAACATCATTACCTGACTTCACTGACACCCTTGTAGCTAAATTAGTCCACGTCTCAATAAGCACACTCCAAAATCTAGCTGAACAGAAGAGTAAAGGTTATTAAAACAGCAAATGGGGATTAAATGTGGAATGGGATGTTCAAAAAGCACATGAATATTATAATCAGGTGTCAAATCTTTCTCCATATAGTGTCTTAATACTGATGCAATATCACAGATCCTGCTATAAAAGGCACAACATAGGAGATTGAATAGAGAAGGGATCTTAATCTGTACACAAGTAACAAAATGATGTGTTTTTAAGGCAAATATTTGGTATAAAAGGTCTCACTGTTGAAGTGATTGATTCTGAAATAAAACTGAAAAATTCAAATTTAATGCTACTGGAAATGGTTTATACCAGCTTTTTTTTTATTTTTATTGCTGATTCGATCCTGTGGCATGACCGACCATACTGTGAGAAACATACAGCGAGCCAGGATTTGTGATTCAAGGAGGATTTGAGAAGGCCGCCTACTGGAAGTTCAACCCGGACCTGATTGCATAAAAGGCTTTTCTCCATTTACAGCTAAGCCATAAAACATACTTTAACCAGAAAGTGGGAGTTGGAAAAATAGTCTGCAACATCATATATCCATTTTAGACTCATAAATAAAAAAGGGAAAAAGTAGCTTAGTGGTTAAGAAGTTGGCCATATGGTCAGAAGGTTGTGAGTTTAAATCCCCAAGCTAATCGTAAGTCGTTCTGAATAAACGCATATGCAAAATGCCATAAACGAAAGAATGTAAATGCTACATATTAAGGGATCAGCAGGAACGTTTAACATTTTATTTTTTTTATTTGATTTACTATAGAAAACCTGTTGTGTTGTCATATACACTGGTAGACGTCGTGCATCTGCACAAAGATTTTGACTTTTCTTTTGAATCAGTTTTTACTTTCATAATTCATTCCGGGGCAACCATCAGCAATCTGTCTTTATGGTGGGTGTGTGCGTGTGTGCGTGTGTGTGTGTGTGTGTGTGTGTGTGCGTGCTTTAAATCAAAGATGTCGGATACTAATTAATCGCATTATCGCTGGACAGAAGGCATGTCTCAGATGTTTTACTTTACAGTACATCCTGTTCAGAGCGCTTCCTGTTTGACAGCGGCCTCTCAGATAATCCCGTCCCAGATGTGACGGGATAAGAAGCAAACCTTCAGGCCTTTAGGAAAGTGACAGATCCCGGCATAGTCTCGCCCAGCACCGTGAAGAAAACCCCTCCCGGAAAGTCCCGTCCTGTCTGTCTTTCTTTCTTTCTCTTTCAGGGTCACTCTTTCTTCTCTGTCAGTCAAGCGGTGGTAAATAAAGGGGAGGTTATGAGAGGCTTCCTCCTGTAACCCCATCCATCACACAGTCTCTTAATACCTACAGCTGTCAGCCCTTCAGAGCAGATCTGCTGCGTGATGCATTTCGGCACCAAGCAGATTAGCCATTCCCCGGCTATATTTCGTGGCCTAAACTTAGCATTCCTGTGAGCCTCTGGAGGGGAGAAAGCTCGATGACTGTCAATGAGATGAATTACCATTTCGCAATGCTGGTGAATTTTTGTTGGATGGGCTTCTTTTTTTTTCCCCTCTTAATCCGACATTAAAGCAGGAGCTCGAGCGCAGATTGAGGAATAAAGAGCACAGACCTTCTCGCCTCACGTGTTCTTTTATCGCAATGTCAATATGGTGATGACTAAATGCAGAAGACATGTCTCAAAAAAAACCCCCGAAACATTGCCTTGACCTAGTAACACGTTTTCTGATAGAGTTATGCATAAATCATTATATCATTCCATGTTAGTTGCAGATGATTCTGTACCAGCGTGTACATACGTTACATAGAAGAATTCCTCATACAGCTGTAATAACAAATGGAATAATCATGCAGTAACATGAATTTCTGTTCAATATAATTCCATTTAATAGGTTTTAATTGGCTATATTGAGAAAAATATTGGGACAGCTGAGGTTTCAAAGCTGTTGAGGATAGAAAATTGTAGTTTGATGTTGGAGGTACACAATTGTATAGTAGGTCTTTGGATACTGTAGAAATAAAAGGTGGTATCAAAACGTTTTCAGACTACTGGTGCTAACTGGTGTTATTCTGACATGAACGAGTCATTCGACGTGTTCAAAAGCGGAAGAACATAACTGAAAGATCAGGAAAACTTTCAACAAGCGCAAACCCCTGAAGATGTCGAAACCATCAACTTGTGTGTCATGATCATCAGAGAACAATCCACACGATCTTACTTACGCACCCACCCTACTAACCGGATTTGCCCCCATGCACAAAGCCAGGTCCATGAAAATATTGCCTGCTGACCTCGATCACAATGATAGTGAACGCTGAGGGCACCCCAGGCCTCCTCATCTCACTTACATCAGTATCTGACTTTACTAACACTCTTGTGGCTGATTGAGCAGAAACCTCCACAAGGAAATCAAGTGGAACATCTTCCCAGAAAAGTGGAGGTTATTGTAACAGTAAATTGGAACTACATACATTCACCCCGAGTGTTACATTTCTTAATTAGAATTTTGTGATATTAAATTTCGTAATTGTGTTTTGGGAGTTCAAAATTGTGACACTGAACTTCGAAATTGTGTTTCTGGAGTTCAAAAAGATGACATTATACTTCAAAATTGTCTTTTTGGACTTGAAAATGTGGACAATGAACTTCGAAATTGTGCTTTTGGAGTTAAAAATGGTGGGAAAAAAATAAATAAAAAAATCGATCTGTCTGATTTATTGAGCTACAACTTTCACTAGATCCATTTCACAGCAATAGAAAAAAAAATAATTTTTACATTGTTTTCCTTCAAAATTGGTGATGCTGAACATTGGCTCAAATAAATAAATAAATGCATCACTACACTTTAAAAGATACAACAATATGAATGATGAATCTCTGCTTTAAAAGACGGATATTTCATCCTGATAAAAGAAAATGGATCATTTAGTACCAAATGGTGCACCAAACCCAAGACATCTCAATTGTAATTTGATAGTCTCTCTAACACACACACACACACACACACACACACACACACACACACACACACACACACACACACACACACACACACACACAGATCATATGTTAGCACAACACAAGCATGATTAGGTTTTTGTTCTGCAGTCCAACAAATATAACTGATATTATTAATTTACTTGAGGGAAAAAAGATCTGAACATGAACATCAAGCTATTTGTTCATGAATTCATAAATTCAGAAGCAACAAATCTGCCTGAGCTCTGAATCTAAAGACTGGAGATATTTCTAATAACAAATCACAACAAAGTTTGTGCACCCCATACGGTCAAAAAGTTGGAAGAACACACATTTTATAGAATGCCTTTGTGGCAATTAATAAGCCCAAATATCTAACTAAGAAAAGTTCCATAAAGATATGATGTGATAAGGATGGAAACTCAACTGTCCTACACAGTGCATTGACCAGAGAAAGGTTTGGGGACACCTAACTATTAGATCTTGCTTTTTTAACATATTACATTCCACATTTTTTCTCAATTTGATGTTATATTAATGTTCCACTAGATTTTGGATTGTTCTTCGGAGATCTTTTATTGGGTCACTCAAGATCTCCCACACACTTTCAATCCATGTAAAGCAGATCTTCAAAGACCTGGCTTTATGTACAGTGGCGTTGTCAGACTGGAACAGGTTTGGGTCTACTAGTTTATGTGAATGGAAAATGTCATGCTACTGCATCCAAAGACAATTGTGTGCCTCCAGGTTTGTGCTGAATGTGTGCAATTTGTGCATATTATTTGTGAATGTTCATTGTTACAGGCTGTAACTCAAACATGGCGAATACATCATTTAAACAGAGTTTATCTTCGTTTCTCTTTATTTCATTTAGAGCTGCTCTGGAATTTACCACCAAAAAAAATCGAGTCTTTCTAAAAATACAAACGCATGGGTCTGTAAATGTCTAGTGAAAATGCTCACAGCAAGCGTTAGCTGCCTCATCAAGGCACGATAAATCTCAGTTCTACCAAGGCGTGTGAATGCCGAAGTTCAGGGGTTTAAAGTTAAAGGATGCAATTAGACCGATTGATTGGGCAATAGCATGACTTCTGATTATAAAACAAAAACAAAAGTCTGTGCACCCCAACCATCACACCTATGTGTAGCTCCTGCCACAATATTGGACACACATACACATACAATTTGTAATAATTTCTTGCTGGTATGAATGTATGTATGTATGTATGTATGTATGTATGTATGTATGTATATCGACACACCTAATAGCAAGAATTATTATAATATTATGTGAAGCTAAAAAAACTTGTTTATGCTCAAACTTACATTATAACATACATTATTGTTTATTGTCTGAGAAAAAGGTAAAGTTACCACTTTATGCTTTTAAATTCCAATTTATATATGATAATACATTAGTTTATGCTGAGAAATGAATCTATTTTTTTTTTATACTGTACTGTAAATAATAGTGTTTTCAGGAGGTACATTAATTATTTGATTATATTTGAATAAGCATTTAATTAAAGATACAATCATACCCATCCATGCCCTTACCTACTAGAAAGCTTATAGTGCTAATCACTAGTGTAATATTCATTTATAATTGTAATTAATTACAATTAATTGAATTCATAAAAAAGACTACGTCTAAGTTGAACTGTATATTGCATTTAACTACAAAAATGTTAGTTTATTTAGAATGTACAAAAGTATGAAACCATCGGTACAAAAGCAAGAAATGCAAATCCATTGATTATATAATTACTAAAGAGATCCTCATAGCTGTGGTATGTGTTCCACCGGTAATAGTTTGTTGGTGAGGTCTGCAGTCATCACCCAATCTCTTCCAATAATGTTTTCGACACAAACACCTATGTCCTAAAGTCATCTCTTGGCTTCCTTAATGAAGTTTTGATCAATGCCCATCAGTCTGTAAATGGCTCTCCCCCTGCTCGACATGCAGGAAGTACTCACCCATTAGCATTCCCTATTGATTTTATCAGGCTTGACTTAAAACCGAACGGACGGTTTGAACTCTGTTGGAGCTCCGCTTTAAAAACTCTTTTGACCTGTCGGAGAGCACGGCCCTTTTGTCAGGCTGCTTCTTTCATACTGCACGGATATGCACAGGATCTCAGTGTCTTTCAGCAGAGGAATGCTAATAACAGGTAGCACTAGCAGGACAAGGACACACCACCAACATGCTAAAAGGAAGCCATGTATTTTCACAAACTCACTATAAAAAATCACAATGTACAACACACCTCTAGGATCAGTTATTACAACTTTTACACAGGTTTGTTAATGTCCTTACTGTTCTGTATTGTAAGAGAAAAGGGTGATAAATCTATACAAGTCTACATTTCCTGACTGTTGAGATACGTTGCCTTAGCATGGGCTAGCATGAAGTTTTCCTTTCATTTGAACTAGGAGACGCAAACCTGTTCATGAAGATCTGCTTTACATGGGAAGATCTCCTGCTATAGAGCTCAACCCTATTGAACACCTTCGGGATGAATGTGAACGCTGACTGCACCCCAGGCCTCCTCACCTCACCTACTGTATGATCACAAATCTTCACAAGCGCACTTCGAAATCTAGTAGAGCATCTTCCCAGACGAGTGGAGTAACAGCAAGTGTGGGATGTATTGAAGCCACAAAAATTGGCCTAATTGCAACTTTTTTAGAATCCTGAGAAATAAAGTCACAATTGTGAGAAATTAAGAGAAATGCAAGGAACAAAGTCGAAATTGCGATAGAGTTGAAATCACGAGAGATAAAGTCAAGAAATCGCAAGAAATATCGCAAGAAATAATGTTGATTCATATCTTTCCCTATCACCCTTCTTCTCTCTCTCTCTCTCTCTCTCTCTCTCTCTCTCTCTGTTGAGTTAAACATGCTCCTGAGGTACCAGAGACCACTCTTCCTGCCCCTCTCCTCTCCTCGAATCTGTCCACTTCGTCCCAGCCTGCATCTGGTGTTCTATTCGACTGGAGGCCACACTGTGCAGCTGGGGATGGTTTCATATCAACGGCCTGAAGATCCATTAAATTATAAAGAGTAACACAGGAGCTTTGAGGATTTGGATTTGGACTGTACTTAATGTCAGCAGTCTGCTACACTGACTCAAGGCTACAGTGATCACCATCACTGCACACCTGATCAGAAGCAGTGATTGCTTCTGATCACCATCACTGCACACCTTATCAGAAGCAGTGATTGCTTCTGATCACCATCACTGCACACCTGATCAGAAGCAGTGATTGCTTCTGATCACCATCACTGCACACCTGATCAGAAGCAGTGATTGCTTCTGATCACCATCACTGCACACCTGATCAGAAGCAGTGATTGCTTCTGATCACCATCACTGCACACCTTATCAGAAGCAGTGATTGCTTCTGATCACCATCACTGCACACCTGATCAGAAGCAGTGATTGCTTCTGATCACCATCACTGCACACCTTATCAGAAGCAGTGATTGCTTCTAATCACCATCACTGCACACCTGATCAGAAGCAGTGATTGCTTCTGATCACCATCACTGCACACCTTAACATCGTGTAATTCAAATGAATGGACATTCGGTGCAACCCAGAGGAGGATAAGGTTCCCTCTTAAATCTGGTTCCTCTCAAGGCTTCTTCCTTATTCCATCGCATGGAATTTTTTTTATTGGCTTGTTCATCAGAAACAAACTTACAGTCATAAAGAACACTCATTCATTCTTTATCACCGCAATGTCCATTGTTAAAAGCGCTATATTGAATTGGGCAAACTTTTTTCTTTTTTTTTAATGTGGCGAAAACTGGCTTTCCATATGAATCAGATGTTCATAAAGCTAATATAAATCTTTTGTAGAAGTCCACATACTCCAGTATATCACTGCCTATGATCATACTTTGGAATCTATTTGTAATATCCCAGACATTGTTTCTGCAAGCGTCAGAAACTGCAAATCACTCAGGGCTTTTTTTCTATTCCTTCAAAACATTTTTTTTTTCTTATTCACAGTCTCAGCATCCCTTCTCTCAGGACTATTCTTTTTTCATCACTTTTCAGAAAGTGCTTATTAACAGTCCTGTGTGGTGCCAAGTGAAGAGCACAGTGAAAGACCAGGCTAAGACTCATCAGGCCACACCAGCTGAGACCACCACCATACATGCCACCAACTCAGTCCCCAGGGCAAGCTGCATCCAGCCTCAATGCAGAACCCGAAACTGGTTTTTCAAAAGATGTGATCAGCAGGCTTTGGAAATAATAGGCAGATGAGTTTGCAGGGCACAGAGCCCTAGAGAACCAGAGGGTTACTGCTATCCTCTCCTCACCATGGGCTCATTGCCACGCCACTGGTGAATAAGCAGGAGCCAGATTGCCAATCTCCGACATTCTACTTAGCAGCTCAAGATGGTGCGTCTCCATGCCCAGCGTGAGATCCCACAGGATGTGATTCTGACTCTGAAATACTAGTTTAAAAGGATTTTTCTTGTCCTCTGACTTGATTTACCTTTCCGAATCTACACTTACTCCATGTAATCCTCTGAGAGAAAAAAATAAATCAACCACACATAAATACAGGCCTAAATGCAGAGGTTGCACTCACTAAAATCATCTTGTAGGTAAGAGTACAGAAGAAAAAAAAAAATCCAATGATAACAAAGATCTCAATACAAAGTTTGACTGAAGAAAGAATAAAACATGGCTGTTGCTGCCATTATATATATATATATATATATATATATATATATAATGTGTTTTTTTTATTAAATTTTTTTTTTCCTTGTCTATATCTGTTAGGTAATATTCCGAATTACTTATTCAATTATTCACACAGAAGTTATTTACCTGGTATATGTGACGACTTCTTGTTATCTTTCCGTGCATATTGTTATATTACGACTGTCATATCTTTGTAATAGACGCTTACGTTTCTACCAAGAACAATAAGACATTTTATAATGTTTTTGTTCATCAAGCACCAATATGCAATGCAATAGTCTCCTCACAGAGGTCTATATATGCATTCGCTCTATTGTTAAACTTTTAATATCTTTCATACACGTCTATGTGTCTGTGATATTTCTGGATCCGTATTGGAGAGAACTGAAAAGAACAAGGAACTCGCAGCCAGCTCAGCGACAATCCTATACATATATATATATATATATACACACCAGTGGCGGCTACTGGTCTGTCAGAGAGGGGAAGCTCATTTTCGGCCTACATCATAAAATTGTCTATTTATTTAAAAGTAAATTCTGCCCTACGTTCCTTTTCAAGAAAATGGTCTGTGACCCTGTCGTACCAACTAGGAGTCTTTTCAAGTGACTTGACCAGTGTCCTCTCAATGGCCAGCAGAGCTAGGCTGCTTAAACGGCCTTGGCCCATTGTGTTTCGGGTGTAGGACTTGAGTCGCTTTAAACAGGAGAAGCTCCTTTCTACACCTGCAGATGTAGCTCCAATTGTTGCCACTAATGAGAACAGTTTGTAAAGCTGAGGCATTGCACTGTCCAACTCCATGTCTTTAAGGAACACCAAGTAATCACACAGCTTTCCCCTGTTACCCTGCAAGTCCTGATCTGAATACAGGACTTGAAGTTCTGACCTCAGTCTTCCTGAATCAAAGTGATGGCCATAACTTTTCAGGACACTTTGGAAGGCCTCCTCTGGAAATACCTGTCTCATGTCATCAAATTTCCCTGGATTAACTAATTCTAAGAAGAGCATGCTTTCCAAATTTGAAAAACGTCGAGGAATCTGCTCCAAGATGTTATCAAGGATGGCCATGTACAATTTTAAAATATTAAACTCTGTAAAACTGAAACAAGGAATGTGGTGTATAATTGTGTGAAATGTATGATGAAAATCAAGCAATTTCGCCAAGCAAATATCAAAGAAATAGGTTGCAGCAGTTTTTATTTCGACTGAACTTGAGAAATCCGCGATGGGACTGAGCGCGAATAGCTTCAGTGATTCCTTATAGTACAGAATCGCTGTCAGTCAAAAGGAGATGCAGTCTTTCGACAGACCCTCCAATCATCACGCAGAAGCTCGGAGTCCGGGCCAGCCCACTCCCCATTCACCCCCAGAGACGCTGAGCGTCCGTGGGCGGGACATAATCGCAGCGTTTATCCAATGACCGTCTAGTTTCGAAGCCCTAAAAAAAACCGTTCAAAGCAGCCCCATTGAAGTCAATGGACGCTGGGCTTCAATAGGGAAATGCACTGTGACGCTGCGGGAATGTATGAGAAGGAAATCGAGTCAGCCGACCTGCTATATGTAACTGATTCTGAACGAACTTGTCTTTGAGATGAACGTTTTCTAACGCATTTTTAGTCAATAAAATGTTAATACAATAGTACATATTTGACCATTAATTTTGTGACATTATAAGGGAAGCCGAGCTTCCCTTGCAGTCTTAAAGTAATCGCCTCTGATACACACACACACACATATATATATATATATATAGACTGCTCACATCTTCTCCTGTACTCTGTTTTACACAAGTTCTTCTGTTAAAGACAAAAAATGTCAAATTTGGGCACATCTGTCCACATTCATTCACTGTCCAATTGTTTATTTTTCTTCTTTATAAAGTTGTCTGGGCAAATAGAAGCACAAGATCCATTCAAAGACATTGTATGTGTTTTAATAACCCTGTATCCATGTATAATTTGTGAAGTAACTCGTTCACAATCGTTACAATTACCAGGCTGTTTATGTGTAACAATGTTTCATGGATTCCATGATTTCTTGATCTTGTTTTCTTTCTCATTCACATTCTTGTTTTGCCCTCGTAGTGTTGTTAGCCATTCGCCTGACCTTTGCCTGTTTCACATTTTTGACTCTGCCTGCTGATTTGAATTTGTTTGGCCATTTATTTTAATAAAATGTTCTCACCCTGCATTTGTATCTGCAATACCTGACACCTACTTACAGGCAAGATCAAGGCAAAGTCTATTTTCATCTCTTTTATCAATATGAGCCGGATCCAAACCACCCACCAGATCCAAACCACCCACCTGATGATTTGACAACCTATTGATTTTTTTTTTGGTAACAAATAATTCCATTACTGTCAAATACAAAAATATTTGGAAAAGATAAACATTATAGATTATAACGTTAATTAGAAAAAAAAGCCACATATTTTATAGACTTTCAAATGTTATGAAAAGAACAAGCCTGTTGGCTATGAATGAGATTTTGAAATGCAGACCTCCGATTTGGTAAACAGGTTTCCAGGACTGTATTTTGCCAATTTGTTCAATTCTGTGGCGGTTGGCCAACTGTATGCCTGCCAAATGTGTGTGGGGGGAAAAAAAATAAAATCATGGCTGCCAATGTGCAATTGGATTTAACCAATCATCAAGTGATCTGTAGAAATTTACTTACAGTCTAGTGCAAAAACGTGACATGAAATAACCATACCCAGTTGAAAAACTAGTTTTCAAGGTTTTATAATTGTAGAATTGAGAAACGAGTTGGCAATCGAGTTGTGTGAGTGTAACTTCAGTGTATTTTCTCTAGTACAAGATCAGTACAAGTCTGCAGAATTCATGGTGCATATTTGGACAATAAATAAACAGACCTTTGACAGTGCTTGGACCCCTATTACAAGTAACAGCATAGTATGTATTATTAATCAGCAGGAGACATTTGCATAAGTCCGTGCTTGGATGCAAAGTAATAAACTATAATCTTATCCATATAAAGCCAAAAACCCTGCCTCATCTATAAAGTTTAATGGTAATAACTTGGTCACAGATGCCCCATAATGAGTTTATAGGCTCCACAAATATAACTACAGAACAAAAGCTATATCTCTTTCACTCCCTTATTGACAAAAGGAGAAATAATATCCATGATCTGACCTCAGAAAGCTTTAATACAGTAATAAATAAAATCAGTATCAATCATTTTACATTGTTTTCAGCATTCTTAAGCACGGATTTGATCAAATTCTGGATTAATAAAAAAAAAAAAGTGATGTAATATTCAAACCCTGAAATAAATCCCTGCATTGGTAAATAAAATAAGAAGTGTAAAAAGCAAAATATTTGACTGAAGAACAATATGTCACCTTTTTTGAAAGATTTTAACCTTTATGTGGCAGAGCATAAAAGCTCCAAGAGAAATGCAACGAAAAAAAAGTGAATACAGACAGAACTAAACGCTCCTTTGTCTCATCTTCCAAACCTTGACATTTACCTTCCACAGGAATCATGCAGGGAATATAAATTTGATGATTTTATACAGCAGGTGGCATGGTTTATAAACCTGCATCTGTAGAAAAGTCAGGCATTTGGGTGTGCAAGTATATGCGTAAAACACTATCTCAGCAATTCTCAGAAAAAATAGCCTATGATCAAATAAAAAAGGAGGGTAGAAAAAAATGAGATGGATAATTAACCTGTGTCTAAAAAAAAAAGGATAAAATAAAATAAAGTGGCATAATATATATAATGTATATCGATTCACAATACTAGTATTTGCAGTTTGTGTAAATGGAGCAGGTGATGTAATACAGATTGCAAGAATAATTCAATTTTGTCCTCTAAGGCCAATTTAATTATTATGAGTAAAAAAAAAAAATCACCTGAATTACATTTTACTACCAAAATTTTTTGACATACAATCTGGACAAATGTTTGTCGACACACAACCATAAAATATTTGTGTTTTTGAACATCCCATTGCATTTAGTCCTTATTTGCTGTTATAAAAATCTCCACTTTTCTGGGAAGATGTTCCACTATATTCTGGAGTTTGAGTGTAGAAATGTGTTCTCATTCA
Organism: Silurus lanzhouensis; assembly: GCA_039877035.1. Classification (NCBI taxonomy): domain Eukaryota; kingdom Metazoa; phylum Chordata; class Actinopteri; order Siluriformes; family Siluridae; genus Silurus; species Silurus lanzhouensis. Next base: position 845,680 of record JBCEWE010000492.1, on the reverse strand, counting down.
ACCACAAAGTCAGGTAGTGTTGTAGGTGAGGTGAGGAGGTCTGGGGTTCGGTCAGTGTTCAAACTCATCCCAAAGGTATTCAATAGATTTGAGATCTTTCACTCCAGCCCATGTAAATCATGAAGCTGGCAGGAGCATTGTCATGCTGGAACAGGTTTGGATCTCCTAGTTTTACTATATCCAAAGACGTCCGATACAATTGAGTACCTCCAAGTCTGTTTGGGTTTGTACCATGTATGGCTGGAAAAGTCAGGTGTCCCAATACGTTTGCCCTTATAGTGTATTATACAGTGTTAATTCCAGGAGCCTTACATCTGCTTCTCTGTCTGTTTTACTCAGCTGCTTTCCCTTCATTAGTGCATTGACATTTATTTTCAGAGTTCTTGAAAATATTTTATTAGAAATTAAAAAAACCTGCACAAAGGTTTGAACATGTACATGTTGGTGGTATGAAAAAATGTCAAGATTAATGGTGCTATTAACTGGTGCTATTCTGACCATGTGCATTTCAACATCTGCGATTTCATCCTGGACAGCAAGATAGAATAAACCTGAACTTGTTAGACGACGAGCGATCAGGAAGACCCCTGAAAATGTCGAAACCATACGGCAACTTGCGAATGATGATCTTCGGAATACAGAACACATAAACTCACTTCCGCACCCACCCTACTCGCCAGATTTGGCTCCTGTGGCTCTTCCGAAGATGAAGATGCAGCTTAAAGGTCGCCGTTTTGGCACCATTGCGGAGATCCATTGCGGAGATCCCTCGCGAATCGCAAGAGCTGCTTGAAACGGTTCGAAAAGAAGACTTCCAGAACACGTTTCAAAAGTGGCGGGAACGATGGGGGCGCTGTATTGCTGCGCAAGGGGACTATTTTAAAGAAGATAGTGTGGACACATAGATAAATAAAGTACTTTCTTGTAAACAGAGCTCGTCTTAAAACTTTTTGATACCACCTCGTAAAATCTACAGCTAAAGTTCAAGCCAGGGGGTTTTAAGAACATTCCAAAAAAAAAAAAAAAAAAAGAAATATTTTGTAGATCTGATATTGACTATAAAAACTTTGGTAACAGTTCAGGAAAGAACCACATATGGCTGGAAAAGTCAGTTGACCCAATTCTTTTGTGTATATAATGTATAATCCAGAGGCCCCTTATTTGTATTGACACTGATATGAGATTCCCCGACTTAGCAAGCAACTACAGTGAACTACAAAGTTATAAATCAGGAAATCTGCTCTAATTTGTCCTGTTGTTTTTTTTTTCACATCTGCCTTGTATCCATGAGGGCCTTCTGACCTTGGCTGAGTCTTCGAATTTATTTCAGGAAGAAAAGTGTCCGAGAATACAGAGTCTTCACAGTCACTGTCTCATCTCCAGACGTGTGAAAAATGGTGTGCTTGGACATTTGTTGCACCACCATCAGCACCAACTTTCCTAACACACTGAGCTGCTTAGATCTAAAATTCCTAAAAAAAAAAATTCCAAAGAAAACTGATATATTTTTTTCTATTTTTGTGTTTTATTTTATTTTTGTTATATTCTATTTTTGGAAATAATTCATCTCCTTAACATTGTTATAAAGTAACATTACATGTAGGTTGGGGTTCATTCGTTATTTGATTCTCAACTGAAAAAAAAAAAAAAAAGGGAATGATGATGGCTTTGTTAGTTTTTTTTATTTATTTAGTATTAAAAGCAAGAAAAGGAGACAACGTTTCTGAGCACATGCAAAACATAAGAAAACGACTTTATTCATGTAGTGCCCTAAAGAAAGTGCACAATATTTCTAATCTCTCATTCAATCCTAATGTGAAAGTAACAGGGAATGTTTTTGGAGGTCATATCTTAGGAAGAAATGTCCACTCTGGAGCTGACTGTACAAATGAAAAATAATATGATACAAACTAGAGCAAAATGTTCAGACATCTCAGAGAATCTAGGAGAACATGGTGCTGGGTAAGGTGGGGCAGGACGGGGAAGGGTGGGGCAGTGTTGTTCTGCAGTTACAGTAGGGTTTGAAATGATTGTGTATTGAATAACATTATAAGAAGAGGACCAGGTTGGACTTGCATTTCCTGTCAATTTCTAGTTGCTTTTGAAAGCACATAGTGATCCATATGAACTTCTCATACTGAAGCCAAAAAGTGTGATGAAGCTACTGATCAAGAAACTATAAAGGAGGTGAATATTAATTATATTTTGAGCAATAAACAGGTTTTTAAACAATTATTCCAACAAAAATGACAAAAAAAAAAAGATTACAATGAACCATTATGTACCATAAAAACAGTACTGTACTTCTTTATGTTAAATTTTTTATACTGTACTTCTTGTACGTTTAAGTTTTTTTCCTGAAGCATGTATAATAAATTAAGATTCAATTCTATTTCCATTATTCCTAGACCATCAATGTAAATCCTTTCATGAACATAATTTGCAAAAAATCTTTTCAAACTATTTTTTTCTTTTTTTTATCGCCATTATTAATACTCTGAATGACCCTTTTCCCTAATTAAGAAGCAGAACAAATCATCTGAATCCTTTTCTCCTCGTTAAGCAGCATTAGTACTTATCTGATCTTTGATCCTGAATAGAAAGCAGTAATAAATGATACTCATAGTTGAATAAGAAGCAGTAGCAATTCTCTGAAGGATTCTCGTTCTCTATACAAATGTCCATAAGCTGTGCTCCTCCTCTCTTTTTCAACAAGTAGTAGTATTAATACTTTGAGTGACATCATTCTCACTTATTGGAGCATTGTTACTTTTCATTCGAGTGAGTTTTCTTCCCGTCTTTCTTAATAAAAACTGGTAGTAATGCTGTTAAAGTGGTATAATCATCCTCATCCTCAATAAAACATTGTGATCCCTGGGTAGTATTGAGATTTTGAAGTAACACATATCTGCTGTGATTCCTCGAAAAGACGCCATATTGAAACGGTGAGTTGTAATGTCAGTTTCTCTCCATTTTTTTTCTCGGAAGAGGAGCATTAATACTTAATGGGTGTCTCTCCCCTTTAATAAGAAGCATTATTAATACTTTAAATAAATATTTTCCTCAATAAGAGCAGAATTTTCCTCAATAAGAGCAGCTCTTTTCCATGTTCACAGAGTTGTTATTAACATGTCAGTACAAATAATTTGCTTTTCAGTATGCACTTCTTTCCTCTTGATCAGTTTTTGAGATCTCTTGGTCTTAAGTTTAACTTTTAAGCAGATGACACCCAGATATACATTTATACAAAACCTAGCGAAAATGCAGCCATTGGTTTTCTTGAACACTGCATTTCTGAGATGAAAATATGGATGTCTGCGAATTTTCTCTGTCTAAATAGTGATGACAGAGATAATGCTTCACACCATCAAACTAATAAAGCTGGTTTTCAAACTTTAAAATTAAAAGGCTCTGTTTTTCAAAAATATAACATTTGACTTTGATGTATAAAGTACAGTTCAAATCGAATTTTTTTATCTTAGAAACATTGCAAGACTGCGCCCCATGTTATCTTTTTTCACGCATCAATTACTGTAATGCTTTGCATGTTGGTGGTTCAAAACCTACAAAAAACAAATTACAGGTTGTCCAAAATTCAGCTGCCACGATTTTGACTAAGACCAGGTCTGGTGAGCACATTTCTCCATTTTTGGAGTCATTGCATTGCCTCCCCATTAGATTCTGGATTGATTTTAAAATTCGTACGCTGATCTATAAGGCCTTACATGGTATACACCTCATTATTTGACACAGCTTTTTAATGCCTACACGCCAAGGTGTGATCTACATTCCTCTGATTCTTCCATTCCTCCGGTATTTAAGTTGTTCCCCTACCTGTTTCGCTCTATGGGTGATCAGTTTTGTTCCTTATAGGCACCAAAGCTGTGGAATTTTCTCCCCACTAAGATTAAACAGGCCGATTCTTTTACTGTTTTTAAAACTGCTTTTAAACCTCACTTTTTCAGGATAGCTTCGATGATCTTTTCATTTTGTGATGTATTCTGTGATGTTTATATACTCATTTTATTTTTCTTCTTCTTATGTAAATTATCTATATTATTATAACCATTATTTATGTTTATAATTTTTTTTTATTTCTGCATTGAAATGTTACTTTTAAAGGCACTAAATAAAAGAAAGATTATTATTATTATTATTATTATTATTATTATTATTATAATATTATAAATACTCTGAGCGATCTTTCCTCAATAAGATGCCATATTGAAACACTGATTTGTTGTCTTGTTCAGCAATTTGAATGTAATAAATATTGGAAGTACTCTGAGCTAATCTTTTTCCTTAATACATAGCAGTATTTTTTTCCCTGAGTGCTTATCTTCCTCAATAAGAAGTATTATTAATACTCTCAACTAGAGGTTGAGCAATCCATTGGTTATGCCAATTAATCTGCACGGACAGTTTTTCCGGGTTGCATTATACAGTATGAGGCCACCCTCTGGAGGTGAATCACTGATGCTGTTAACTGTTGTTAATTTAAATTGTCTTTTTTTGTGTATTTTGGATGCAACTGAAATTTATTTGGATTATTATTATTATTTTTTTTTTTTTTTTGCTTTAAATGCATGCCTTTTTTTCTCAATATTTTTTTTATTTTCATATTTATTTTATTTAACAACAAACTATCAGTTGATTAATCGGTTATCAAACCTAGTTACCAATATCAGTAAAATACACTATCGATCAACCACTTTTTTTAACATTCTGTTCTTTTCAAAGTGTGATGACTTTGCTCCACAGCTTCCCCAAGTTCCAAAGTCGAAGCAGAACAAAAGGTTTTAACAGAGATCAGTGACTGAGTGGGGGATCATCAGAGCCACATGTGGGCCACAGTCTAGTTCAGGATATCAACCAGAGGATGAACAGGAGTTAGCAGGGGCATTTCACAAGTTGCACATGTGAGGTCATGGTCACATGACGACTTTGAAACTCTACTAGTTCTCCACTTAGTGAGAGAATCATGGGTAGATACGTAAGCTTCTGATTGATCCTATATATTGGACCAAGAAGAACCTTGCTGTGATTTGGGTGGTTGCTGCCAACATCGAAAAAAAACTAAAGGCAACTTTGTATAATGTCTTTGAGAGGCAGCTTTTATGATTCAACCTCATAGTCTGCTATCAACATCATTACGAATGATTCAAAATCTACATTTTACATCACAACCATAAAAAACCCTTCATTAAATGAATCACACAGATGTGTGTCTATATAAAGACTATATCAAATGCATCTAAATACCAAGCTGTGTAAAATCAACCCGACAAATGAATCAGTTAAACCCTACAATATCCAACAAATAATAGACCCACTTATTCAGTTCATTTAACCTGAGAATGCAGAGAATACTAAAGGGTACAAATCATTACCTGGAACGAAGCTTCCTTGTACGACCTCTTTGTATGCCCACCATCCCTCATGAATTTTCGGAGGACCAGGTTGAGCTGTAAAGAAAAAGAACATGGAATCAGAATAAATGTGTTTTTTTCCCCCAGCAATTCCTGCTAGTTTCCCTACATCCCTGGGTCATACACAAAAGAAAATCACACAGAAAGTCAGCGTGGAATCAAACCCCTGACATTTTGTGCGGTATTCGTATTTAAAGGTGTTCTTGTACTACGGGCTGAGGAATAAAGGAAATGATTACAGTAGGGATGTAGTTTATAATTGAGGTGGCTGGGTAGAAATCCCACCCCTGAAGCAGGTTACGACCTGGAATTACAGGGCAAGGTCTGGGCGGATATTGCATTCCTACACCTAAACTTCTTTTGTCCATACAGTGGAACTCAGATACATGGCTTAAATGCAGGGCTAGAGGTGGCATGGCACCCTTTTAATAGAACTGGAGGTGGGATAATCCTTGTCGCGAGGACAGGAAGTAATGCCGAAGAGCAGTTCCATTTTGTAAAAGCGAGGATGGAGACAGGTGGACAGTTCTGTTTGAGCTGGGGGGAAAAAAAATATTGGCCAACTAGATAAAATTAGAAAACATTTAAAAAAGAAATTGTGGTTTAGTACCGGACAACATATTGAAATACTGCTTGCTTTCTTTTCATGTTCAGTAAGAAGCAGTATTCTGGGTCAATCTTACATTTATGTTATTTAGAGTATAGCAGACACTCAGGGATTTGAACCCATGACCTTCCATTCAGAAGTCCAACGGCTTATCCATTGAGCTACCACTTCCACAATAAGGTCCATTTTCCTCATTAAGGGCAGTATTAATACTCAGCGATTCTCTTCCTCAACAAGATCTCGTATTTACGCACAGGAGTTGTCGTCTTGTTTACTGAGAAGCAGTACGAGGGGGGATCATAAAGTTTCAAGACTATCTCTGTTTACAAGAAAGTAATTTATCTATGTTTACACACTATCACCTTCATAATAGTCCCCTTGTACAGCAATACAGAGCTCCCAGCGTTCCTGCCACTTCTGGAACGTGTCCTAAAAGTCTTCTTTTTAAAACGTGTCAAGCACCTTCTGCAATTCACTCTGGATCTCTGCAATGGTGTCAAAACGGCGACCTCTCTTCCTCTCATGATTTCTCATCGTCTTCCAGTGATGTTCTTCTACTGTTTAAGAGCCTGTGCCACTTAAAACACCTTGAACAACTCATTGCCCTAAACTTGCCGAATCCCGTCAAACGTCTTCGTGGCAGATTTGCCCAGTTTCACACAGAATTTCACGTTTGCTCTTTGTTCTAACCTGCAGTCCATGATAAAATCGCAGACGTGGTAACGCACATGGTCCCTATGCACACAAGATGACGTCTTTCGGCACACTGACTTATGAAGGTTTGTGCTCCCTGTGACTGTGAGTGCCATGTGTTGGCAAACTAGCCCCAAAACGTTTTGATACCATCATGTATTAATACTCTGTGGGGTTCTCTTTTTAATAAGACGCCAAATTGAAACAGAGTTGTTGTGTTTTCAGTCAGAAGTCATATTAATACTTTGAGAAAATGTTCCCCCTGTAAAAAAAAAAATAAAGATTTATTCTGTGGATGATGCTCTCCTCAGTAAGTAGCATAATTATTGCTCCAATGGAATATTTTCCCCAATTAGAAAAGCATAAATTCTCGAGTGGATCCTCTTTTTCCACATGTAGCAGTAGTAATACTCTTCTGACTCTTGACGCAGAGAAAATAAAAAAGCAGACGTGGTAATTAATATTGCTATTAAATATGACATGGTCATAACTCGTAAGACACGGGAAATACAGTTTCAAATGGACTTTGCAGTCACTGTGCATTCACAAAAGCAAAAGCTCAAACGGTAAAACAACATTTCCAATTGCATTTGTATTATGTCACAATTTATGCGTCCACATGTATTAATATATGCCCTAAACTTTTAATAAATGTAAAGTGATCATTTGTGACCAATATTCATATGTAGATTGATTTCTCCTCACTAAACAGTTTCTCGAGCATGCTCTATCAGCACCGCTGATGCTACGTGAATATGGCGTATCACAACACTACCGAGGCCGAGGTGTAGAATACAGATTAACATGGCAGAGGTAGAGCTGCATCTTACTGGAGACAGAACCAAAAAATGACTGTCTGGTTTTATTTAATCTTTTTCCATTTTTGCTGTACAAAGGCCTGTTTGTGAAAGGGCCATGCGCTAGAAGTCAAAAGGCTCTTAAGTACATTGATGGCTGCTTCATATGTATCTTTAATGAAAAGTACCATGGCTAGGCATCGAGATGCGAATCGCATTAGCCTCAGTTATGGAGATGCAAATCACTAATATACAGTATATATATATATATATATATATATATATATATATATATATATATATATATATATATATATATATATATATAGCACTGTGTCAAATCAATAGTGACATCTGTATCACGACTAAAAGAATATATCTATTAAACAGAATGAAGGTTGTATCCTGGATGTCTCAGCTATTCTGTGAGAAAGGATGCCTAAGCAGAGCGCATGTTGCGAGAGGCAATCACAATTCATCAGCTCGGGGTCTCCAGAGGCACACGGGCCTAAATAATGCAGAAGCGTTTTAGAGACAGGGAGAAAGAGAGAGACGAGGATAAGAAAAAGATATCAAGCTATCTCTCGTTGTGGGAAAACAAAGCCCACATACCTGCGCTTTAAAGTCACGATCATTAGCAGAGTTGACTGAGAGATTTCCTCTCCGCTCGCTCTCACCGTCAGCGTGTGATGGTTTGTGACAGCACCAGACAGCCGGCGTGAGGCATTTTGTTCAACAATGTTTACACAAAGGATTTGACGTGTATCGCATATCTGCGTTTACAGATTTTTTATTTTATTTTGTATTATTTTATGTTCAGTCAGACACCAGAGGACACAACACATGCCAAACGCAAAACAGCTAGCGTGCTAGTAATATGCTGCGTAGTCTAGCTAAGCCTGTAAAATTGTTAACAATGTGGTGACGCTAGCTAGCTAGCTAGAATTTTATCCTCACCGGGCTATTTTTTTAAATAAATAAAACACACAGCTTCTCAAGTTCCTAAGAAATTGAGGAACGAAGTCCTTAAGACTTTTCTGTTGTGGAAAACTAAAAAAAACAGCAAAGCCAGAGCATTGTATGTCTAACAAAGTGCTGATATTGGAGGCTCCTTTCATTACATGCTAAATAAAATTCTGAACCACTGATGTAGCATAAAATTACACAGCCGCAAACTAGCTTGTAAGCTAGTTAATATTTTTAATGTTGAAAATGGAATTAAATTGATTAAAATTTGATTGGAATTCATGGTCTTAGCTTGGCTTAGCTAACACTGCTAAACAATGCTACAAAAATTTTCTTTCGTTGTAACAAAGCATTGACACTCAAAACTTTTTCTATACATGCTAAATATGAATATCTATTTATTTGATGCATTATAATAAAAAACACTAAAACTACTGGCATTAACTTCCACTATCTAGCTAGTAAGCTAGTCAATGTTTAAAATGTTGGAATGTATGGGAATTAAATTGACAAGCATTTTGAAAGCCTTAGCTTGGCTTAGCTAATGTTGCTAAATAATGCTACAAAAATTATATGTGGTTGTAACAAAGTGCTGACACTGGAGACTCCTTTCATACATGCTAAATCAAATCAAACACCTGCCAACTAGCTAGTAGGCTAGTTAAAATCTGACTGGACTAAATTTTTATTGGAATATGTTTGATTAGTTTAGTTTAGCTAATGTTGCTAAACAATGCTACAACATTATCTGTGGTTTTAACAAAGCACTGACACGTAAGACTCCTCCCATACATGCTAAATACACATATGTATTTAATTGAATGTATTAGAATAAAAAGAAAATCTGAAACATTGCTTTGGCATAAAATCAAACAACCACCAATTAGCTAGTAAGATAGTAGGCTAGTTAAAGTGTGGCAGGAATTGGTTGAAAATGTATTTAAATTCATGGGATTTAGTTTGCTAAACAATGCTACACCATTATCTCTGATGGAACAAATACAATAAAAATTGCTGTGCCATAAAATCAATCCTTCACAAACTAATTAGTAAACCAGCAAGCAGTAAATGTTCAGTGAAATTGAATAGCTAAAATGTTGTGCTCTTAGCTTAGCTTTGCTAATGTTGCTACTCTTTAGTATGTACATAAAACCTGATTAATAGCATGATTCCTTTTCTCAAAGATTGTTGCGATACTGGTATTGAGGCCTTAACATTTTTATTTCTGTATTTATTTCATATTTATGTATGCTTAGAGTATTTGTGAATTTCAGAGTTGTATAACTCTCAAGTTCCTACGAGATATAACATGCCAAAGAGTGGCAGTCATATTTCATTATGGCTCTGCTAAGTCCAGCCGGGTTTTCTATCGTTTGCTTTAAATTCATGCAGGGAAGTATCCAGCTCGACTCCAGGAAGCACGAGACACCCTGCACAGCTGGCGTTGCTAACCCGGACATAATGCACATCTCTTTTGCCTCGAGCACAAAACTGACAAAGTCTGATTAGCATACCGCAAGGAAAAGGATAACGAAAAATCCTGAGCAGGTGTCAGGAATGTTCTGGTGAATTTCATCCAGCCGAGCCGGGAAGACAGGCATAAAATCTGATCAAATTACCTCACATTTGGCCAAAAACACATTCCTGTGTTTTTATTAGCCATCGCTAATATACAATACATAAACAAAAATTTGTGGACATAAGATTTGTATTTTTTTTTTTACATTCCATTCTACATTTAATGCCCATTTCCCGTTATGAATAACCGCCACTCTTTTGGAGCGTCACTGCTCCCTCACTAGATTTTGGAGCGTTCTTGTGGAGATTTGTGTAAGATTGAGGTGAGGTGAGGAGGCCTGGGGTGCAGAGTTCACATTCATTCATGTTCAATAGGGTTGAGATTCAGAGCTCTATATTGGGAGATCTTCCACTCAAACCATGTAAAGTATATCTTCATGCAGCTGGCTTTGTGCATAGGGGTATTGTCATGCTAGAACAGGGTTGGGTCTCGTAGTTCAAGTGAAGGAAATTATTTTTTTTTTTTTTTACCACATCCAAAGACAATTGTATGCCTCCAACTTTGTGGTTACAGTTTGGAGAAGAAGAACTTATGGCTGGAAAAGTCAGGCATCCCAAAACTTTTGTTCATAGAGTGAAGTACATATTAACATTAACGTATTTTTTACTGAACACGTAGCAAGATTTTTGTTCTGCTCATTCACATGACATTTATTCACCTTCCTTGTTAGCAATTAAGCTACATAACATGATCAATAAGCTGCTTTGAGGTTGGTCATCTAAAGTGTTCTCACGCTAACAATTAATGTTTGCTTGTTCGATAACAATTTAGCTACTGGGTTATACAATAAGCTTAAGCAGGTTTAGCATTAGATAACTCTGGTTTACACACTCATTTACTTAATTTAACTAGCTTTCTCTTTAACTTAAGCGTCTGGTTTGGCGTAAAAGGAATAATAAGAAGCTAAACTAGCTTAACTAGCTAGGTATGTTAAACAAATTATAACTGGTTGTATCTGAATTGGTTGAATCCTTCGATTTGTTGATTTGCTAACAATTTGGTGACTGGAATACACAGAAATATAAGTATCTGGCAAACAGGCTTGCTAGCAAATTAGCTTCATTGCATGATACAATAGTGTTTAGATATTAATGATTGTACAGTATAAACAGCTAGCATTAGTTCCCCCATGATAAGCTACTAGGCTACTTCACACTGTAACCAAGCCAATGCAAAAACAGATTAAAAAAATGCTTATATTGCAATATACAAGTGAATGTGAATAAATGATAAATAAATCCTGACTGTGTTAAGAAAATAAACCGGACGTCCACTCGGATCATGTTTCCGACCAGGTCCTAGCACTAAATTCCCCCCGAAGAGGCAGTTATGTGGTAAATAAACACATCGGACGAGATTTAATTGTCAGAGGTGGTTATTAGTATTCATTAACGTGGCGCTGCATTGCCATGGATCATCCGGGCTGCGGGCAAAAAATCTCCACAAACGCTGCACATAAATGAAACTTGACCTTGCCGACAGCTGTGCTTGCTGACTTATGAGATAATTATCTTTTAGCCGGGCCTGTTTGTGTCACCGCATTATGGATGCAGCTGCAGCGCTGTGATGTTTCAGACACGTTTCCCGCAGGACTCTTTCAATCAGCTCGAAATATCCCGAAAGGCCTGTGCACGGGTCGGAACCGCCGATCGTCCACGAGCACGAGTCGCTCTTTATTTAAGGTTGTATAGCTGTAACGTTTACGGGGCTAGCAGCGGGATCGTCTAAACGAGATTAGATTTATCTAATTAGCGACCGCGCATGTGGGGGTGTGAGTAGAGGGTGTCTTACCTACAAATATGTTTACAATATAATCTGTTTTATTACCTCAATCCAATGTTTTTGTGCCCCCGTTGAGTTACTGGATCGGATTCGTTTTCCGTAGATTTGAAATAATGAATATTTACACACACTTGTAACAGCACAACTAAGACGCTTGCAACATTTTTGGACGGTTGAAATATTTCCCTTTTCATTGTGCTTGATATTTACAACAACAAAATGAAACGTCTTGCCCTTCTATGCTGCATAGGGTTTTTTTTGTTTGTTTTTTTGTATGCATTAATGTCTTATTCCAATTCGAATAAAGTGTAGGTGGCACAAACTTTTGCACACAGCCTAATCTAATCATGTACACATTGGACAAAAGATTGTGGTCACCTGACCATAAGATTTACTTTTTTTTTTAAACATCTCATTCCACACTTTATTTCGCATTTGCGAACTTCTACTCTTCTGGGAAGATGTTCCACTAGATTTTTTGGAGATTTGTGCGATTTAATTTATCCACAAGGGTGTTAGTAAAGTCAGGGGGTGAGGTGAGGTGAGGTGAGGTGAGGTGAGGTGAGGTGAGGTGGGGTGAGGTGAGGTGAGGTGCAGTCAGCATGATTTCTCATGTGCCAGATAACCTGATCAGCCATTCTCTTTGTTTTCATGTAAAGTTGTGACAGAAAGGGTAAGGCCATGGGTTACTGATCAGAAGATCAGGGGTTTAAGCCCCAGAACCAACAAGCTGACACTGTTGGCTCTTCAGCAAGGCCCTTAACCTTAGCTGGTTCAGTAGGTAATATATCATAGATGACTCTATGCTTTGATCCAAACTTCCTAAGAACTTACAGCATATGGACAAAAGTTTGTGGAAACCTGACCATAAGATTGGCATGTGCTTCCTTTTGATTATCCCATTCTACATTTATTCCATGTTTGCCATTATAATAACTTTCACTCTTGAGATGTTCCAGTAGAACTTGGAGCTTGTTTGTGGAGGTTTGTGCTCATTTAGCCACAAGGGATTTAGTAAAGCCTGATACTTATGTAAATGACGTAAGGAGATCTGGTTTGGTGTTGAATTTCATCCTAAAGGTGGTCAGTAGGGTTAAGGTCAGAGCTCCATAGCAGGAGATCTTCCACTCCAAAGCCATGTAAAGCACATCTTCATGGAGCTGGCTTCGTGCACAGGGGCAGTGTCATGCGGGAACAGGTTTGGGTCTACTAGTCAAAGTAAAGGGAAAATTGCATTCTATCGCAACCTAAGGCATCGTATACAATTGTGTACCTCAAACTTTGTGGGAAGAGCTACATATAGCTGGGAAAGTAAGGTGTCCAGACACTTTTGTTCATATAATCTATTATCATGATGAATGGAATTGAATACGGCGTTTTAGATTTTTTTTGTCTTCTTTTCTACAGTAATCACCCGCACAGGAAACACGTGTGATTTATGCTAGCAAAGAAAGCATTAGCCTATTTAATACTAAAGCAGAAAGCATCCATTATATCTCCAATATAAACTGTCAGAGCAGAATAGCAGGAAGTAGGACATGAACGTCTCGATCGCCAAACACATTCTAATTTAAACTGCCTTCAGATTATATAATATAGAAAAAAATGACACAATTCATCTCAGGATAACACAAACCATGGTGCAGTTTATATCTCACACACACTATTCTTTTTGTATCCACACTGCATAAACACACACACACACACACACACACACACACACACACACACACACACACACACACACACACACACACACACACAGACACACACACACACACTCACTTACTTACTTAAACCCTTATACATCTGCATGGGATTAGGAGATTAGTCGACTAGATTGCGTGAAACCCGGTAAAAGTAGGCAGGATGTCCCCGATGTATTTATTGTAAAACCCTTCTCTTTTTTTTTGTTTGAACACAATTTACACATAAAAATTTATAAATAAATAAATAAACAAACAAATAAATATATGATTACAATTTTAATTCACTAAAATCATGCAATTACCTTTTAAAAATAAAATAAATAAATAAATGTACATACTTTTTGGTTACATAAATAAACGAACAAACGGGATGATTTAATGGATGAATTTTTTCATAGAATTAATTTTTCATAGAATTAATTCATTCATTCATATCAAACCGCACATTTGAAAGATTGAATCCCCCCCCCAATAAACAAACAAACAAACAAATTATTAAGATATATACTTTTTGGTTACACAAACAAACGAATGAATGAATGAATGAATGAATGAAAATAAGGCAGTTGCCCCCCAAAAGAAAGAAAGAAGAAAACAAACAAATAAATAAACAAATAAATAAATAGGTTAAAAATGTTTTGCTTACATAAATGAATGAATAAATGAATGAATTTTATTTTTACTGGGTAAAATAAGGCAGTTGTCCCCCAAAACAAACAAACAAACAAACAAACAATTAAATAAATAGGTTGCATATGTTTTGGTTACATGAAATGAACAAATGGACTAATAAATTATTTTGTTCAATTATTCATTCATTTATTTATTCGTTTTAAACCACACATTTGAAAATTTGGCTTCTACTGTGTAACATCAGGCAGCTGCCCACAAAAAGAAATAATAAAATAAATAAAATCCAGAACCCTGCAGTAGGATTTTGTTTACAGAAACTAAGCTTGATCTCAAGCCTTGTACCTTTAGTCACAGCTGTGATACGGGACCAATTTTATACACCATATAACACACACTTAAACTAATTAACAGCAACATCAGTGACAACTTCTGCACAGATGTTCACTGCAACTCTCTTCAAAACGTTCGCCTGCTCTGTAAAGAGCGTGCAGGTTGTTCGGCAGCTCCGTTTGTTCGAGTCGTCGGTTAGTATTTTGCTGCGGCAGCTTCTTTCGACCTGGTGTAATGAAGGAAATGAACTTAAAAATATAAATGTAATGAAACCTTCCAAGTCGTATTGAGGATTTGGAGAAATTTAAAGGAAGCTATTTTATATACGGTGAGCACGGCATATAAAACCATTACTTTATATCCCCGTAGTGGCTACAGCCTATAAAGCTATTCCTTCATATGCTCATTTGCTTCTGGAGATTTTCTTTAGGGCGCCTGAGTGAGGCGGCTCATATTTTACTGTTGGAGTATTAAAAAAAAAGTTTTACTACTTTTTAAAGCATGGCTGTAAAATGAGCAAATTAATCCGAATATTCAATTTGCCTCTACACAGGTGCAATATATAAAAGGGAAAAAGGGAATCAACTATGCTTCTTAATTAAAACACTTCAAACATAAAAAAAAAAAAATATAATAATAATAAAAAAAAAGATTTCTTTCGTACGATGCCGGAGCAAACATTTCTCTCGCTCTCCACAATCCCGAAGCTTCTCTTTGGAGGAATTAGACACACTGTCGCGTCGTTAATTAATAAAGTCCTCTAGTAATAATGGACTAACCGGATTAACTGTCCAATTTCCTTTTTAAGTGGCTCGAAATGTCATGGTGCGGTGACGAAAGGGAAGAAAGAAAAAGAGCAAAAATCACTTGACAGTCCGATTCAGCCACTTAGCAGTCCTGCTTCTGGTAATTAGTTTCAGATTTAACATCTTTATTATACAATATCAAAGACACGACATTATCCAGAGTTACTTTCTCGCACGAATGCTTGGGCACGTTCCTGAAGAGCTGCCATTTTGACGTTTTTACAACGTGCACTGATCTGATATGAAATTGCTGATTCGTTTTCTAATACAGCATCGGTTTCTATGGCAACAGCAAATTGATGAGTTCTTGGATAGCGAGTGCGTCGTGTTAATCAAATACTGTAGGATGTGTTTAACATGTTAAAATGTCTCCAGTGTCAGCTGGAAAACACAAGTAGCTACGTTACATAGAATAAGAGTATTGGGACACTTGGCTTTTCCTGCAATATGCGGTTCTTCTCCAAACTGTTACCACCAACCCGGAGGCGCACAATTGTGTGGGACGGCTTTGGATGCTGTAGCATGACATTTTTTCCTTCACGTGAACTAGGAGACTCAAAACTGTTTCAGCATGACAACCCTGAAGATATGCTTTACACGGTTTGACCTGAAAGATGTTGAGTGGACTGCTGTAGAGTTCCTCACTGACCTCAACCTCAAGCTCCGGCTGCACCTCGATCTCCTCAGCCTACATCATTACCTGACTTTACTAACGTGGTTGAATAAAATCTCACAAATCTTCACAAATAAACACCAAAACCGTGGAACATCTTCCCAGAAAAGTGGAGATTATTATAACAGCAAATGGAGACTCACTGTGGTAATGGGTAGCTCAGTGGTTAAGATATTGGCCCTCTGATCAGAAGGTTTGTGAGTTCAAATCCCAGCACCACCAAGGTGCTACTGCCTTGAGCACCTTCAACCCTTAACTGTTGAGTTGTACAAATAAGTGTAAGTTGCTGTAGATAAGAGCATCTATCAAATGCTGTAAATGTGGAATGGGGATGTTCAAAAAGCAGATACTAATCTTATGGTCAGGTGTCCACAAACTTTTGCTCATATAGTTTTTGTTCATGTAAAATAAACATAAAAAGAAGTTCTGATAGAAAACATTGCGGGAGTCATTATTTGAATATTACAGGAAATAATTGATTATGCAAATATTCCACAACTTTAAATGTCACAAGAAATGGCAACAAAAAATGTTTTTTTTTTCATTCATAAAAATGTGTTGTGATTAAAGAGAAATAAAACACAGGGGAATGCATTTTTATGAAAATATTTATCTTTAGGTTAGTAACCCTTGCCAGCATGTCACAGATTTTTCTGAGCAATTAAAACTGGACATGATGAGCACTTGGGAAGGCCAAGTAGGCGGAGCTTGGCTCTAGAACTAAAGATTTGTGAATAAATAAATAATTTCATCACCGTATCCAATTAACTACGCGGTCACAAACGGTCCTGAAGGCATCAGCGTGGTTCGGTGCCGAGACAATATAATTAGCTGGCATCCACAAACAATATGGTGTATTTGTGGAGCAACGGGATGACGTGAGGGCTTTGCGAGTCATGTCACACGCATGCCAGCTAAATAACATGCATGCAATCGGTCATTACAGACGAATCGCCCAAGCCGAATCACTGGGCGCGTTGCATACGTTTCACTGTATATCTTTTCTTGTTGTATATTTTTACTGGAATCGCCTGCAGTACTGGAAAGCTGCTTTTGATTGAGCTCCTGGAAGTTTGGAAGCTCAGAAAGGGTTATCCTTTTGGAATGCAAGACCCTGAGGCCACAGTCTCTGCAGGCAGCTGGACAGGTGGATAGATAGTAATGTATTGATACTTCTAGCGTGGTTGGAGAGGATTGAGTCTCACATTCAAATATTAATCTTACCTGGGCTTTTACAAAAACAAACAAAGAATAAACAAGTTTAATATTTAAATCATACACTATTTGGACAAAACATTGTGGACACCTGACCATAAGATTATGTAATTTTTAAACATCTCATTCCACATTTTGTCATGTTTCACTAGATTTTAGTGTCTTTGTGGAAATTTGTGCTCATTCAGCAACAAGAGTGTTAGTAAAGTACATTTTACTACCACCGTTTTCTTCTATATTATCTAGAAAAAAATTTGTGAACACACAACCATAAAATATGTGATTTTTAAGCATCCCATTCCATTTGGTCTCTATTTACTTTAACAATAGTCTCCATTCTTTTGAGAAGATGTTGTAATAGATTTTAAAGTGTGCGCAGAGTGTGCTTTTAGAGTCAGGCACTGATGTACGTGAGGGTGAAGAGGCCTGGGGTGCGTTCACATTCATCCCAAAGATGTTCAATGGGGTTGAGGTCAGAGCTCTGTAGCAGAAGATCTTCCACTCTAACCTATAAAAAGCATTTCATCCTGGATTGTGTGTACATTGTAATGCTGGAACTGGTCACCTAAAATTTAGACGTCCTATACAATTGTCTTCTTCCAGTGTTTGGTAACAGTTTGGGGGATGAATCATATGGCTGGAAAGTTAGGTGTCTCAATAGTTTTGTCCATAATTAGTTTATCTTGGGATCACTGTATTTACTGAGAATTAGCGAAAGAGTTGATCAGTCCAAAAAGTAATAGATTTTGAGAAAGGAAAAAAAAATTAAGATTATCTTTTCCTATTAAGGGAAAAGAATGTAGATTGTGAGGATGTTTCTGTTTTCCAATTTAGTCCATTTAATGTTAATAATAATGGCTTTTAAAAATGCTGGTATCAGTATTGATACTGGTACTGAAAGTATTTATATTTTGAAGTATTTTATATTAATCTCATTCATGCAACTAAGCAGCTATGGGGTTATTGCTCAGGGGTCCAGGAGTGGCAGCTTGGTGTGGTTGAGATTTCAATCCACAAACTTCAGAGCCAAAGTCCAAAACCTTAACCTCTAAACTACATACCCCCTCCCCAAAATACAGTTGTAATCAAATGAACGAGCATTGAAAAGGGTTCTCAAATTTCAGGACAGCGCGTCTCGTGGCGATTTACCGACGGTTTGGCGTTCAGCCTTTCAGACCTAGACACTCATCCGGTTACAGCCTATCATTACAGGTGTGTCATTACTCACTCAAACGCTCGTGCAGATCATTTCTATCAGCTGTAAGTGAGACGTAATTAGAACTAATCACTTGCACTGTTCAATGAAAACTTCATCTCTATTGTCCGTGTGAAGATTAATGAACTTTGTAATGAAAAATATAAAGAATCAGCCGTCTTCACGCAATGGTTCAGTTTAAAAAGATGTGTAGGTCAAATACAAATGAGGTCATTAGCTAGTTATAGAAATTAGGGAATTAATCTCATGGGATGATTTTACAAACGAGAACCATAAATTCGAAATCATCCCATTTAGGACCTGGAGAATTTGGAGTTATTCAAGAATTGAACAGACTAATGCAGTGACATCTATCAAACGCTGAAACAAATCCAATGCCCCGTGAACACACAATCATTTTCCTCCAATAATGTTCGGATAAATACAACCGCTGCTATAGTAGAACCTCATTCTAATGATTTATGAGGATTGGTAAGAACATATGTGTCAGAATGTGTCAATATGTGTATGTGGACTCCTGACTTTTCCAGCCATTTGTGGTCCTTCCTCAAACACAAAGTTGGGGGCACACAGTTTTATCGGATCTCTCTGGATGTGCGAACATGAAATTTTTTCCTTCACGTGAACCACGTCAGGGTCAATGAAATGCAGATAGCAGCTAACCAGAAGTGCAAATAATGTGTATATATATATATACACACAATATTTTGCAGGGGTGCAAATGTGCAATATATATTCAAAATAATACAATCAATCAATCAATCAAATTTTATTTATAGAACACCTTACAACAACCTAAAGGAGCACAAGACATCAGTCGACAACAAAATATAACACAATGTACATAAAATAGCAGTCGAATCAGAGGCTACGTGTTAAAAGCTTGTATGAATAAATGTGTTTTTATCTGCGATTTAAAAACACTCAGCACAGTGATGCTTCGTAGGTGTGCTGGAAGTACATTCCACAGCTTTGGTCCCTGGACGGCAAATGACCGGCCTCCAAACTTTTTATATTTGAACTTGGGAGTGACCAGAGAGGTATGTTCAAAGAAGCGGAGAGTTCTGGCTGGTTGGTAGACTGTTACTATTTTGGCGAGGCCATTGATGGCCTTGAACACGAACAGCAGGACCTTATACTCCACCCTAAACCGCACCGGAAGCCAGTGAAGCGAGAGGAGGACAGGGGTGATGTGTGAACATTTGGAGGTGTTGGAGAAAAGACGTGCTGCCATGTTTTGTACCAATTGGGGCCGATTGAGAAGTGATTGATTGAGAAGTCCAGTGTAGAGAGCAGTACAGTAGTTTATCCTTGAGCTGATGAAGGTATGAATAGATTTTCAAAGTCTGATCGGGACAAGAATGATTTGACCATATTGAGTAGTCCTAGCTAGTAAAAGCTCGCCTTCACTTATGCACTGATTTGTTTATGGAAATCAAGTCAAGTCGTCAAGTTTATTTCTACTGCGCTTTTCACAATAGACATTGTCTCAAAGCAGCTTTACACAAATCAACAGTGAAGATGAATGATGTGTATTTATCCCTGATGAGCAGCCGTGGTGACTGTGGCAAGGAAAAACTCCCTTAGATGTTATGAGGAAGAAACCTTGAGAGGAACCAGACTCAAAAGGGGAACCCATCCTCATTTGGGTGACATCAAGAGTGTGATCATAAATCTTTCAACAATACAGAACACTGGAGAGTGAGAACTAACATGATTACTGGAGTATAAGATTATAAGTGAGAAATGCATACTTTCGTCAAAAATAACACCCAGGTTACACACGGTAAGTGCAAACTGAGGTGTTAAAGGACCAAAACTAAGAGAACTGCTGGGTGAATCCGGGCTCAACAGGATGTACTCAGTCTGTGAAGTTAAACATAGAAGGGTATTATTTGAAAAGTTCGCAGTGCAAAATGGAAACATGAGGTAAAATGTAATTTGTGCAGTTGACAATAGCCTTGTGCACAAAGCCAGCAGTGACAAGCCCATTTTAGTGACTCAGTTCATTGAATCTCGTTCATCAAAATGAACAAATCTTTTGAGTCATTTAGATAATTTCATTCCTTTAATCACATTAATATGGGAGTCATGTGACAAAAAGGATGAACGACTCAGGCCAGAGGACTCATTAGATGAACGAATCACTTTTTGGGCTGACTCGTTCTGCCGAGTTACATTAAAGATTCATTCGAAATGAACGAATCGTTCATGAATGACTCATCACCACTGCCAGCTCCATGAACATACGTTTTACATGGGTTTTAGTGGAAGATCTCCTGCTTTAAAGCTCCGACCTCAACCTTACTGAACAATGAATTAGACTGCACCAGTATCAGTATCTAAATGGATTCACGCCCTTGAATAAGCAAATCTCCACAAGCACACTCCAAAATCTAGCAGAACATCTTCGCACATGAGAGTAGAGGTTATTGTAAGAGCAAATCGGGACTAAATGTGGATTGGGATGTCCAAAAAGCACATACCAATCTTATGATTAGGTCTCCACTAACTTTTGTCAGTATATTGGCAGATAATAAGGCATCAGTGTAACCAACAATCACAATACGTGTTGCTTCTGCTTCAGCAGATTCAATTCTATAAACAGAAATCACGCCAGAAAATGTTTTTTGGCTGATGTAACTAGTTTCCCCTGCTTTCTCCAGTCATTATTGTTTCAGACTCCTACATTTTTACCATTTTGAAGCTTCATGTGAATTATCTATACTCTCAGACAGCTGGTTATTTAGTGAAAAACACAAAGGAAATGGTTTCGACTTGATTAATGTCACTTTTAAAAATAATGGTGCAGCCGAAACCTTCAAACTCGTCTCTGAATAGCAGAACAATTTTCTCTCCGCAATCTTATTTGTGATGGAAAACAATGTGTTCTCGACAGAAACGTGTCTTGCTTTATATGTACTTGTTTCACTATGTAGTTATTTGGACTATTTGTAGCTTTTTTTGTCTTCAAAACATTTTCTTTCTTGTAAAAATATAGACGTATTTACGATTTTCCTGATAATAAACTGCAGGGCTAAAAATACTCACGCTAATTATATATACACACTATTTTCATTACACTGATTGCGGGTTCAAATCATGTTTACTGTATGTTAATTCGCATCAGATCGTGTGGTAAACGTTTAATGGATAAAATATGCGATTAGATAATGTATAAAAAAGGAAAATAGCAATCATGGCTATGCTGTAAGGAAATACATTCATTTATTTGATCATTCATTTATGAAATTATGAAATCTAATTATTTCCCTATTGCTTTTAACAATGGTGCCAGATTGTCCAAATTACACATCATGACTGTGGCAAGGAAAAACTCCCTGAGACATCATGAGGAAAGAAACAGACTCAAAAGGAAATCCGTTCTCATTAAGGTGACCCTAAATGTCCATTCTGAATATAGTTAGTCCAAAATCCATAAAATAAGTCCAAATCCATCCTCATATTTCTTGAGTTTAAGTAAGAAATTACAGTGTGGTAATAAAAGGACATGATCCATAAAGCATGATTTAAATATCTAATAATGATAGCAATATTATATTAATAATAATCTGTTTTGTAAGTGTGTTAAACAAATATCCAGAGAAAGCCCATTTTTATGGTATTTTTTTATGATCATGTTCAATAAGAATCACTAGAACCGGTCATTTCAGTCTACAAAATTGGACAACCTAAGCATTTACTATGTGCTAAGTTTACTTGGATATTATGCTAATGAGCATCAACTTGTTGACCCCGTGACTTCAGCATATCTGCCAGTTTGATAACGACAGGGAATTGAAAGTCATCCAACGCCCTGCAATGCATAGATAATATACCAGAGTCCCATGACATTCCATTAGTAGAATTGCATTAACACAGTTAAGAATTAAGCTTCACGCTCAAGTTGCATCTGAGCAGTGGAAAAGAACGCCTCGGAGTATGTTTAAAAAATATATAACAACGAATGAGTAACTGCATCTGCTTAAATGAGACTGTCATAAAGTCAAACAGGCGTTGAGAAAAAAAAAAAAAAAAACGGGTTAATGGTCCAGTGCAAAATTCACAAAGGATCGACATTAATAACAAGACAGACCACGACGGAAGGCGAAGATATTCTATTCTCAAAAAAACTAAATGAGGCATTGATCTGTTTTTACTAACCTCCACTCTTCTGGGTAGATGTTTCATGGATTTTGGAGTGTGCTTAAAGAGATTTGTGCTAAAAAAAGGTACTGATGTAGGTGAGGTAAGAAGGCCTGGGGTGCAGTCTGTGTTCACGTTCATCTCGAAGGTCTTCAATAGAGTTGAGTTAAGGAGACATGTTTTCATAGGAGGCTATTCAAGATCTTTCGCTCCAACCAATTTAAAGTCTATCTTCATACTTGGGGTCTCCTAATCCAAGTAAAGGGAAAATTTCATGCTAGCACATCTAAAGAGATCGTTTACAATCATGTGCCTCCAGCTTTCTAGGGAACAGGTTGTGGACGAAGAATATATGGCTGGAAATGTCAGGGATTCCTGTCCTTTTTTCTATAAAGTGTTAGTGCACAGTAGCATTTAACTCATACAACAAAGAGAAACCGCATGAAAAGCCACAAGGCTTTGATGACTCACCTTGAAGTTGTAGGTAACAGACTTATTCTGTAAAGCTCTGCTTTCTCTAATGCTCTCTTATAATTATTTACAATATAATTATTCCTCAGGCTACAGGTACAACTTCAACGTTCCTCAGTATATTAGACATAAAAAAAAAAAAAACGTAACATTAAAACGAGATGGCTTCATAGTGAGCTCATTCACTCTTTTATTGCCACAGGTGAACACCATTTGACTCATCATGTGACCTAGCTATAGATAATCTCAAGACTGAAATACTTCAATTTACTCCTATCAAAGGCACTGATCCAGAATCCAGAAGATCCAGAAGTTCTCCCACACCACCCCACTCCCTCCACCAGCTTCCTGAAGCTCCTGGATCAGATTTAAAACAATGACGCTTACCTACAAAGGCACAAACAGACCAGCATCGCTGTACCTCACAACACTTATCTCACCACGCTCCATCAGAGCCTCAACCTACGCCCGACTGATCCCACCATCTCTCAGAGTAAAATGAAGAGACAATCTTCTCTGTTTTGGCACCGGAGTGGTGGAACGAACTTCCATCTGGTGCCTGAACAGTTTCTAGCAATCTTTAAACCATGTTGCAAGACCTACCTCTTCAGGGGTTATTAAATTAGCATATTTCAGGTAAAGGGGTATCTCAGTGGTGAAGGATCTGGGTTACTGATCGGAAGGTTGGTTGTTGAAGCCCGAGTATTGTCCAGGTGCCTGTCTTGGGCCCCTGGTCAAGACCCTTGACAATTTTACTCTAGAGGCAATGTATCACGGCTGACCCTGAATTCTGATCCTCCGCTTCCTAATATCACTGGAATATACCACAAATTTGCTGAAGTAGTGAATCTCTAGTAAATTTTGGGGAAGTTGCTGGTTTACTGATCAGAAGGTTGGGGGTTCAAGCCCTAGTATCGCCAAACTGCCACTCTTGGGCCCCTGAGCAAGGCCCTTCACTATTTGTACTCCAATGGCGATGCTGGAATAGTTCTTTAATGTACATGTGTAAAAAAACATCTGTATTTCTTTGTCTAAGTATTTTCTTTCCCAACAGAGTTATCGATGGAGACTTCAACACACTTTTGGAAGTTGCTCCAGAAAAAGCCGTCTGCCAAACAGCCATAAATGTAAATGTAACCCGGCTCAGCTTTTAATCCACATCAGATCCATTCGTTTTAGTGCTCTGAAGAATTTCCATTGACTCGATAGTTAATATTTTCATTTTATTCTTTTATAATAAAACATTACTATGTTTCATAATGACCGCCATTTTATTTCTTCTATTCAAAAATGACACCCATGTTGATTTCCACCATTACTAGTTATCATTTCCTGTTTAAAAAAAAATAGATTTCTCTTATTTATAGGCCATTTTTATTGATTTCATTTTCTTTATTAACTTTTATTTGCCTTAAGGCTTTTCTGTTTATTGCATTTTTATTTATTTTTTTTCTCTAAGAACACAAAACTCCCTGGGTGGCATTTTATTTGTATAAATGATAGCACAATTACATCCTGGACAGTTCTTCACTTGACAGGAAGGCGCTTTATGTATAATTAGATGTTATGCTTCACCTGACGCCTCTCCGCATCTACACCGTCAAAACAGCTCCATAATTTATGATGAAACAAGGCTGATGATATGTTTACAATCTCCGAGTTCAGGAAGATGAACGTGATGTGTACGGGTTAACCGTTGATGCTCACTGGTGGTCATTAGAGAACACTGTAAGATTCTCCGGCCTGGAATTAATAATCATAAACATCAGTGCAGTGCAACTTTCATATTGTAAATAAGACTTTAGCCTCTAGCTATGAGAACATTCACCTTCGCACAGGTTGTTCTTCTTTCCTGTGTACCTATATTTACCCGAGATGGAGAAAAAAGACTGAGCGAAAGAGAGAGGGAGGAGGGGAGATTGTTCATCAACAATCTTCTCGTTTTGTCATTCATTTCCATAAAGCCCTATATCATGCAGTGCTGAGATTTTTCTGCTCGAGGCCATTTCACCTTTTGCGCTTTGATTGCTTCTGGATGGTTCTGATTCTTCGTGATTCTGATTGGGCAGGAGGTCTCGATTTACAGTAGCTTCAAAAAGTAATGCAGCTACAAATTATAGGTTTGTCTGTGTAATTGTTAAAAACTCTGTAAATAAAATGGATTCTACTGTATATCTTAAAGTGACAAAAGTATTGGGTCACCTAAATTTTCCAGCCATATGAGGTTCTTTCCCAAACTTTTACCACACATTTGGAAGCACATCATTGTATAGAATTGCTTCAAATTACCTTTTAGTTCAACAACATTTTTCCAGCATGACACTGCTCCTGTGCAGAAAGCCAGCTACATGAAGATATCCTTCACATGGGTTGATATGGAAGATCTCCTGTTATAGAGCTCCAACTCAATTGAACACCTTTAGGATGAATGTGAGCACTGACTGCACCCCAGACCTCCTCACCTTCTCACCCTACCTCACTACCTGACTTTACTAACACCCTTGTGTCTGGATAAATCTTGCACAAATCTTCATAAGCACAAAACATCTTCCCAGAAGAGTGGAGGTTATCATACCTGCAAATGAGGATTAAATGTGGAATAGGATGTTGAAAAAACACACAGATCTTATGGTCTTATGTCCACCAACCATTTTGTGTCCATATTGTGAATTCTACGTGTGATAAAAGAAAAGAGAAAAATCAATGAAGGTTTGCACTTCATGGTTTTCTCGAACATGAACGAGAGGCTGGTCAGGGAAAGTCATCTATGTAACTTTAATTAATGCAATTAAATAATTAATAATAAAAATAGATAGATAGATAGATAGATAGATAGATAGATAGATAGATAGATAGATAGATAGATAGATAGATAGATAGATAGATAGATAGATAAGATAGATAAGATAGATAGATAAGATGGTAAACATATTTTATAGCAAGTACTTTTTCGCATAAAACAAAGACCATTTCAGTAAACTTTTATTCTTTCGGCTTCTCCCATTAGTAGTCGCCACAGCGGATCATCCGTATTCGTGATCCACTTGTTCGATTTTGCACGTTTTTATGCTGGATGCCCTTCCTAACGCAATCCTCCCCATCTCCTGAATGGCTGGGTTTGGTTCCCTGACCGGGAATCAAACCCGGGCCATGGCAGTGAGAGCGCCAAATCCAACCACTAGTCCACCAGGGAACCAATGACCATTTCAGTACATCTACTATTTTTCCAAATGCCTCATAAGTGGCTTAAAGCCAATTTTACATGGAGGAAAATGCAGGAAGCAGTCAGTAAGTCGTCTAGACGGACTTCTACATCATTTCTTTTACTAATTACTTTTATAATAATAAATTATGATATTCAACTAACCTTACAATTTTGCTTAATATTGAAAAAAAAAAAACATAAATATAACAAAAAGATTTTCTGATCTATGCATCATTGAGGATCTGCCACAGTTCCTCTTCAGACTTGATTTTCCTAGACATTGACGACAGAAGATTCAACCATAAAAATCGATTTCATTTTCTTTCTTACAGACACATTAATTCAGGTGGCAGAAAATAATATATGTCAACAAAAAGAGGAGTGCTTCAGTGCTTCTTAAAATCAATTCTACACGTCTCTGGAGCTCTCTATTGAAGTGATGAATAGTGTTCTTCTTCAGCTGGTGTTGGGATGATGATGATGATGATGATGATGATGATGATAGTGGTGGTGGTGGTGGTGGTGAACACCTTCTAAGACATCACTCCAATATCTCCCACTGGGTTAATATCTTGTGTATGTGAAAGCCATCACATATTCTGTTCACCATTTTTTTTCCCCCTTATGTCTTTATGATTGGTGGAAGGGGGCGGAGTCATCCTGGGAGAAACCACTCCCTCGAGAATAGGTGAGAAATGTAGGTAAATAGTGATCGTTCCGAAAAACTGCTTATTGATTTGCACT
This sequence comes from Silurus lanzhouensis, assembly GCA_039877035.1. Classification (NCBI taxonomy): domain Eukaryota; kingdom Metazoa; phylum Chordata; class Actinopteri; order Siluriformes; family Siluridae; genus Silurus; species Silurus lanzhouensis. Next base: position 818,679 of record JBCEWE010000492.1, on the reverse strand, counting down.
GATGCTGCTGTCTAAGTGTACAATACAAATCCATGTAGAGCCAAACCATGGCAGTGAATAAATAAATGCCCCCACATACACTTACAGCATTACAGAGCCACTGTTTTTTCTTTAATTCGTCATCTATCTGTAGGATGTGTGGAAAAAAAAACATAACTGATATTGTTCAAGAGCATCTGAGTAGTTCTTAAGCCATTTATAAAATAATTACAAAAAAAAATTCCTTGTCCATTAAATGATCACTGCCCTCTATAGATCCAAGGACACAAAGCAGGATATATGTGACTCTAAAGAGAAGCAATGATCCTGACCTGGAGCTCCTGCATTCGTGTAAACCCACACTGTAAGTAATATAGTGTATATATATAGTGCACCTGCCTTCCTGAGAACTTGACTCCTGAGTCATTCTCATGTTTAACGTTGACCTGGAAATCACGATGAGCGATACAATTCATCTCAACACCCTGGGAGGTTCTCCTTCTTATTCCTCAGGATGCTGAGTACGCTTCAAACTGTAGCCAAATATTGTGATAACGCGAAGGCAAAAAGAAAACTCAGCCTGGATAGGAGCGATAAATCATCTTCCAATTTCCTACAGGAGTCTCATGGAACATTAATCCAGAATCGGAAAAAAAATAATGAAGGTCCGCGTATGAGCATGAATATCACTGAATCGCGGATCGATTGATTGATATTTCGAGACTGACCGGCCCTTATGTTTGAAGATAATGATGCTGTTATTGAATTTAAGCATGTTGAGCATGTTTGCAGGGGTCATTAGGGACATTTAGGGTCATATTTCAACCAGTCTTATCCATATGTACTGGATTTTGAATGACTCCTGAACCAAAAGCAAGGGAAAAAATCTGGGGCCTCACACATACAAGATTTTTCTTGACTTTTTGGTGTATCCTCAGGTCAGACTGGCTGAGATTTAGGTTTCTGTGATTGGGTTCTATCCATGATGAAATCCACATACAAGAACATGAGTGACTCAGAGACAAATCCCTTTTTTAAAAGAATTTTAAGAAAACACAAAGATTAGATTAGATTAGATTAGATCAATTTGATAATAACTTCCTCATGGTGACTGAGCAGGTCTCTGGAAGCTTCTGCTGCTGAGTTACACAGGAAGCTACTTCCACCAGTTGAAGACAAGACATATGGTCCAACTGCTCAACAATTCCTTATGAATAGAGAATAAAGTGCTGCGTATCTTCACCATTACTCGCCGCTCAGTTACAAAATAAAACACGTCTGGACTGCGCATTTCACCAGTTTTAGTTCATCACCAATGTTTATTGGCCCATGTCTCGTGAACACAAACGACTTTAATACAATAGAATTAAATAAAACAAAATAAAGAAAGTGAAAAAAGGAACACAATATAAACATTTTAGTGAAGCATTTTATTTGTTTATTTATTTATTTGTTTGTAGACATTAAAGCCACATTTTAACTTTTACCTTTAAAATGTAAATTGCACTTGCTACATTTAAGTCTAAAGTTTTACATTACTTCCCTTTTTTTCTTTCTTTCTTTATATATATATATAAGCCCATGATGCAAATATGTTTTATGCCAGAGTGGCTCTGGGAGAATCCTTCAAGCTTTATATATATATATATATATATATATATATATATATATAAATATGTATATATAAGTGTTCCTTTATTCCTTACAGACAGGATTCAGCGTATAACTTCTTTATAATGTATAACGTATAACTTCAAATATGGCTTTTTTGAATTTGTTTTTATTTGTTCAGAAATGTGTATTCATACTTTTAAAAAATCCCAATTATTATTTCTTATAATAAAAAAATACAGTTATGTTAAAAAAAAAAAATAATGATCTCAGTCAGCTTGTTTTATGTGTGAAATCGTTCATGCAGTTTTAGAAACTGACCAATAAGAGTGTCAGGACGTGTAAGGGCGTTAAAGGGGTGTGGCCTTGACCAAATCGTTTTTTAGAAAGTGGGTGGGGGGGGTCTTGATATCAGCCGTCAATAATAATAATAATAATAATAATAATAATAATAATAATAATAATAATAATAATACATTCAAAAGGATTTTTATATCTTTTGCATTAAAAAAAGAAAGAAAAAAGAGAAGAGGAGGGGGTGCTTGAGCAGATATCTGTATGTGCATCAGTACCGGAGGGGCTTCATAAACCCTTCCTAAACCCTTCATAGAGGACAAACCGCAAACCGGACCAAGTCCCGAATCTCGTTAATAACGATGCGCAATCAGCTCACATCTTGACTTGGGAGGCTGTTCTTGCAGATTAGTGTAGCGTGTGTGTGTGTGTGTGTGTGTGTGTGAGAGAGAGAGAGAGAGAGAGAGAGAGAGAGAGAGAGAGAGAGAGAGAGACGTGTGGCAATATCTCCAAGCACTCCATAACTGCCTATAAGGAACAATTCCCTCTATACTACTGTATAGTTTATAACAGAGTGGAAGTGCAACAGAAATTGTAATGCAAAAAAAAAAAAAAAAAACAATCTAAAAGAAAGAAAGAAAGAAAAATATAAAGCTCATCTGCATTGATTTTCAGGATTTTTCTTTTTTTTTTTTTTTTTTTTTGGAACCGTGTCCGTCCAAGCATGCAGTCTCTGAGACACAATCACAAGTTGTAAAGACATGGACGGAGGTAAAATGATGAACAGGAGGGATTGAGATGTTGAAGGAATGGGATTGCATAACGAAGAGAGAGAGAGAGAAAAAGAGAGAGAGAGAGAGAGAGAGAGAGAGAGAGAGAGAGAGAGAGAGAGAGAGAGAGAGAGTGATGAAGAGAAATAGATATGCATCATAAAGGATGAGGAAGAGTGCGTAAAGAAAGGGGGAAGGAATCCTTGACTTTGTGATGTCTCATATTTCTGATAAATACTAAAGAAAAAGATTCTAAATGACATAAAATGCAGAATAATCTGGGATTAGATGAGCGGGTTAATCTTTCCGTGGAATCGGGATGGATCTCGCACCATTCTTTCCCCCTGAATTTCAACTTTTTTGTTGTTGCTGTTGTTTAAAAAAAAAATCGATCATTCCGACCCTTCATCATCAGCATCAGCATCAGCATCACCAGCATCCCAAACCGCAACCAGCGCGTGCGACTGTTCGTGCAACTTACCTGTTGTACAAACGATGAAATTGGCTTGAAGGATAATCAGTATTTCCCAGATTAAATCCATGTTCGGTTCCCGTCCTTCATTCCAGGGACATGGTGCTCCAAAGAAAACCAAGGCAGATCAGTTGGAGACGTCGAGTCCAGCCTGCGTCTTTCCCGTCGCACACCTTCCACAAGGTAACATCACACACACACGCGCGCGCACGCACGCACGCACGCGTATACACACTTACATACACACGCACACGCAATACACGCGCACAAGCACACGCTCACACGCCGGGAAGAGAGAGAACGCGAGAGGCGCGCTTATCTCGGAGACATGACGCCGCGCGTCGGATGCGCGCTCGGAAATTCCAGCGAAATCCTTTACGCGTGTGCGAGCTCCAGACCAACAAAAAACAAGGGGTAGAGAGAAAGAAAGATGATAGATAGATAGATAGATAGATAGATAGATAGATAGATAGATAGATAGATAGATAGATAGATAGATAGATAGATAGATAGATAGATGATAGAGTTTAATAAAGAAAAAAGAAAACACGCCGCACTTGGAAGCGGGTGCGCGCTTTAGTTTCGCGGAGAGGACATGATGGAGCCGTCCCGATCCTGCAGAGAGTGAGAGGAGGGAGAGAAGGGTGGGAGAGACCGGAGGAGCGCGCTCGAGAGAGAGAGAGAGAGAGAGAGAGAGAGAGAGAGAGAGAGAGAGAGAGAGACTGTCTGTGAAAAACAGAGAGAGGAACCGCAGTAGTTTTTTTAACTCATCCTAGTAGTCAGGAAGAGCCTATTGGAGCTCTTGGTGTGCGGGTGGGGGCGCTTCCTGCACTTCTTTTCATTCTTTTCAGGCTATCTACACACCCACACACACACTCATTCTCAAACCTGACACCCAAATTTAACATAATTCTGCTCCCCTTTTATCCACCCTACCTGCATCTCCCCTATGGGACAGGGTACACATTCAGAAAAAAATAGTGCACATGCTTGTGGCTGGGGTAAGTAATAAGTGGTATCACCTGAAAATGCTAATGTGGAGTACTTTTACGTTCAAGTTAAGGTCCAAAATCAAAACCGTTCAAGGGAATCAATAGTACAGTTTAGTCTAAGATAATGGGTCTTGGTATGAACTGGGATCATTGTGCCACATCGAATGATAAGAACAAACGTGCAAAACCTACAAACCCCAACCCCAACTTTGCAACATGTTCTTCCTGCTCTTCGTTGTTAGTACCACTTACCTTTCCATCGTTATGTTTGCTCTGTCCCAACTTTTTTGAGATGATTTTCTCAGTTTTCAGTTCTATTGAGAATAAAATATAGGTTTATGAGATGTGCAAATCATTGCATTCTGTTTTTCTTTACATTTGGCATTTACATTTTCTAACCCTCAGGCAGCACTGCATTTAAAACAGTCATGAATCTGTAATAAAAAATCACAGAACGAACTCATTAACACCTCCAGAAATCATTTTCCCATCATCCACAAATGCAGGTTAAAGCTCCATTATGCAGAAGAAGAAGGCACGTGTGAACATGATCCGGAAATGCCACAATCATGGTTTGTCCTTAAAATCGTATATATTCTCAGTTTAAACCTTTGATATGTTTTATTTATTATTTTGTATAAAATAATGGTTTATGAGATTCCAAAACCATTGTATTCTGTGTTTATTGACATTTTGCACAGCATCAAGTTTTTTTTGGAATTGGGGTTTTAGAACTATTATGAATTTATGGGTTGTCAAGGTAGGTAGAATGATTCTATGTATACTACTGTAGATATAGATTGTTGGTAAGAGAACCCTCAAGAAGGTAATGCTTTTCCTGTTACACAACAGACTTACATGGTGAATTTTTGTAATAATGTAAGATAAAGGAAATTCTGGGCCTTGGGATGCTCCAGGATCATTGATTCTCTCTCTCTCTCTCTCTCTCTCTCTCTCTCTCTCTCTCTGTCGAGTTAAACATGCTCCTGAGGCTCCAGTGACCACTGTTCCTGCCCCTCTCCCCTCCGTGGATCTTCCCACTTTGTCCAGGTCTCCCTCTGGATAGTGTTCTCTTCGACTGGAGGAAACTCTGTGCAGCTTGGGACGGTTTCTCATCAACGCCTTGGGTGGTTCCATGAAATTTCAGAGTAAGAACAGGAGCTTTGAGGATGGATTTGGACTGTAGTTAATGTCAACAGTCTGCTACACTGACTCAGGACTACAGTTTGCTTCTGATTATCATCACTGCACCCCGCAACATTGTATATCTGCTTTAAATGGACATTCGGTGCACTTATAAAGAACATCTTCACTTTTAATCACCACATTATCTGTGTAAAGCTGCTTTGAGACAATGTTCATTGTTAAAAGCCCTATACAAATAAAAATGAATTGAATTGAATTAAATCATTGTGCCATATCATTTATTTAATTAGTGATAAGTGCTAAATTTAAATCTATTGAGAATTTTTGCATTGTCGAGGTTGGATAGAAGCGCCTAAATATACAATTGGTAAAGCCTCCAGTTACGAAACCTTTTTAGAAAGCTGGGGAGCTTCAACAATTTTAAAAGACTCCTGAATTCACCATGTACGTCTGGCACAATAGTCATGACATAGCCAGGTGTAATAAATGTAATGCCTTTTTTCTGCATGACAGCAGACCTACATGGTGAATTTTTCTAATACTGTAATGCAATGGGATTTCTGGGCCTTCGGATGTGCATCATTTATTTACAAAAAACAAATGGAACAAATGTAAATACAAACAATGCAATAAATTGCAAATCTCAAAATTCTAAATAAACAATAAAACAAACAAACCGAATCAAAAGTTTTCTACGCATTTCTAAATTATGTTCATTTTTCTTTACAGGATAGAGATTTAGCCTGCATTTGTGGAGGACACGGCAAACTGTATTCACAGACAATGGGTTCTGGAGGTGTTAATGAGCTCATGCAGTGATTTCCATTACAGAACCTTGACTGTTTTAAATGCAGTGCTGCCTGAGACCCTGAAGATCACAGGAATTCAATATTGATTTTCACCCTTGTCTCTTGTGGGATTTCTTCAGATTCTTTCAAACTGTAAAAGATGAGATATTCAACTCTTTTGCAATTTTTATGTTGAGGAACATTACAGAACTTTCACAGAGCTCTGCCCATCTTTAATTCTGAGACATTCTAAGATACACTATTTATAACCAATCATGTTGCAGCCACGATGTTGCAGCCATCAAATTCAAAATGACCTTATTTTTTTCTTAAAGACGACTCATTTTCCTCAGTTTAAACATTTGATATGTTAAATTATATTATATTTATTATATATTTTATTATATGTTTATGAGATTTGCAAATCATTGCATTCTGTTTTTATTTACATTTTACAGTGTCCCAACATTTTTGGAATTTGGGTTGTAATTAGTTATGCGGACAAATGTGCTAAATCTAGAAGTATCTAGAATCCACGGGTTGTCAAGGTTGCAGGAAAAACTCTAACTATACAAATGGGTAAAGCTTGTTGGTAAGAAACCCTTTCAGGAAGCTGAGGACCCCTGAATTCACCATGTACAGTATCTCACAAAAGTAAATACACCCCTCACATTTCAGCAACTATTTAAGTGTATCTTCACGAGGGACCAAAAAATGAAACTTGGATATATTTTAGAGTAGTCAATGTGCAGCTAATTCTCGAATCCTCAGAGAGTCTTTGCCATGAGGTGCCATGTTGAACATCCAGTGGTCAGTATGAGAGAATTGTTCTCAAAGCACTAAATTTTAACTGCTATAATACAAGATACACAAATATGTATAATCCCTTTAAGCTGAAAAATAATAAATAGGACATGTGGCTTTCATTTAGGGTGTACTTACTTTTTGTTGGCAGTTATTTAGACACTAATGGCTGTATGTTGAGTTATTTTCAGAGGACAGTAAAACTGTACTGCTATACAAACTGCACATTGACTACTAAAATATATTCAATATTTCTACCGCATTGTTCCTTGAGAAGGTATACTACAATGGTTGCTAAAATGTGAGGGGTGTACTCACTTTTGTGAGTTACTGTAGTTCTGGTGGAATAGTTATGGCATAGCTAGGTTTCAAAAAGTAATGCTTTTCCTTAATAGCTAATTTGATATGGTGGTAAGGCTCTAATTTACTAATCGGAAGGTCAGAATTTAAGCCCCAGTATTGCCAAGCTGCCACTATTGGGCTCTTGAGCAGACCTTTGACCTTCTTAGCTCCAGGGGCGCTGTAGCATGGTTGATCCTGCGTTCTGAGCTTAGCTTCGAAAAAAAAAAATGGGATATGCAAAGAAAGAATTTCAGTGTGCTGTAATATACACGAGACAAGTAAAAGCTTCTATTTTTTCTTTATTCTTCGTCTACCATCCATCAGTAAACATTCATATTATATATTTTTTTATTTTTATTTTTTCCCCAATGTCTTCCTAAAAAATGTATTTGACACTTAAAAATGGGCCCTGTGTCATATTGTGACATATGACACACCAAACCTGGTTTAGTGACATTAATACTTCACACTATACTAAGCGTGTAACCATGCTTCAGGACATTGAGGTAGTCACTGCCTGACTGTCTTTAAAGCCTGCTATGCCCACTGCCTCAAGACTGACCACATCAATTATGCTCAGCCTGACTTGGACATAGCCTGTGCTGACTGCAGGCCTATGTCTCAGAGTCTGGCCCAGTGTAACCCCCAGCCCTGAATAAACCATTTCACGTCGCATCTGTTGTGACAGAGTTCACTATGGCACCGTGTAAGGAGTTTGACAGTTTTGTGGGAGGATTCAGGCAGGTCAAAGCTTAGCCTTACCTCAAATGGGCCACACATGTTCTGGCTAAAGCAATAATAAGTCTTATTTTCTCTGATGGCCTATAGAAACTGTTGCCTACCTAAGAACAGACTATCTGAAACACTTCCACCGCCACTATTTGACCACGTTAAATATTTCACATGTACTTTACAGTTGAGTTAAATTCTTTGTTTGCATATTCCAGTGATATTAGGAGCTGAGGTCAGACTTGATACAGTGCTCTTGGATCATTTAGGGTTTAGGGCCTTGCTCAGGGGGCCCCAAGAGTGGCAATTCGGCAGTACTGGGGCTTAAACCTTGTTGAAGTCTTAACCACTGAGCTATTACTTTGCTGAGCTAGTAAATTTACGGTACTTGGTAACACAGTGACCTCAGAGAAACGCTTCCTAACTATACCGTTAATTGAGGTGAGGTAAGGTTTTCTGAGAATATTAGTCACTATGAGGCTTGCCAGTCAGATTTACATTTGGAAAATGGCATCTGTTAATGATGTTAGAACTGATGACGGCAGCCAGATCAATGATCTGATGACTAGACAGGGTTCTTGGTTCTCAAAGGTGCTGTAATGGAGATTGATATTCACCCCAGAAGCTTACCTTCAGAATGTGTTATCATGCCACAAGAGTAGGGGGCATTTGGGTCCCTGATTTAAGATTAGAACTTTCAACCAGCTGGAAATAAGCATCGTCTGGTTATACAATATTTTCATAGTGATGTCAACCACCATGATTGCAGGAAGTCATGCTCTCTATGCCTCACAAAGCATCTACTCTGGTGGACCCATGTGTGACTGGTCTTCCTGAAAGCAACCAATTTTTTTCCCAGTGCTTTACAATGGTGTAGTGGATTCCCATGTAAATAATAAAAAGAAGATTTGCAACTATACCCAGAGGAGGTTTTCTAGATCCAGGACAAGTATGATCAAGCAAATGTGGAGTTCTTATTGGTGAACTATATGGCTGGTACCAAAAATAAAAACCCCAATTCCAAAAAAAACAAATGTAAAAAAAATAAATAAATAAAGGCAAAACAAATGTAATAAATAAAACAATAAAGAAAATGCAATGATTGCAATGATTTTCAAATCTCATAAACTAAAACCATATTTTATTCACAGTAGAACATTTAAAAACATTTTTTTTTTTTTACCTGGTAAAATGTATATTTAAAACAAAATATTAAGTAATTTTTTTAAAAGAATTGTGACAGGGCCATGTTTAACAATATGCAGCATCTATTTTTTGGAAAGGAATAAAGTCCTATTTGTGTCTGATACAGGATTCTACCTGTTCAACAATCCTGGGTCTTCTTTGTCGTATTTTTTGTTTCATGATGCGCTGAAAGTTTTCAATTGGTGAAAGGTTTCAAGTACAGTTTAGAATATGAACTCTTCAACTACAAAGCCATACTGTTGTGATTGATGCAGTATGCAGTTTAGTCTTGTCTTTCTAACATATGCAAGAAAATAATGTCATCTGGATGGAAACATTTGCTGCTTTCTAGACTCAAAACTGCCCATTCTACAGGCACTAGTGTGCACCATACCATCAGAGAAGCAGGCTTTTAAACTGAGCACTAATGAGAAGTAGGATCTTCTTTAGTCTGGAGGATGTGGTATCCACCGTTTCCAAAAAAAATTCACATTTCGATTTGTTGACCAGAGAACAGTGTTCCTCTTTGACTCAGTCCATCTTTTGGCACAAGGGAAAATAGAGGCTTTTCTAGATCATGTTTACATATTCTTCTTCTTTGTCTAATAGAGCTTTAACCTACATTTGTGGACAAAACAGTGAACTGTGTTTACAGTCAATGATTTCAGGAGGTGTTTCTGAGCCAATTTTAACGAAGATCAAAGGCATCTAATATAAATGTTTGCATTTCTCAAGATTCTTGAAAACCTTCCATATATTATGTACTGTAGATAATGAGATATTCAAAGTCGCTTCTCCTGCTTCTTCCACTACCATTTCATAGACACAGTTTTTCACAGATTGGTTTTCATACCAATCATGTTACTGACCTTTTGCCAGTTAGCCTAATTAGTTGTAAAATGTTCATCCAGCTGTTTCTTTTTAGTAACACATTTTTCCAGCCGTTGAACATAATCTCGAATTTTTGACAGGTGTTGCAGCAGTTAAATTTAAAACTGACTTGATTTTTTTTTTTTATCTTGAGATGGTACACTTCTTTACCTTCATCTTAAATGGTACATTACATTTGTTCTATTGTAAATAAAATATAAATCTATTTATGAATATTTATCTATGTTCCTGCCTCATTGTGCACCACCTCAAATTGGCATGTTTAATCCAGATATTTCAAGTCAAGTCAAGTCAAGTCAAGTCAAGTCAAGTTTATTTGTATAGCGCTTTTCACAACAGACATTGTCTCAAAGCAGCTTTACACAAATCAACAGTGATGGTGAATGGTGTGAATTTGTCCCTGATGAGCAGCCGTGGCGACTGTGGCAAGGAAAAACTCCCTTAGATGTTATGAGGAATAAACCTTGAGAGGAACCAGACTCAAAAGGGAAACCCATCCTCATCTGGGTGACATCAAGAGTTTGATCATAAATCTTTCAACGATACAGAACACTGGAGAGTGAGAACTAACATGAGTACTGGAGTATAAGTTTATAAGTGATGTTCTTTCTGCAGTCTTAAACAGTCTATATGGATAGTAGCTCCTAGTTTTATGAGCTCAGCATTTGTGATCATCACAGATCCAGCATCAGCTTCTCCATGCCAGAGCCTTTAAACACTCCAGGAGGTCCAATGTCAAGACTCCACACATGTAGCGGGATCCAAATAGCACTGGTACGTCTCTAGATGGTTCGGGATGTTTGTGAGTTCGGCAGCTACTTCTTCAAAGGTCCGTAATCATCATGAGGTGGGAGGTGACTGAAGCTGGCCAAACCTCAGGGTGTCTCGGGATGGGGAGAGAAAGAGAAGCAGTGGAGAGGAATTAGCGTAGCTGCTGTTCATGATATTAACAGCACAAGTTGATAATGTGCATGTGATCAGACCATTATTTCACACCAACATTCTTGACATTCAAAAAGAGTAAAATGGAATGAGTCCATTTCCTTGTCAGTTGGAACCTGAGTTTAATTGTTTCGGTGGAAAAATAGCGGCACGACAGCAGTATTTACTGCACGAACGGCAGAATGGAAAATTTATTGCACGGTTGTGTTGCAAGGTATACACACAAGAACGTATCCAGACCCCTGGTGGTTCATGAACCCTAATTACATACATGATTCAAGTTGGATTTAAAGGTTTCCTAGCAGAGTATCACACTGCCTATACAGTGGTAGAAGGGTCAGCATTCTGACTGGTCTGCACCTATATGCCCCATATGCACCAAGCTGTTATTCCCTGTGTTCTGAAACATTTCTGTCACAGCCAGCAGGAACTTTTTTTTAAAAGTTATTTGTACAACAGTAGCTCTTGTGGGATCCGGCCAGATGGGCTAGCTTTGTCTCCTTACCCTCATTAATGAGCCATAGGCAGAAATGACCCAGTCACAGGCTGCCCAGTTGTCCTTGCATTGACCACTTTTAGTAGGCACTAACCACTGCATATCAGGAACACACCATGAGGCATGTCGTTTTAACGATTTTGGTCTATCCCTCAAAATGTGGCCCTCGTCAATCAAGTCAATCATAAACGTACACTTGTCCAGTTTTCCTGCTTCCCACACATTTATGTCGAGAACTGTTTAATGTCATGGCTGTGTCAGTGTATAATTAATAGGTTTAAATCTTACAATTGTCTTTAATACCACCATAGACAGTATGCGTTTGAAAAGAAAAGAAAAAGCCAGACTTAATTTTGGCATTCTGGAAATTCTACAGTTTTGAGTAAGACAGCATTTGTGGCAGAGTTGAACTTGCATTGTAGTGCAGGCCACTGCTTATAAAACTCAGAAAGAAAAAAATGCCTTTATATCTGCTATCTGCTGTAGGCCTCTAGCACTCAAAGCACTTTTAAAGGCAACAACCTCTTTTATCTTATTATTTTTTGTTACTACTGCCTGATCTCTTGAGCTTCTCTTTTCAAATGGACTCCAGATGCATAGGGTTTTAGGACCTTGAAGATCCCAGTCCATCTTAGTTAAAAACTTTCTGTCGGCTTCTCCCATTAGGGGGCGCCACAGCGGATCCTTCGCACGTTTGATTTGGCATATGTTTTTACGCTGGATGCTCTTCCTAATGCAACACTCCCCATTTATCTGGGCTTGGGCCCGGCACTAAGAGTGGCTGGGGTTGGTTCCCTGACCAGGGATCGAACCCGGGCCGCAGCGGTGAGAGCGCCACATCCTAACCACTAGACCACCAGGGGACCGCCTAGTCCATCTTAGTTATTAAAAGTAAAAAAAAGACTGCATTTATCTGTGATGATCATGATTAAAGATCATCTATTTAATTTTAGTTTGTTGTGGCAATTTTTGTAGTTGCGGGGCAGATATGAGTGATAGACGTGTCTTTCCTCCAACACGTGGCCATAGATTTACGAATGAAATTCTCTGTCTGTGTCTAGAGTACTAACATGACATCTGGTACATGTTTCTGTTTGAAGAAAAAAATGGAGTGGAGCTTTATAGTGTCAAAGCAAGTCATGTGTTAAAAGGTTATTTTGGTTGAAAAGTGTTTTTTTGAGATTTAGAAGAAAAATCTTTGGCTTAACAAAGTTAGAATAATACAGGAAGTAAGCATATCTTTACTTCTCTGAGATGTCAATATGATTTTATGTCGATATACAGGTATTATTAAGACAATCTCAAAAACAATCAAACTCAAGTTTTCCAAATAAAGCCATAGCTTCATTACATAAGTGTTTCTGGGTCGGTGCAATGTTAAGTGTCAAACATTCCTTTCAGAATTTCTGTAGCAGTGGTAATCAGTAGCTGGAAAATATTCAAGTAATTCTGGCATTGTATGGTGTCTACTCGGAAGCATTTCGGAGGATAGTCCTACTTGTTCTTCTGGAGAATTTCTCAGCAAATCCAGTCCAAATGTTAATCCCACAGCTTCCTTCTGTACATCTCTCAGTAAAGCAGTGCCAGCAAAAACAGCAAAAGCCCACCATCTGGCCCTTTTTTCACCTTCTCGACCTGAGAATATACTGTACATATGTTTGCCAACCTTCAGAGCAGATTGCGACACAAGCTTGGGCTACTAGGGCATTTATTTGTGGCTTCAATTAAAATAGATTGCCTAACAAATTAGACTTATTCTGTTTGCAATGCATACAACTGGGAAAAACTGATGCTGATGCATATGTCACATGATAGGCTCTATTTACAAAAGTTCATTGGAAAAAATATATACTGTGGAGATCTAAAATCAGATTTGAAGAAATAAAATCTGAATTGTTTAATAAGGCTGGTTATATGAACATAACCTTGTTCAGGTATTTCCTGACTTGGACAATGGAGATGTGTTTTGATGACCTCATCGTAATTTTTTCTCTCTTTTTTTTTATAAGCTTGTACACTATTGCTTTTTATTCTTCTGTGCTATTTATTCCTTTTATCACTTCTTATCACATTCCTGCCACTTGGAGAAGGTTGGACTCTGGATCGGAAGGGCATAGGTTCAAATCTCAGCACCACCAAGCTGCTACTGCTGGGGGCTTATGCAAGGACCTTAATCCTCAACTGCCCAGTTTGTAAGCCACTCTGGATAAATGCCGTAAATGCATTCTATTTTATTCTTTTTTACTGTATTTAATTTTATTCTATTGTGTTATTTAAGTGTATTTGTCTACTTACTAGTGTACACTTTATATGTTTCCTGTCTTGCCTACTCACTAGTACATGTACATTTGCACATGGAGCCTTTGGACAAACGCAATTTTGTTCTGCTTTGCACATTGTTGCCTGGTTAAATGTTCAAGTTCAAGTTCAAGTTCAGGTCGGCTTTATTGTCATTTCAACCGTATACAGTTCAGTACAAAGTGAGACGAAACCACGTTTCCACACGTTTAAGGTGCAACAGCAAACAACATGAATGAACAAAAGGAACACGAAGAACACAGAAATACACATAGCTCTAAACTAACAACACAAAGTGCATATGTGCAGCATTTAGTGCAAAAAGGGGAGAAGAAAAAGCAGAGAGACAACATGAGACAAGGAAAACCAGTCTCATAGTAGCACTGACCAGTACAGTACAGAAGGATGTGCAAAATGGATTGTCCATATACAAATATACAAAAAATACATACTGTACATGTAAACATTTGGCTGGACGTAACACTTTTGGTTCAGCTAAGATGTGCAAACAGCAGTTTGTGAAAGCAGAGGTGTTTTTTCTTCTTTTCGTTGTTCAGTTTCTTTATGTTGAGGAGTCTAATGGCTTGTGGGAAAAAACTATTACACAGTCTGTTTGTGAGGCCCGAATGCTTTTGTATCTCTTTCCAGACAGCAAGAGAGTGGAGTGTGTGATCGGTGTGTGTGATCCGAGACCGGTCGTGCAGGTATGTACAGTAAGTAAGTTGAGAAAGTCTGGGGTGCAGTCAGCATTTTAATTCAACCCAAAGGTTGAGCTTTATAGCGAGAGATCTTCCACTCCAACATATCTAAACCACATTTTCATTGAACTGGCTTTGTGCACAAAGGCATTGTGATGCTGGAACAGGTTTGGGTTTCCTAATTCTAATAAATGGGAAAACTAATTCTACTGCATCCAAAAGACATTCTATACAATTGTGCACCTCCAGCTATGGATAAAACTTTAAGAAAAAAGTAGTTTTATCCATATATTGTAGTTGCAGCCAGTTGGAATCAACAATAACTGGCATTCGTAGAACTGCTAAGTCCAGTTGTTAATTGCAGTTTGTAGAAGTTGCACTGCCTTTGAACAAGTACTGACACTCATTTCTCACCTACACTTCCTGTGCCAATGATTCCAGGTTCTCCTGGGGATATTCTGACATGTAACTGTAACAAATGTCTCCACTGGGTCCTGAGTCTGCCTCAGGGTCTCTATCCTATTTAATGACCTAATATAGCTCGAGTAGGAGCAAAAATAATGGGGAATCCTTGTAAGTTGTTCAAATCAGCTCAAACATGTTTTCTCGAATAGGGAATCTATCTCTACCAAGATTTAGGGTATTAGGGACCACCTCTGATATCTACAGGCAAGTGTATGATCAGGTCATTAACCAAATACACTGATCAGGCTTAACATTATTACATTTTAACATTAGGATTTGTTAGTGAGTGGATATATTTATTAGGCAGTAAGTGAACATTTTGTCCTCAAAGGTGATGTTAGAAGTAGGAAAAATGGGCGAGCGTAAGGATTTGAGAGAGTTGGACAAATTGTGACGTCTAGACGACTGGGTCAGAGCATCTCCAAAACTGCAGCTCTGGTCTGTAGTGGTCAGAGTCTAACAAAAGTGCTCCAATAAAGGAACAGTGGTGGGCTGCCGAGGCTCATTGATGCATGTGAGGAACGAAGGCTGGTCCGTGTGGTCCGATCCAACAGATGAACTCCTATAGCTCAAACTGCTGAAGAAGTTTTTGTTATCGTGGAGCAGAATTGCTTTCCTTGCGGTAGTTTATAGGATAAGTAATTAAGAGAGTGGGTGCTGTCATAATGATTGTCCTTATTGCCATCGTACAGGTCTTCAATCGATGATCCTCAGCAGGCTTGTTGGTGCATTGCAGCTTCCTCTTTTTTAGGGGACGAAGCTGCACCAAAGCAGATAGAGGGCTCTATAGTGGCAGTATAGAATTGTACCAGAGTAGCCTGGGATCGATGGAAATTTGCCAATTGCTATAAGACATGCCATCCTTTGCAGTGCTTTCTTGCTAATGGATGATGTATGGATCTTCCATTTGAGAATGGTGACATGGAGCCAATTTTTTCCTGCAATGTGTTGGATGGAAAGTACACCTGATAATAATAATAACCTCCACTCTTCTGGGAAGATGTTCTACTAGATTTTGTGGAGATTTATGCTCATTCAGCCACAAGGATGTTAGTAAAGTCAGGTAGCAGTCAGCATTTACATTCATCCCAAAGGTGTTCAATAAGGTGAAGGGTCAGAGCTCTATAAGAGGAGATCTTCCACTCCAACCCATGTAAAGCATATCTTCATGTCTTTACATTGGAACCGGTTTGGGTCTCCCAGTTCAAGGAAAATGTGTTTCAAAAACATCCTGTAAAAGTTTGAGGTAGCAATTTGGGTAGGAACCAGATATGGCTTGAAAAGTCAGCTGTCCCAATACTTTTTTCAATACAGTGTATGCTAGAGTTGTTTTTTTGCTTAAAACATTGCATTTGTTTGTATTTATAAAAGTCTGTGAGCTGTAGGTTCTTCTTTTACATTTTCCCATTTAAGACATTCATACTAAGCTATGCTCACTTCCATTTTCTTCATCTGCAAATTCCGATGCTTTTGAGGTGCGCAGTGCTGCTGACGTCTGACCTACAAAGGGCAAAGAGTTGCAGAAAGGTGCAAATGAGTACGTTAGATAAATGTAATAGACACCTTCCTAGGTTCAAAAGCTTGAGGCAGTGCTGCTGAAAGGTTGTGAGTTCAAATCTTAATACTGCCCGTGAGCAACGTCTTTAACCCTGAGACAACTCATGGTAGAAGGTATACGTGTGTGTGTGTGGTGTGTGTGTGTGTGTGTGTGTGTGTGTGTGTGTGTGTAGAATGGATAAAAGGGTTTGGCAACTGAAATCATGTAAGTAAACGTTTAAGCGGCAGAACCGTGAAAATTCTGTGGCTCTGATCGACCGTAAAAACAGCTTTTACTCAACTAAATGCGAGGCTGACAAATGAAAAGTGACAATGACACGGGTACGATTAACTAACTTAAGGTTAATAAAGGTTCATAAAGTGCCTTTGACTCTTATTATGGCTCGGCCGTTTAACACCGCAGTCCGCTTCAATTTGCAGAGTTTCTGCTGATGGATTGCACCAATGACAATCACTCCTGCGTAAACAAGAATGACCGGACTTCTAATGGGAAAATCAAAACATATTAGGAGATTTGGATTTCTGCTTCAGGAAGCCAATTGGCATCGAATGACAGCGAGTGAAAGCAACACGGGAGATTTTATTAAATAAAAGGATTGCAGCGTAGTTCTTCGATGTGCAATGTTTGGAAAGGAAAAAATTGAAAACGTGACACTAATGAATACTATGTGCAAGTTTTAATTTTCATTTATCAAAGTTTTTTTTTTTTTTGCCTGACCGAATTCATTATAAGGTCGATTTATCCTGATTAAAATACTTCACCTTTTTTGTTTTCCTTTTGCATTAATGCATATTAGTACTTGGGAAACATAATTTTGTGCACCCAGTAAATGTTAAGTCAAACAAAAGACACTATTATAGGAACAAATTTACCCATAGTGCCTTGCTTCTGTCAAATCCTGAGGATACGTCTTTAATTCTATATGTTGTATGTTCAATATTGGTAATAATAGTTGTAGTAATAATAATCCATAATAATAATAATATTTATAATTATAATTATAATGATATTATGAATTAAAGACAATAATAATAATAAAAAAAAAAAAAAAAAAAAAAAAAAAAAAAAAAAAAAAAATAATAATAATAATACAATTATTGGTCCAGACCAAAAAAACAATCAAATAAAATGACAACTTTGATACAGCACCCCAGGAGCACAGAGAATTAGGGGCCTTGTTCAGGGGCCCTATAGTGGCAGTTTGCCAATTTGGGGTTTACACCACCAACCTTTCAATCAGTAACCCAGAGCCTTAATTACCGAACTACAACTTCTTAATAAAAGCCAATGCAGCTGCATGCAACATTTATACTGTATTGTACAAACAATCAAATCCATAACAAAGAGCACTTCATACAGGTGGCTTATAAAGTATTAGCAATACAAACACATAAACACTATAAACAGTTCATGGAACAAATACACATGATGACTGATAATACCGGGGGAATGAATAGGTTTTGAGCTGAGCTTTAAATTCATAGATGAAGGTGGGTGTCTTAAGTGCCATGGGGAGTGAGTTCAGTGCCATAACCAGAAAGAGACCTTATAATGAGCAGTGAAAAAAGTGCATCATGTCTGTACAAATCCTCTACTTAAATATTGCCCCAGTAAAAGTTTTTCATTTCTTCTTGCTTTTGAAGGCTGTGGAAAAGTTGCTACCGGGTGGCAAGAATGTTCTGGCGAAAATGTTCACATGCATTTGACATTGTATTATTTATTGCCGCTCCACACACACACACACACACACACACACACACACACACCACTCGGTATGCAAGACCATTTCAAAAAATGAAACTGGTCCGCGGTGTACAAAAGGTTGGCAACTTCTGTACTTTACAATCAAAAGTGGTGATGTATGAGAACTCTGTGTGAAGAATGGATGCAGTTCAGTGTTCCATTCTCCTGCACAGCAGACCTTTATAAGGGGAGAGTATCGTTACACACACACACAAATGGTAAAAGAACCCTTACCCCACACACACTCTCATCAAAACCGTAGGGTTATGCTTTTGCTCTCGTCACAGCTTCTCATCTAACACTCTTTAGGTTTTTGCTTTAAGGTAGCAAGTGATGGTGTGTTTTCTCTGAAATGTAATGGAGTAAAAAGTCAAATGTTTCCCATCAGCCGATGAACGTCATGGGCCATGTCGCATGTTTGATTGTGGACCTGATTTCTGTCATGTAATACAGTGATAGTGGATGTAAGCACAAAAATATTTAATATAGAATCAAAGCATTACCTCTCATATATACATTATAGCACCGTGATATTTTTACGATGTTGAGAATTTTGGGTCAGCCATGATCCAACACCCCAAGAGCGTTAAGAGCCTTGCTCAAGGGCCGAACAGTGGCAGCTTAGCAATACTAGGGTACAATATACAATATAGAACCTTAGAACCCAGAACCTTAACCACTGAGCTACCACTTCCAGGGTTTGCACATATCCCAGCTTGTCAGGAGGCTGGGGTCGAAGCACAGGGTCCGCCATGGAGCAGATAAGGTTTTACTACGAGGTGGTAAAAAAGATGTTGAGACTAGCACACCACAGTTCCTAACGTCCTCACTCAGACGCCTCAAAACCTGCCATCTGCTGACACGTCACAAAACTAGTTTCGAAACTTTTTGATACTTTTTGAAACTTTGTGATGCTGTAGCTTGAACCCCTGACCTTATAATCAGTAACTCAAAGCCTGAAGCTACGTCTACGTTAATCCAGATAACTTGGAATACGGAAGTTTAAAAACGCTTTGCGTCCACACTTTCGTTGCACACTGAAACATCTGTAAACGCTTTACATCCCTGTATTGCGCATGAGCAAAGCGTAAGACGCTTTATCCTGCCGTTTATTAACTTTGCCTTTTTTTTTAGGTTTTAAACCATTTGGCTCTGTCAAGAAAGCACCGTCATGCGAATAAAATGCTTCATTGTTTTTTTAAAGCGTTTTCAAAAAGCTACATTTACGTTGACTGAAAAGGCCGCGTCAGTGTGGCCAAAACAGAGAGACAAATATGCATTTGCAAAGGAATACACGGTGGGAAATATGACCCTGAACCCCCACAGGCCGGTAATTTCAAAATCATGACTATACATAAGAACAAAAACGACATACAACAGACAAAAAGTGCACTGTGCTGTGATTATATACACTGTAAGTACTAATACCTTGAATCAAGTGCACAAACACATTACTTGATCCAGTGATGTGCAGAGGCTGATGGAAAATGTGCCCTAATCCTGACACTGATCAAGTACACATACTTGAAAAAACACAGACTTGCCCTCAAGGTACAGTACCAATGACAAGTGTTTCTGTCCCTTTTTTCTTTCTGTATCCACCTGGTTCATCGCATGGTTCCACATAAATAGGCTAAAGATCCATGAAGTCACTGAGCAACCCAAGGACTTTGAGAATGGATTCGGAGTGTAATTAATAGCAACAGTCTACTGCAGAGGCTCAGGACCACAGATTGCATGCATAGTTTTGCATTTAAGCACCTGAAGAATACACCTCAACAATGATAAAAGCTTAATGAATGAACATTTGGTCCCACCCAGATGAGGATAAGGTCTTTTTTAAGCCTGGATCCTCTCAAGGTTTCTTCTACATGATGAGTTTTTTTTTTGCCACAGTCGCTTACAGAGGCTGTATTTTGTATTATTAATTTTTAATTTAATTTTAATAATAATTATATAATTGTTAAATAAATATATTTCCTTAGAACAGCCAAGATTACAGTTTTGTAATATTCATTTTATTAGGCTTAAACTATTTACAGCATTTAACACACAATCTCTATGAACCAGTCTGGTTCCTCTAAAGGTTTCTTCATTCTTCACTCATTAGGGATCAACTTATAGGCATTAACATATAAATTAAAATTGTTTAACATTTATTATCTCTGTAAAGCTGTTCGGAACAATGTCCATAGTAAAAATTGCTATATAAATAAAACTGAATTGAATTAATGACGTCCATTGTGGCTGAAAGTCACTTCAAAAAGAAATTTATTACATACGAATATACATTTGAAGCACAGCATTACATTTTCCTAAATAACATTCTGCCATTAGCATGGATTCTAGCTATCTGTTTGCTAACTTTATGCTAACTCTTCACTCAGGAAGATTGCATTCTGTTAGCAAAGAAACGGTGTAGAAAATAGAACTAGTGTCTTTATTTGAATGCAAAGAGGCACCACAATTACAGAATTACACATTTAAATGTGCGAGTAACGCAATACAACGCAACACAAACGCAACGCAAACAGAATGTTCTTTTTTTTCAGAGATATTTCCCACTGACTGGCCCCTCATGCATCACTTATTCCTGGTTTCGCATCATCCCCTGATATATTTGCATTCATTTGCTACGTTTATTTGCCTCGGTTTATTTTTATAAGCGAAGGTTACAGGCTGGAAAAAAAATTAAGTACGGGCCCCGGTTGCGAACGGCGAAAAACCGCTTGACGCTGATCTTATTATCCGTCTAATAATGAAAAATGCAGGTTGTATTTGTTTGGAACGTCTCTCCTGGGTTTACACTTATTACAAATTAAAAGAAATAATGGAAGCCATTTCTTTCTTTCGACAACAGAGGAAACCGCGGGTCGGCAACCGGCTTGGTATTCTCCTCCACACACCTGAAGACACTTAAGTCTGAAATCGGCGCTCTCTAGAAGAAACCGTATCGAACATTCCCTTCTGTGAGTTGGTTCCCGGATGATCGTTGATCTAAATGAATTAACAAATAACACCAGCACTTTTCTATCAATCAACAGATTACGGTGTGTTTAAAAATACCCGGTGCGCCTAATGCCCATCAGATTAACAGGACTAATGAGAATTGTTTCATCCCTCTGAATGCCTCAATTGTTTTATGTGGATTTTTTTTTTAAAGCTGCTCTTCAGCAACTGAAGCGAGAGCATGTGGTTACTCAATTACACGGCTGACTAACGTTCATTTTTTTCCTTCTTCTTTATCGTCCCAGCCGTGCTTAATATCCCCTTTATATTTGATCGTTTGAAAGAGGTGTGTACAGATTATTCCACCTTATCACCGTGTGTTTTATATATCGGAGTATTTTTGGTCGTTTTCAACCTGGAAGTCATTCACATCGATGTGAAACACTTGTGAGCCAGAGGGATTGAGGTGTGACTTCTTTCTGTTCGTTTTTTTTTTTTTGTCAAAGTGACAGTCAGGCAGTGGGATGGCAAATAAACAGCTGTTCATCACTAGTCATATTTGATTCGTTTTACATATGGTAATGACATTACATTACAGGAATAACCTATCATGTCTAGCATTTTTTTTCAGATTACACCTTCAAGCAGATGAAAACAGAATCCCTGAATTACAGTTCTGTATTTCCTTCCCCAATAACCAGTTTGGGAGGAGATGCATTCTAAAATGCAGTTATTTTATATTTAGTTATTAGAGTAGTGTTAGATTTTTTTTAAATGCCCAAACAAAACTTACTAGGATGCCCCTGGTGGCTTTTCTGATCATTGACGAATAACAAAGCACACAGTATGGCACATATGTTCTTTTTCAGTTTAATGCAGATAACAGACAAGTATAAATACACACTGAAAAAACCTAACCTAAAACTGTTCTTGATTGGGTAAGAAGCCATAATAACCAGAGATGTGTGAGCCCTGATAAAGATACCTTACATACTCTCATCTGAAGAGATAACATAGGAATGTGTTTAGAGAACCAGTGTGAGGCCCATCTTAACTCTAACAAGTAGTTAACATGTCAGGAGTTTAAATCCCAGCACCACCTAGGTGTCCTGTTGGGCCCTAGAGCAAGGACTTGGGGTGGTGGTAGCTTGGTGGTTAAGGCAGCAGACTTTGGGTCCACAAGTCATGAGTTTAAATCCCAGCTACACCAAGCTGCCACTCCTGGGCCCCAGAGCAATACCCTTATAAATAAGAATGGGGTTGTTTTGGAGCAGGGAATTTTGGAGACATTTGAAATCCTAAGCACAGTCACCATGGCTGCAAATCAGGGGAAAATACACAACCTTAAATGTTAAATTCTGTAAAGCTGCTTCGAGTCAATGTCTGGTGTGAAAAGCGCAATAGAAATAAACTTGATTTGACTTGAATCAACATGGCTCCCATTCCATACTTCAACACAATGCAATTCCGTCTGGACTGCGGCTCATAGGAACCGACTTCACTGTACAAAAAGACGATGAGACGATTGTACGCAAAAGTTCTGTAAGCGTTATTTACAGAGCAAACAGTCGTCTGGAGTGATGTTTATCATGGAATAACCTGCCATGGAGTCACCTCACCTAAATCTCAAGGTCAGAAAGAAATCTTCAACTTGTAAAGAACATTTTATGAGAAAGCTGGATTTCATGCTAAGTGAAGATTTTTTTAATCATAATATATATAATATAATTATCAATTATATTATATATATTATGATTTTTTTAATCATAATATATATAATATAATTGATAATCCATCAAAGTAAATCAAAGTAAATAAATAAATTTCAATAATGGACTGGCAAAATAGGAAAAACTTAAATATTTCCTGAACAGAATGTTTTTTTATATATATATATAATGTCATTGAAAACACCGACACAACTGTATATTTAGTGCTCAAATGTTTACTGCTTTAATATTGTTCCTTTTTATGAGCAAACACTTATTTCCATGGATTCATACACGCATAATTTACCTCAAAAATTGCCTGATTATGATTCATACACCGTAGAATGGCAGTTAAGGTAATATTTACTTAAAATCCTGTCAACAGTTTAGTAAATAAAAAGGCACACAGGCTGAATTTTCATATGGCGAACATATAGAAGGTGAATCATTGCATCATCTTGCATGTTTTCGATCTTACGCAATTGGCTTTTTTTGGGGGGGGTAGTCATCCTTCCGTGTGGCGCAGAAACTGTTGGCCTTTAGTTGTTCTTCTTAATGCTGGTTGCTTTTTTAGAGCAATCTCACACCTACCGATGAAAAATGTGCTTCACCCACACACCATTTGGTCTCCGCAAACAAGATGCACAATGAGCAATGTGCTAGTTCTCGATTAAAAACAGACATACACCGGCCTCTTGTTTCACTTATTTATATATTTATTATTTGTTTTTTGTTGTCCTGATCATGACACGTGGATATGCTGTGCACCGATCCATCAGGAATTCAAGCACACAAACACAATATGTGCTTCTTCCCCAAAATGTTCTTACTTAGAGGATCTCCACAGGATTGGGATTTGAACTCACAACTTTCAGATCCAAAATCCAATGCCTTAACCACTAAGCTACCATGTCCCCAGTTCTGCCGCAGGTCCCACCTCACCAGGTCCTCCCCAGATCCTTGGGCTCAACATGGACAGCTTGGCACTTGTGCAAGTGTTCAGCCTTAGTCTGCTCTGATGCACTCATTAATTCATGACTTTAGCACTTTAACACCCTGTTTGCTTTAGCAGCTCAGGTGACATTGACCTATTTCCTGCCGGTAATTCACACAGAGTGGTGTTAAGCTAGGACACCTGCGTTAATGCTTGCCGTTTTGCCTGATTAAATGATCAGAGCAGAGGAGCAGAAAGCACACAGAGAGGATTACAGCTAACAATATAATTCACACACACACACACACACACACACACACACACACACACACACACACACACACACACACACACACACACATTAAGACAATGTGTTTATGCTTGTAGGGCACCCTGTACTACCTTAAGGTCATAAAACGTATCTTCAGCTTCTTTAGTTGGATCATGCACTCAAAGCTCAGGTCAGATTTTTATAAAACGTACTGTATCAATACAACTTTGTATTATTTACATTTTTGTATACTTTTTTTTACTGGTATTTGATTATGTTTCATTATTTATGTTAATTTTTATTGCATTTATATACTTTTCAGTAGCACACATTTTCCCACCTTAGTGCAGTATATATATGTTTATATGTTTATATATGTTATATTTATTAGTGAATATAATCAGGACAAACAGAACAAAAGAGACAAAAAACCTGACTTTTGCTAACTTTTTGCAACACTAATGCACGACTGGGGATGGATGGATGGATGGATGGATGGATAAATGGATAGATGGATGGATGGATGGATACTTGACTTGATAGATAGAAATGCATAGAGACAGACAACAAACAAATATACAGACGGGCGGGACGGACGGACAGACGGGCAGACAGACAGACAGACAGACAGACAGACAGACAGACAGACAGACAGACAGACAGACAGATAGATAGATAGATAGATAGATAGATAGATAGATAGATAGATAGATAGATAGATAGTGACTAAAGCACACATACACACACACACACACACATATACACACACACACATATATGTGTGTATATATACAGTGAGGAAAATAAGTATTTGAACACCCTGCTATTTTGCAAGTTCTCCCACTTAGAAATCATGGAGGGGTCTGAAATTGTCATCGTAGGTGCATGTCCACTGTGAGAGACATAATCTAAAAAAAAAAAATTCAGAAATAACAATGTATGATTTTTTTACTATGTATTTGTATGATACAGCTGCAAATAAGTATTTGAACACCTGAGAAAGTCAATGTTAATATTTGGTACAGTAGTCTTTGTTTGCAATTACAGAAGTCAAACGTTTCCTGTAGTTTTTCACCAGGTTTGCACACACTGCAGGGGGGATTTTGGCTCACTCCTCCACACAGATCTTCTCTAGATCAGTCAGGTTTCTGGCCTGTCGCTGAGAAACACGGAGTTTGAGCTCCCTCCCAAGATTCTCTAGATCATCCTCTCCCAAAGATTCTCCCCGGTCATCCTCTCTTTAATACAGTGCAGTCACCCTGTCCCATGTGCAGAAAAACACCCCCAAAGCATGATGCTACCACCCCCATGCTTCACAGTAGGGATGGTGTTCTTGGGATGGTACTCATCATTCTTCTTCCTCCAAACAGTGGAATTATGACCCAAAAGTTCTATTTTGGTCTCATCTGACCACATGACTTTCCCCCATGACTCCTCTGGATCATCCAAATGGTCATTGGCAAACTTAAGATCTGCCTGGACATGTGCTGGTTTAAGCAGGGGAACCTTCCGTGCCATGCATGATTTTAAACCATGACGTCTTAGTGTATTACCAACAGTAACCTAGGAAACAGTGGTGACCAGCTCCTCCCGTGTAGTTCTGGGCTGATTTCTCACCTTCCTTAGGATCATTGAGACCCCACGAGGTGAGATCTTGCATGGAGCCCCAGTCCGAGGGAGATTGACAGTCATGTTTAGCTTCATCCATTTTCTAATTATTGCTCCAACAGTGGACCTTTTTTCACCAAGCTGCTTGGCAATTTCCCCGTAGCCCTTTCCAGCCTTGTGGAGGTGTACATTTTTGTCTCTAGTGTCTTTGGACAGCTCTTTGGTCTTGGCCATGTTAGTAGTTGGATTCTTACTGATTGTATGGGGTGGACAGGTGTCTTTATGCAGCTAATGACCTCAAACAGGTGCATCTAATTTAGGATAATAAATGTAGTGGAGGTGGACATTTTAAAGGCAGACTAACAGGTCTTTGAGGGTCAGAATTCTAGCTGATAGACAGGTGTTCAAATACTTATTTGCAGCTGTATCATACAAATAAATAGTTTAAAAATCATATATTGTGATTTCTGGATTTTTTTTTTTTAGATTATGTCTCTCACAGTGGACATGCACCTACGAGGACAGTTTCAGACTCCTTCATGATTTCTAAGTGGGAGAACTTGCAAAATAGCAGGGTGTTCAAATACTTATTTTCCTCACTGTATATAGAGAGAGCGAGAGAGAAAGAGAGAAAGAGAGAGAAATAGAGAAATAGAGAGAGAGAGAGAGAGAGAGAGAGAGAGAGAGAGAGAGAGAGAGAGAGAGAGAGAGAGGAAAATAGAGAGAGAGAGAGAGAGAGAGAGAGAGAGAGAGAGAGAGAGAGAGAGAGAGAGAGAGAGAGAGAGAGAGAGAGAGAGAGAGAGAGAGAGATACTGAGTCTAGTTGTACGATTTGTATTTTTACACGTTGTACATTATCATTTTGAAATTGTGGAAGATTGAGAAAGCCTGAGGAGTACTCAGTAAAAAGAGAAGTCCTTATGAATGAGCTGTTGCTATAGAGACAATGCCATATTAAACGGAGCGAGCGCAATAATATAAACCAAGCATTTGTGTTAGAGCCTAAACTTCAAATCCAAGCCTTAATCAGACCAATCAGAATTGAGAATAAATACTTTACATTTTACAATCAAATATGGTAATATTATTCAGCGGTCTTGTTCACTCAGAACCTGGAAGTCTGAGTTGCAATATTTTAAAAAACAGTCAATAGCAGCGTTCTTGATTCTCCCGTTAAGTGAAGAGATTTTAAACTATAATTCTCTAAGAGGAGTTTTTTATCTATACTAGTCTACCTTGAGAAGAATAAAATTCTCAATCTCTAGTGTTTTGATTTGCAATCACACTCTTGATATCACCCAAATGAGGATGGGTTTCCCTTTTTTTAGTCTGGTTCTCTCAAGGTTTCTTCTTCATAACATCTAAGGAAGTTTTCCTCAGGCTTCATCAGGGATAAATACACATCATTCACTTTAATTCTTAAGTTCTATAAAGCTGCTTTGAGACAATGTCCATTGTGAAAAGTGCTATAGAAATAAACTTAAACTTGCTTTGGGCACGCATGTGAAAATGTCCAGCAGACATGTGAGCTATTTGTTCGCATCAGTAAAAGTGTTTGCAATCCAAAGGTTTGTTTGTAAGTCGGGGGCATATTATAGTGTATATATCCTAGAGAGTAATGATTTGGACAAACACAAGACCTGATTTGAAATGGTTTTCCTAGAAGTGTCAAATCCTAAAATTACTTTGTTAAACATTCTCCAAAATAAGTATGAGCAATTCCCAGAGTTACAATAATTCAACTTACGATTTTTTTATTCTACGGCGATAGCGATTCGACAATGTGTAAAAATATATTGTTTAGCGCCGCATTACATACAATAGGACGCTGCCAGGATGTACAGCAATCGACAAAGTTCAGTGCTCTCGAAGTTTAAGCGCATATTTATTGGTGTTTTCAGGTGTTTTAAAGCCCAATTTAAGCCGCTGCTCGGCTACACGCTCGCTATACGTATATACAGTATAGAGTGTAGTATATCGTATTATACATTACGGGACCGTAAATTGCTCTGTTAAGATAAATTATTTTCTGTAATTTGAAAATGATCAAGAAATTACAGTATACTGCCCCATACTGTTCACCAGTCTTTAAGATTTCTTGCTAGGCTAGGCTATGGCTCGACCCGATGCTACAATGGGGTCATCGGAACGCATCTCCATTATAAGTCATGGACTAAATGTACTATAGTTTTTTTATACTCGCTAACAAAAATAATTTCTGTTTTACTAAAGAACCGAGACACACACACACACACACACACACACACACACACACACACACACACACACACACACACAATTCTATTGTGGGAACACTTTCAATAAACAGCGATCTTTATTTAAGACAAAACGGTGTAAAGAGCACACAGCCTCGGCACACAGCTCAATCAAGCGTGTCCTGTATTTCTGAGTGCTTTAAAATTCCTGCCAGAGAGAATAAAGTAAAACACTGGGTGTGTATATAATTATAATCAAATCCTAACACCTTCTTTGCTGTGAATATCCAGCTGTTCATGCAGCTCTTAATCAGTTATTTCAGACGTTACTTAACTAAACAGCTGCAGTATATTCGCTCAGGGCTCCGAGCTCGCACGTTGTTTTGCGAGACGTCGATAATTAACAAGTGCGCATCAACTCAGAGTAGCTGATAAACAGAAGCATAGCATCATGCAGCATTGTGGATGTTACAGCACTTAGGCCTCGGATCAGTGACCCGTTTAAATCAGCCGGAGGAGAAACTCTTGCTCGAGGTGGCAGACTTTTTACACAGACGTACAGTACGCCTCGACTTTTTTGCCACGTAACCACTTCGGCTATAATTAATAGATGTGCTAATTCCGCAGCCAAGCACATTTTTGATAGCGGTCTCTTTCAGGCTAACATCTGCAGTGTCATCTTTACCATCTGGGGATGAACTGCTTGGAAACCAGGAAGATGACTTTGGATTGCAGCTGATACTTTGTCATTCGACACAAAAAGAACCAGTCCAAAACTGTAATGATTAAATAAATGCCTTTTTTAGCCAAAGAGTACACTGTTAGAGAAACGGATTACTGTTATTCTGGGATTACTGTTCGCTTTTGGTGCAAATGTGTACCGAATGCAATCCTTATTTTACATGCCAAACATAGTTCAAATCTGAATTCCCTCAGGAACGTATTAAGTGGCGTACCGCAAGTTTGTTTAACTTGTCTGCTAAATGCCGCAAATGTTTAGTCTCTGCCTCGCACTTTGATTTAATCTTTTTTATTATTATTATTATTGTTATTACTATTAATAACCTTGAAAACATACAGAACAATGCCATTGGTATAAAAAAAAAAACTAGAGTTAGCGCAGTGTCACTGTGGTTATTCGTTTTGCGCATTGCATGAACATGCTAAAGAATCAATAGCGCTAGCCGCTAACCAGGAAGTGGCCAGTGGCTGATGCTAGCGCTATAGATTCTTTACTGTTTTTTTTGTCTCCACATATTGAGGGAGTAAATAAACGAAAGACAGAATGAAGACATTTGTTAAAGTCTGCTAAAACTCGTGATTTATTTTTCTTGGCAACAGCGTTATGGGTTAGTCAAAGAAACTTAGAAATGAGCATCAGAAAATAATAAGGACATATTCCTCGGTCTTGCACACATGCAGTAATACCGAGAAAATGTGGCGGCAGGCTATTTCCAAAATGCCGCTCTGCTCTTAAAGGAGCCACAAAATATTTCACCCGTTACACCGTGTAACAGACACTGTCTTTCATTAAAGTCTGTGTAAAGTTCATTAGTTTCAGTGTAAACAATCTTTGTAAAAATCTTTGTCAAATTCAGTGGGTGCGGCTTATATATGGGTGCACTTTATAGTCCGGAAATTACAGTATCTATCTATCTATCTATCTATCTATCTATCTATCTATCTATCTATCTATCTATCTATCTATCTATCTATCTATCTATCTATCTATCTATCTATCTATCTATCTATCTATCTATCTGTTCATTCTCTGGAAACAGCATGGCTCAGGATATCGCACACTTACACACACTTTCACACACTCATTCACACATGGAAGTACACACAGGCGGTTTGCTTTTCACAGGCTCGAGATTGAAATGAGTACCTTGGAGCTAGAAGGAAGCAGCAGCACTTCCCACTGCACCACCACATTGCCTTCAGTATATTCGTTTTATTATTTATTTGTTTATTCATTCTATTAGAGTTTATTAGAGTTTATTTATAGGTGGACAATATTAAAGAAGTAAGACAAAAAAAAAAAATTATGCACAGAGGTTTTATCATCATGTCTGGATGGTTCTGGACAGTCTGATGAAACCGGAGAAGCTGGAGGAAACCCAGGACTTGTGACAGTTCTCAGGATCAAAGCTGAAACCCTGGAGCTGTGAGGTTTGGAGCTGTGCCACCATGTTATTTATAGATTTATTTATTGCTTCAGTGAATTTGTAAAGAGCAAAAAAAAAACCCTATTTAAACATATTTCATTAAGAGTTGTTAACATTTGTGTGGCAGCGGGGGCGTGTCCATCTTTCCTCAGATTTGGATGAACATTTGGAAAACTGCACAACGTGGACAAAAAGTATTGGGACACCTAAATTTTCAAGTTATATGTGGTTCTTCCTCAAACTTTTACCACAGAGTTGGAGGAACAGAGTAAAAAGGATGTCCTTGGATGCGTTAGCATTAAATTCCAGAGACCCAAACCTGTTCCAGCATGGCAATGCCCCTGTGCACAAAGCCAAGTCCATGAAGATCTGCTTTAAATAGGATGGAGTGAAAGATCTCCTGCTATAGAGCTCTGACCTCCATGCATCCTCACTTACATCAGACTTTACTAAAGCCCTTGTCGATGAATGAGTACAAATCTCCGCAAAATCTAGTAGAACATCTTCAGAAGGGTGGAGGAAATAATAACTACAAATGACTCAATGTGGGATGAGATAATAAAAATCTTATAATCAGTATCCAAAATTCTGTCACTATAGTGTATCTCTCATACACACTCATTCAATTTGTCTTCTCACCACCTCATACTTTTGTGACATCCATGTGACACGTTTTGATGTTACTCGTTACTGGTATGTCGCAGGCGTGAATTTGATGGCATTGAGTTACAGCGTGTCGTCCAAGGCTTGATCCAAACTGCTCTTATAGATAGTTCTGGACTGTATAGGTCTGAAAGTAAACGGCCCCACATGACAACCTCAATTGGTTTCTCCAACAGTGAAGCTCGGCTAACATTGTATCCTACTGGCTAAAGCTTAGCTTTGTCATTAAAACATTAATTGTGGTAAATGAGGATCATCTTTTATACTATTTGCATATTTTGTTAATTAATTGTGAAAAAGTGTGTGATTGGCCACAGAATTCCACGATCAGGCAAGTCATTAAAAAAATAAGTCAGGTTCATTCATGACTGCATACAGTACAAATGATTTAAACATATCGAAAAACATCCCACACTTCAGAGCATTGTAGCTCATAATACTGTAATTATACTTCACCATCAAATCTATCAGTCATATGTTTGTGTGTGAATCATAAAACATGCTTTTGCACAATATCTTTTATATAATAATAAAAATGTACATATAAACATATACATATATATATTCTGAGAATAGTTTCTAGGCAGAAAACAAGCTCTTTACTGATGGCTCTGGCATTTAAACCGGCAATCTTTCAGCAGCTACAGTGTGAACTTTCGCCATGCTTTTAAGGAATAAATCTGAATCTCTTGACTGGAGTAAGCTGCTCTTGCTGAGCAATAAACCTCTGGTTTGCAGGTCGGCTTCCTGTGTCATGATTGATTTGATGGCTAGGGCTAAGAATTGCTAAGGAAAAGAAACCACACGAGATGTGAGTTTATCCCAGTGCACATAACAGACCCGCTGAGTGCCCAGGTGTTATTTTTATTTTTGTATTTTTTTTATAAGAGCATGAATACGGTCATGCCTGCGGTGTATGACTGATAATAAAAACTGCGTAATTAACATTTAGGGAGTGAAATAAAAAAATAAACGAGCCATCCGTCTTTCGCTTCGTCTCATTGTTGATGTTAAAGCTTTTGTCAAGTTCAGCCATCCTTCACTGTCTTGTTAGAGTGACTAAGGCAGCAACAGTCACGGCCACACGCAAACACACACACACACACACACACACACACACACACACACACACACAGGCACACACACACACACAGACACACACACACACACACACACACACACACATACATACACATACACACACGCACACACACACACACACACACACACGCACACACACACACGCACACGCACACGCACACACACACACACATGCACACACACACACACACACACACACACACAAACACACACATACGCACACACACACACACACACACACACACACACACACACACACACACACACACACACACACACACACACACAAATTTAGCTTTTCATATTACTGAAAACATTGATGTTCTTTCTTTCTTTCTTTCTTTCTTTCTTTCTTTCTTTCTTTCTTTCTTTCTTTCTTTCTTTCTTTCTTTCTTTAATCCAGTCATTATATGTTTGGTTAGTAATCAAATTAATTAAATTGATCAATTAATTATATTCATGTTTTGTTCATGATTTTCTTATCCAATTATTTATTGATTAATTAATTAATTAATTGATGTATTTATTTATCTAATAACCAACTTTTTACTATTTTGTTTTTGTTAATTCAATTTATTGATTTATTTACTGTACTTTTTTATGTTATTTTCTTGTAGGTAATTTTATTTATTTATTTGCTTGTTTGTTTGTTTATTTATCTTCTGTTTCTTATTTATTTTACCTATTTCATTTTTCTTTGCTATTCAGTTATAATCCGTCTAGCAAATTCGCCTTTGTTTCATTTTATTTTATTATTTATTTACATCAATGAATATATTAACATTTATTTATTTGCTGTTATTCACTTTTATTGTTTACTTCATGCTACAATAATGATTTTTTTAATGATTTTATTCAGGGTTTTTTCTGACATCTGACCGCAGTCTTACACACCTCGTAACTGATCATACAAAAAAAATGTTTGCTGGACGCTTAGATGAAATTTATCACATTTTTGGAAATGGATTACTATTTTATTCATTTGTATTTTATTCCTTAACACTACACGATACCTTGGTGAAGAGGAAACCTTTTTTTTTTGTTCTTTCCTTTATTTTACTTAAACCTTATCCTTCACAAGAGACAGCATGGGCCTGGCTGACATTTCCCCCATTTTCTCCATTTCTCTCCTGCCAGAAAATCAGAATAACTCACCAAACATGTCTGTTAGCCCGTCAGACGGCTGTATATGCAGTTATTATACTGTATTATAGCCGTCACTGTCTGGGCTTCTGGTGCCAATCATTTCCTCTCACACTGAATTTTTTAACTGGAGTAAAGACACTTCCTCTCCATCATATATTTCTCACTATCTACCAGCTATTAGCGACATTACAGCCATTTTCAGTGGATTAAAACTTTTCACACTTTTCTACAGTTCCAATATTCAGTATATACACAATATTCACAACGGCTTGTATACACCTGACCATAAGATCCATACGTGCTTTGTGAACATCCTATTACACATTTAATCCCCATTTCCTGTTATAAAAATCTCCACTCTTCTGGAAAGGTGGTTTAGATTTTAAAGTGTGCTTATAGATATTTATCTTATTCAGTCACAGTAAAGGCACTGATGAAGGTAAGTTGATGAGGCCTGTGGTACAGTCAGTATTCCAATTTATCTCTTAAGTGATCTCTATAGCAGGAGATCTTTCACTCCAACTAATGAAAAGCAGATCTTCATGGAGTTGACTTTGTGCACGGGATTGAATGAAGGGAAAATTTTATGCTACAGAATCTAATGGGATCCTGTACAAATGTGTGTCTTCTAAGTTTGTGATGAAAAATGCATATGGCTAAAAAATGCAGTAATTTTGTCCATATAGTGTATTTATAAACATATTGAAGCATT